>JAPMOQ010005717.1:101500-126844 GCA_026543055.1 Argiope trifasciata
ATTTTAAGTTGTTAATAATTAATTAATAAATAATAATTTTAATAGTAATATAAATAAAATAATAATAAGTAATAATTTAATAATAATATAAAATAATAATAATAATCAGTAATAATTTAATAGTAATATAAATAAAGTAATATTATAATTTAAATTTGTTAATAATTAATTAATTAATAATAATTTTTATGATATTATAAATAAAATAATAATAATAATAATTAAAAATAATTTTAATAATAATATAAATAAAATAATAATAACTAATCATAATATTAAATTGTTATAAACAATTAATTTAAACATAATACGAATCAAATTAATAATAAGTCGACTTTTGATTTCCTTTTTTAAATCACTTTATTACAAACAAAAAAAAATGTGATAAAATCTTTATAAAAATGTTAAAATTTAAATAGAGTTAAAATTGTATGTTTTCCTCCTCTTCTAAAAAACTTTCTTATAAGTCTTCTCAAAATCGTATTCATAATTATTGTATCAATAGGAATAAAGGAAATTTAAGATATTTATAAAATGATATAAATCTGAATTTTAAATATTTGCCTTAATTTAAATATAAAATTTGAATTAGATCTAAATATAGCTTAATGTCATTTAATTTTTAACAGTTTCTACATTACTAAAATTAAATACAATCCAAAAATCAAATTTATAGGCTTATTCTCTTTTTGGTATTAACTAAATGTTTTATATATAAGCATTTTAAATTATGAAATTGATATTAAATTATCCATGTTTAATTGCAAAACATTAGTTTATATAAATTATAGAAGTGACCAGATAGCTCATGTAAGTAGAAAGATCGTATCAATAAAATTAATAAAAATTGTATTTATCCTTTCCTTTGAATATTTTCATTTCATTTAATTCAAAATTGACACTACAGGGTATAGCAAAAAATACTGTATACTTACAACTAAAAAGATGGAGTGCATTGTCATCTATAATTTATGATAAAAACTTCAAAAAAAATTCTCTGAAAAGAGAAATAGTAATATTTTAAAAATAACTGAATCAATGAGGGAGAATTTTGTTGATTAATTTAGTAGCAATAGTTATTTTTAAACACAGTACATTTATCTATACTTATAATAAAGCTCAATGTGTGTGTGTGTGTGTGTTGGCGCTCTACAGGCCAGACCGTTGGACCTACAGCTACCAAATTTGGTACATGTATACCTTGGAGGTCCGGAATGTGCACCTCGGAGCCCTTTTTTCGAATTTTTAATTAGAATTTGAATTAATTAAAATTTAAGCGAAATTTCAACGTTTTTCCGTTATAACTTCCGAAAATATTATTGCACAAACATGATTTTTATATCAATTTAAAGAATAAAAAATTAGCTTTCTAACGGTATCAGTTTTTTTAATTTATAACTTAAGCTTCTATTTTTAACGAATTTTTAAAGAAATATTTTAACCATGTTTTTATCACGTGACGGGATAAAATAAAAGAATGCCGGAAGTTCGAATAAAAAAACTATCATCACAAAATAAATCTAAAGAAATGCAACTTTTAACACGTGACTGGATAAAATAAAATAAATATAAAATGTGATATTTTCTAAAAAAATAAATGCAAAGGAAAGGATTGTATGATCGTTTGCAATATCTAAATAATTACTTCAATAAATCTTCTTTACGGTAAACCTGATCGAATTTAGACAGGATATGCATTGGAATCCGACTTAATGGGATATTTTTATTATCGTTTGCAATATCTGTATCATTAATTCAATTTTTTTTTTCATTATAAAATGTGATAGTTTCTAAAAAAATAAATGCAAAGCTAAGGTTTCTATAAAATCTGCAAGAGCACGTCAAAGGGAAAAAATTAGTTTTTTTCACCGTGTTGCCATCATTTTGACGGAAGTTCAAATAAAAAAAATAAAAAAACTATCATCGCAAATTAAATCGGAAGAAATGCAACTTTTAGCACATGACTAGATAAAATAAAATAAATATAAAATGTGATATTTTCTTTAAAAAATGCAAGGCAAAGGATTCTATGATCGTTTGCAATATTTAAATCATTAATTGAATAAATTATCGTTATTTATACAGGATTGGATTTATACAGGATATGCATTCAAATTCCTTTCCAATGGCCAATTTACAAAATATTATTAATAGGCATACATATTGTTTAATACTATTAATTTGATCTAAATGAAGTAAATAATTACATTTTATGAAGTTTGAGTTAAACAATGCATTTATGAATAATGATTTTTAGATTTCTTCATACTTTTCTCTGTCACCCATATTTTACAAAATATTTTTATTAATATTTTAAATAAAAGTTGCTACATCAATCAGTCTACTAAATCAATCATTAAAACTGACTGATTTATAAAATTAAAGAATATTATTAGGAAAACGCTTTCTTTTAGAACTTTCCGTCCATCATCTCAAAGAAAATATTAATTTCAGGCAAATCAATGCCCGGAGTTACTTCAAGGCTAATGAATATGTGATTTAATTGAAAATGTTAGAACCCATTACTCATGGCGAACCAGCTGGTCGCCAAAGGTGGCTAGTATATAATATTTTTAAAAAAAATATAAACAGCCTAAGTATTTTGACGCAATGCTTTTCAAATTCATAACCCAATCGGTCACTCAGAAAAAATAATTCTATTTAAATTACTCCAAAATTAGTATAATATGTATTATGAATAGTTTAACGTGATTACGTTTATATTCATCCCTAAATTAAGTACATAATAATTATTATTTATTTATTTTTTTAATTAATTCATTAATTTAGGTAGATGACAAGAATTATTACAGTTGTTGTACCGATGTAAAGAATTTATTATTAAAAATCCTTCTCACACACAAAAATAACTCAAATAAGGCTTCTTTTGCTTTACATTCATTCAGAGTTCTCAAAAAATTTCATACAAATAATAGAGAGAAGAAAAATCTGTATTAAATGCTTGATTGATTTTAAAATATAAGATGAACTGATAATATGATGAATAAAAGATTCGTGGAATATAAAACTATTCGTGGATGAATAAAAGATTCGAAGATTCGTGGAAGCAAATTGATACTTGATGTGAATGAATGTGATACTTGATGTAAATGAACTTAATGTTAACGATCTTGATGTGAGGCTTGACGAGAATGAGCTTATTGTGAATTATTATGGTACTTGATGTGATGCTTGTCAAGAACAAACTTGATGTGAATTAATTTAATAGCATACTTTATGTGAATGAATTTAATGTTAGCGAACTTGATGTGATGCTTGACGAGAATGAACTTGATGCGAATTAATTTAATATGGTACTTGATATGAATGAACTTAATAATAAATTTGGTAACAAACATGATGTAATGCTTGACGAGAATGAACTTTATGTGAATTAATTTTATATGATACTTGATGTGAATGAATTTAATGTTCATGAACATGATGTGATGCTTGACAAGAATGAATTTGATGTGAATTAAGTTAATATGGTACTTGATGAGAATGAACTTAATGTGATAATTGGTGTGAAGGAAAAGAAATAAAAAAATTATCGTACAGTATATCGGTCAAAAGTATAATGATTCAATTTTTCCCAGAGTTTATTGCACTGCAATTAATGTATAAAATGATAATTATCAACAATCCCAGTATTACAGAAGATGGAAGAAAATTTATCAAATGTTTCTAAGAATTGTGATACAGATGTGCTGAGTGAAGCCCGTAACGTGGTGTAACACTTGCCTTTAATATCGGCAACAAGATAAAAAGGGTAAAAGATGTAATCTCCTACGTTTTATTTTATTATCATTGCTAAATGGTATGAAATCTATTCAATATGTTACCTAATAACAACAAAAATTATCTGATTTTGTTTGATCGTGGACAAAAAAAAAAAAAAGCGTAACTTAGGGTTAAAGAATCTTTTTAAGACAAATTGTAATTTATTTTGTAATTGGGAAAAAAGGTCTCAGCTATTAAAAGAAAATTTAATTTTGATTTAAAAGAGTTTGATATTTCCTTTTGCAAGACGTTTAAAGTAATATATTGTGTCGATTCTTGTAGAAAATGAGTTGAGTTTCTGAATAGAGCTCATGAATTCATATACTTTTGATTTCACGAATTTGATTGTTATAGAAATACAAAATGAAATTAAAAATTTTTATTCGCCATAGATTAATGTGTGGTGAGTTTAGAAACTCTAGAAATTAGATATACAGTTATCTCTATTTGTTCTAATAGAGTTTAGAAACTTAAGAAATCAGATATGCCAATATCTCTGTTTGTACTAATAGAGTTTAGAAACATTAGATATGAGATACGCAGTTATCTCTATTTGTACTAATATTGAAAGAATATATTTGTATGTGAGTTGGCCCTCTACAGGATAGGTTACAGCATCTAATTTAAAAAATTTGAAACAGTCATATATTGGAGGGATAGAATGTGTATCTGGTGGGAATGTCTTTGATTAAAGTTTAAATAGAATTATTAATAGTTCTAAATAAAGATGAAATCTGAGGAATTTGTTTGATAATTTAAAGATATTTTTATAAAAAAATGATTTCTACGCCATCTTAAATTTAATGTATGTTTTTGATAGCAATTACCATGGGAAGCTTTTCCCTCAGTTTAATAAATCTGAATATATTTCGCGAATGCAAGAGCTTTGGTCATTATTATAAAGGAATTCAAATTATTTTGGTTATCGCCGCAAATATCTTAACAGCTATTTTTTCTCATTGTTGATAACCAAGATAGGAAGATTTGCTTTTTTTGCTTATTTTGTTTCTTTTTAAAACATAATTTTAATAAAATTTGTGAATTTTATCTTTATTTTTGTGAAATTAACAGTTAAAAATATGCTTAATGAATAAATATATTTAAAAAATAAGCAACTAGGAAACTTTAACATAATGTATAACATATTACTGACAATCTCCTTAAATGAAAGCATAAAAATTTCTGTTTATCATGAAAAAAAGAGTTTTCTTGAGACACTTTTCTAAAAAAAAAGAGAAAGTGTTGAAATCTTATTACTCAAAAATCTCTGATACTGGGTATTTCACTCATTCACTTATATTTTGCCAGCCTTTAACCGTGCTTCCACCTCCGATTCTAGGCCAATAAAAATTTGAATATAATTGGTGAACATCGCATTGCCCAATTTTACACTTGAGGAATGATATATTTATTATATAGCATATAAGAAAGTTTAAGACAAAAGCACTGTCGCCTCTTTAAATCACTGTCAGATGTTTTTAATCAACTTATAAAATGATCGAGGATTTTTGTATGATATAGATCAGGCTTTTTGAAAGTGGCAATATGTAAAATAATCAGAGTGAAATATAAAAGAAAACGGAAGCTGCTCTCTGATCATTTTACTTTTTTAAAGTTTTACTATGAGAAAGAGAAACAGTTTGTTTGAGCAAATCTCAAAACAATTTTTGAAAAACATTGATTTTAAAAAATGCTATGAATATTTTTTGAAAAAACGTTTATATTTTAAAATATGCTGTAAAAAAATATTAACTAAATTCTCTAAATTACCTTCACAAACAAGTAGTAAGCCTTTTGAGCAAAATACATAAATGCAATAAAAAAAGGAGAAACAAGTTAATTAGCAACGTCTTCTTAAAAGGCATGTGGTAATGACATCTTAATAAGCCAGTAACAACTACTAAATATCGGTGATCACTTTTGTATAGGGGATATATTACGTGGCTGCAAACTGTAAGATAGCAAATTCAATCCTTGGCGGAATTCAACCTCCACAATGACACAATTCCAGCCAACACACCTCCAAATGTGTGACCTGGATGAGATATGAACAGGCAACTTTCTGATTTGGAGTCTGACTCATTGGTAGGGGAGTATTGTGGTGAGTAAGCCAGTTACAGTCACTAGCAATCGCTTTTGTCGAATGGATGTTACGCGACTTTAAACCCAAACATCACAGGTTCGATCCTTGGCGGAATTCAACCCCCACATTGGCACAATTCCAGTCAAAAATATCGCCACAAGCATATACCGATCAAAACAATGTATAAAAAAAATGAGTTACATTCAAAAATAACTTATTCTGAGCTCGTGATGTCATTTTTAAGTTAAGAAAATATTCAATGCATTTACGATTTCTTCATCTATAGATATTAGTTACTTCAAGATATTTATAACCGAATTTAAAAATCGTTTGCAATATCTCTTTCGTGATCATAAGGCTAACACGGATTGATTTTTATTTGATTGGGAATAGGATCTTTTCCCACTTAACTGATTAAAATTGAAAAAGCTTTAATATGAAGTTCTTTCAAGTTAAAGTGTGCAAAAGCTGTTAAATATATGAATCGAACTTTGAAATGATTATACAATAGCAGTTATTTAATGAAGGAAAACTGAGATAGATTGAAATTCAAAATGTCTGTTCTTGATTTTTTTCTTGTAGGCAATTGCTTATCAACATTAATCACAAAGAATCTTTTTGCTGACTCGTAATCAAACTTCCAGTTAAGAAAGCATTCCGATTTGTGATAAGAAGGAAATAAAGAATCAACTAACAATTTTTTGCTTTAAATTTTGCTTTTGGTTTTTAAGATGATGTGTTATCTTCATCTTGCATTTTTCCAAAGGTTAGAAAATAAAAAGTCCTAAAACAGTTATGATTTATCAAATTTCATTGTGAATTCTGTATAATATATCATCAGTAGTACACCTTTGAAAATTACATCAAATGATCAAAAAATATGATTAAAAACCATTTTTTTTTCTAAATAAATGATTCCTGTTCGCAAGAATTTATTTGTTGTGAATATTTCTAACTAGCCGCCTTTGGCGACCAGCTGGTTCGCCATGTGTAAAGCGTTCTAAAATTTTCAATCAAATCACATATTCATTAGCCTTGAAGTAATTCCGGGCATTGATTGACCTGAAATTAATATTTTCTTTAAGATGATGGACGGAAAGTTCTAAAAGTAAACCTTTTCCTAATAATATTCTTTAATTTTATAAATCAGTCATTTTTAACCATCGGTTATGCTTTCAAAATATATATAAAAAAAAAAAATCGATGATGTTGCCAAAATATTAAGTGTTTTTTTAAAGAAAGCGAGAAAAGGAAAAAAAGTATTAAATTAATGATCCAGATATTGCAAACGATTACATAAATATGCCATTGAGTCTGGACTTCAATGCATATCCTGTCTAAATTCAATCAGGTTTACTGTAAATAAAGATGATTTATGGAATAAATGATTTAGATATTGCAAACGATTAAAGAAACCTTTGCTTTGCATTTATTTTTTTTAGAAAATATCACATTTTATGTTTCTTTTATTTTATCCAGTCACGTGCTGAAAGTTGCATTTCTTTAAACTTGATTTACGATGATAGTTTTTTTTTTGAACTTCCGGCATTCTTTTATTTTATCCAGTCACGTGATAAAAACATAGTTAAAATATTTCTTTAAAAATTCGTTAAAAATAGAAGCTTACGTTGTAAATTACAAAAACTGATACCGTTAGAAAGCTAATTTTTTTATCTTTAAATTGATGTAAAAATCATGTTTATGCGATCATATTTTCGGAAGTTATAGCGGAAAAACGTCGAAATTTCGCTTAAATTTTAATTAATTCAAATTCTAATTAAAAATTCGAAAAAAGGGCTCCGAGATGCACATTACGGACCTCCAAGGTATACATGTACCGAATTTGGTAGCTGTAGGTCCAACGATCTGGCCTGTAGAGCGCCAACACACACACACACGCACACACACACACACACACACACACACACACACATTGAGCTTTATTATAAGTATAGATAAGTGCACTAAAGATTTGAAATACTTGCTTGAAAATATTCATTCTGAATGATCAATGAACAACGAGTGTAATTATATTTATTATTATTTTGCTATCAAGTTAATTATATCGAACTTTTAATTTAGTAGATAGTATAATCTCAAAGACTTCTGATTAAGTGTTACAATTTTTTTTGTTATTCTTTCCTTAATATTACGCTTTTTCTGAAGACAAGTTTGTTAAATGTAAAACAGTTTCGATAGGAGTTTAAAATTTTTGGCAATAAATATAAATTTATTGAAGACATTTTGAAAATTTTTGATTTCTTTTGACTTTTATATCAGCATTTTTTTTTGTTTCTATATATTATTAACATATAAAAGAGGATTTTATCAGGACACTGCATTGGGTGATAACAGTGGGACTGATAAATGTTTTTCTATTTTATTGAAAAGTTTTTCATTCTTTTCTTTCACGTTTATGGAATCTAATAATAAAGCTTATCTGCCTGTGTGAATGCGCATGCATGTATTAGCCCACTACAGGAATAATTATTTGACCTGGAAGTAGGCAGAAATATACTTCGAATATTAAAAAGTTGTCCTTTGCAGAATTAAAAATAATTAATAAAATGTTTAATTTATAAAAAATAATGAGATTTCTTACAAAAATTCCAAAAAATATTACAGCTCAATAAAAAACTTTAAACTATTTTAAAATTCAAAAAAATCTTATGTAAATCTTTATTTTATTTGTATCAAAAATTCAAAGTACAAATCAAATTGCCGTAAAACTCTTTTAATCTTTTTTAAATATATTTGAAGGCTTTTTATGTTTAATTTGTTACACTGTTTATTTTATGATGAAATAAAATGCAAATCGGCTCCATAGTTTCTGAAATTATTTAATTGCGTCTATTTTTCATCTAAAGACAAGGTATGAAGATGACATTAATAATTCCATTGTCGCCGCATTAGGTGGCTAGCTGATGACTGTGCCACCTTCTAAACCTTTGAGGACCAAAATTTCGATAAATAATTACTTAAGAATCGATTGAAAAAATTCTCTCTTAGAGAAATATCTTTTATGAAAATAAAATTTGTATCGGGTCGGGTTGGTCTAATGCCACTTGGTCATACCAAACCGAATGAGATTTAGCTCTTTCGAATGAAGTCAGAAGTGTGCGCCTTTCGTGTTAACCAGCACCGTTCAGGTGAAAGGACGACTTTACTCGAACATACACGACACAGCCCTTTCTAGAGGTGTGGGGGGGGGGGGTAGAACTCATTCGTCCATTCGCAAGTCAGAATTTAGATTCAAATCAGAGACTGATTCTGCCATGATTCAGTAACTCCAGAGGTATAATTTGTTATGGGAATAACAAATATTTTAAATATTTTATATATTTATGTAACGTGCCCTACTGCCATTATCCAACATGGCGGTCTTTGGATGAGACGAGGACAGAACCTTTCAGTTACGAGACAGATGCTCTACCAACCAGGCAACCGCGGCCCCTTAACTTTGTATTCAGTATGGTATTAATTCTAAATCCACTACTCGGTTCAGTAGAATACTTCGCATATCGTATCTCATATGACCTATTTAATAATTATATTTCGGGTTAAAAATTATTCTGCTTTAAAAACTCTTTTCTAACAAACTTTTCAATAAATTTTATAGGTTCTAGGAATTCTAGCAATTCAAGACACGGGATTGCTAAATTTGCACTAAATCGCCAGTTTATGTTGTAAAAGATTTATGTGCTAAATTTCTTTGTACGAACTTGCTGATTCTATTTCCATTTTAAATCGATACATTTTTGAATTGATTTGTACAAGTTTACATACCCTCTTAACCCTTTAATAACTGACGGTACTTGGAAGTACCATTTAAATCGAGCTATCTTTGCTATTTGACTATTTTTACTGATGGTATTCTAAAGAACACGGAGGATGTAACCAAAATAACACGAAGTTAATATAAAATAAAAGTAGGAATTAAAAATATTTAAATAATTGAATAAATTAATATATTTCTGTTAATTACATTTTTTTCTTGTGTTCCCTGGGTTTATTCTGCAAGGAAACTAAACTACTGGGACACAAATGTAGTTGAAAAAGTGATGGAAACATAATTCAGTAAATAAAGGGTTAATATATGGAATAGTAAAAATTGTTTGTATTCCTGTTCTTATTCTCGACACTAAATAATACAGAATTCGACACATATCTTTTGAAAATTCTCAAAAAAAAAAAAAAAAAAAAAAAAAACCCTACAGTTGAATTTGAATATTTGCAATTAAGCCTTTTTTCAGTAGGATATAACAAAACAATTCCCTGCGTCAACGAAAACATGAAAATTATCATTTCCCTTATGAATATAAAAGGAATGCTCTCTCGTTATAAAAGGTTTGTGAGTTAGACATATTTATTTAAATAAGAAGAAAATATGCGTGCGAATTTTAATATATTTTTCTAGAACTGCAGAAGATCACAATTTTGGAATTATTTTATTTACTAAAAAAGAAAATTATGCCCATGGCTTTTAAGTTACCACGAATTTTATCGGAAAGATTTTGGAAGCAGATGGCAGTCCAATTAATTTCTCTCAGGTTTAGTTTAGTTATATTAACGTCCCGTTTTAAAGCAACACGATTGCTATTTTGAGAAGGACCTCGCCATTTTGAACCAGGGTCAGATGACGAGGACGACACCTGAACTACTACCCCTTCTCCACACCACACCACATCAGCGGGAGGACGTTTCGCCTGACAAATTTAGCGTGCAAGAGATCCCCTCACACGGCGGTTCTTCGGTGGAATCGAGTCTCGAACCTGAAACCCTCCGGTTCAGAAGCCGAGATCTTACCACCAGGTCACTGCGGCCCAATTTCTTCTAGGAGCAGGCATGATTATTTACAAGCAGCGCAGACGTGACAAGTAAACAGCATGGCACGAGCAGAAGTGGCGTAAAAAAGACGGAGGAACAAATTATTCCTGTCATATGTCATATTTTGATAGGGAAAATATTCTTTTGAGGAACTTTTATACTGTTAAGGCATCCCATTCTGATGAAAAATCATGAAAATACCGAATTTTTTTTTATTGTCTCATTTGATAAAGCCGACTTTTCTAAATATGTCTATATAATACAGTTAAGAATAAATAAATATACATTTCATTGAAGTTTCAGGCTGTTCTATGAATTTCATATCCAGTTATTACAATTTGAAATCTTTAAATTCGTTTTTCTCCTTGATGTAATTTTGTTTACGTGCTGCTCTTCGAAAACCTACGGCTTTTTTAAAAATTGATGTAGATATATGAAATTTTTTGTGAATGTTCCTAAATACAAGTTTTATAATACTATGGAATTGGCGCTAAGATGCATAGTAATTTTTTTTTAAGTGTTCAAACTCAAAATATGTGTTTTTTTCAGATTTTTTTCTATGTTTAGCAATGAAAATATTTATAATTAAATAATTATTATCAGGAGGATAAATTCCATAGTAACTTTCATATAATATACAACTACCTGGAAAAAATTGTGAAAAATATTTAATATTTAAAAAAGTTTTAGGGTTTAAAAAAAACTTCATTTAAAAAAAAATTTAATTTTTAAAAAATTGTTGAAATATTTCAAATTTTTTGTATGCAGTTATAGAATGCTATTTAAGATAAGATACACTTAAAATCCAATTTTAAATATAAAAATTTAAAAAAATTTCGATGGTACCGTGTCGCCTTAAGATTCTGAAAGGGATTTCTGAAGCACACGTGGAAATAGGGGTCTTTTCAGAAGTCTTATTTGACAGTTTTCTAATTATTGATCATGTATGTTCCTTTATAGTTTATTTATATCTTTTTGCTCAAATTGATTTTATTCTTTTATTTATTTATTTATTTCATTTCTGTAAAAAATGGAGCATTTCTTAGGCCTTAATTTTGGGAGATTTTCGGAACACGGTGGTTCAATACTGTTGGACTAAATGTCAGATTCCTCACAAAAAATTTTTTTCATTTTAAATCCACCGCACTCCTGCGGTTTCGAAATCAAGGTCATAGATGCCATATAGAATAATGAATTCATTAATAAAAAAAGTAAAACTTTAAGAAAGAATATTTACAAGAAATTTATTACAAACAGTCAAATTTATTTCATTAAAAGCAAAATGTATACAAAGGAAAAATAAATAAAAAAACCATGAAATACATCACAAATTCATGTTTCATTTATATTTCTCTTTATATAAAGCCTGATAAACTATAAACAAAAATGAAAATTATTGATTTACGTTAATAGATTTCAACAGCGTGATTTTTGATTCAACTAAAATGTTATCAAAATAATTTTGTGCAGTACAATTAACAAATGGATATTTTATATAATGTTTTTTTACTTGAATGATATGACAGGAAGATGTTAGTTAATCAATTGAAATATGCTTAAAATCAAATGTTTCTACAAAGTTTAAATAAGAATCATTATGCGTACAGATAACTGCTATTATATATATATATATATATACTCAAAAAGTCTTATAAAAGAAAGTCTGAAAACCATCAAGATGCAAACTTATTTCTTTTTTCCAGTCTTATTATTGGAGATTCAAATAACAAAGTCGTTAGCAGAGCAACGATGCACGACATTAGAAGGAAACCCAGATAAAACAGTGTCTGAAAAAAAAACACGAAAATAAATAATTACTAAAAATCAAGTAATAATTTTATCAAAATAAATTGCAGAAAATAGTCAAAACTGACTGAAATACTTTCTTGACATACATAAAATCTAGCATAAAAGCTACATCATTAAAAAAATCCTTTCAGTCTCGTGTAGATATTTATGAAGATAATGATAATAAAAAGCAAACAATGATTGTTTACTACGAAACTTTAACGATTACAAAACTACGTATAATTAAATTTACTTAAATAAAACTTTTGACCTATTCCAAAGTGCTTGCCGATGACTATTCTATTTCAAAATACCAAAAGAGATGTACAATTTTAAGGTAATTTACTATAGAGTAATTCTATTCGTTTAAAAATAATTAGGCATTTCCATTTTTATTTACTATAATCACAGAACTATATATAGGTTTAACTGCAATTAACAATCAATTACTGATGTATTAGGATTAATGGAGGAAATATTATTCCAATGATATGATTAATATATGAAATATTACTCCACTGACATGATTAATGGATGAAACATTACTTCACTGATAGAACTAATAGATAAAATATTCTTCAATGATAGGATTAATGGATAAAATATCACTACACTGATTAACCCTTTCATGGTCCATTTATTTCTCTGTTGAATTTCTTCTCCTTTTTTATGTTTTATCAACAATTAAAAATAGCATTTAAGGAAATATATTTTATTTTACTGAATTTTATGTTATCATTAAACTTTCAAGGTTGGAAGTATAATTTCCCAAAGAACCATTTACAGTAAAAAAATGATTATTTGCCATGAAAAGATGAGAGGCATGTTGCAATGCACAAAAGTGCATCATATTCTGTATATTCGTAGCAGGCCCTTTTCTTTTCTGGTGATATCTTAATAAGCCAGATATCATATACGGGAAATGAGAAATTGCTTTTGTCATGTGGTTATGTTACTGGGCTTCAGACTCAAAGGTCCCGGTTTTTATTCCGAGCACATTTCACCTTCCACAATGGTGACCTCGAACAATGAACCTTCAACCTTCATGCAACTGTCGTGGCGCCATCTGCCCGCAACCAAAGTCGTCAGACTCACTTGACGCAACAATTCATGCACGCTCGCCTTAATGGATATTTTAATCAAATAATTTTAATACGACTAACCGTCATGTATGAAATACTAATATGACTCATAGGTATTATGCAAATACACTCATTTGATAGATGAAAATAATGATATACGAATTATAATATTACCACTTTAATATGATAAATGGATATATCACATAACCACACTAAAATGACTCATCTGTATAATGTAACTGACGACATTAATATGGCTCATTGGTATAATTTAATCACACTAATATGACTCATAGGTACTACTACATTAATTTAGCTCATATGTGTAAAATAATCACACTAATTTGACTCATAGGTACTATTACATTAATTTAGCTCATATGAGTAAAATAATCACACTAATTTGATTCATAGGTACAACTACATTAATTTAGCTCATAGGTGTAATGTAATCACACTAATTTGACTCATAGGTACTATTACATTAATTTAGCTCATATGTGTAAAATAATCACACTAATTTGACTCATAGGTACAACTACATTAATTTAGCTCATAGGTGTAAAGTAATCACACTAATTTGACTCATAGGTACTATTACATTAATTTAGCTCATAGGTGTAAAATAATCACACTAATTTGATTCATAGGTACAACTACATTAATTTAGCTCATAGGTGTAAAGTAATCACACTAATTTGACTCATAGGTACTATTACATTAATTTAGCTCATAGGTGTAAAATAATCACACTAATTTGACTCATAGGTACTACTACATTAATTTAGCTCATAGGTGTAAAGTAATCACACTAATTTGACTCATAGGTACTATTACATTAATTTAGCTCATAGGTGTAAAATAATCACACTAATTTGATTCATAGGTACAACTACATTCATTTAGCTCATAGGTGTAATGTAATTACACTAATATGAATCATAGGTACAACTATATTAATTTAGCTCATAGGTGTAATGTAATCACACTAATATGAATCATATGTGCAACTACATTAATTTAGCTCATAGGTGTAATATAATGACGTTAATATGACACGTGGGAAATGCATTATACGAACCACACTAATACGACTGAATTCTATCAATCTTCGAAGAGAGTAGAAATATCTATTTTGGACAATCGGGTGGACCAGATAAGCGCAGTAAGTGAGACGGCTCAGAGGAATCCAGATCTTCCAAGGCAAGAGGCTGTTGACGACGCCTGGAAATGGAAAGCTCTCAATGAGATTTTTGAAAAGTAAAAATAAATTTCATATCTTTATTTTAATTCTTTTTGGGCTTTTATTATATAGCATTTGAATTCCTTTCTTTATAATCTGCTTTCTAATTATTACCTCATGAAACTGTAGGCACACGAACATGGAGAGCTGTAGACAGTCAAACCATTGAAAAATACAGTTCATAATTTGATAAGGATCTGCGCTTTCAATAATAAAATTGTAAACCAAATTTATTTATTTTGGGTTTTCCTTTTCAAAATTACATGTACACACATGGACATAATTTCAAAAATCTGTTTTCCTTACTCAGAGCTAATTCGAATAGAGGAAATTCATCAGAATTGGAAGTTTGCTGGGTAGTTTTAGCAGTTACGATATTCTTCCTTTGCTATAACTTCGTATATAGCAGCATTAACACGAGGCCAATTATAGGGAGCAATATAAGACCTACCATAGTTGGAGGCCACGGTAGCTTGGTGGTATTTGGCTTCGGAACCGGAGGATTGCAGATTCGAAACCCGATTTCACCGAAGAACCGTCGTCAGAGTCTTTTGCGGGTTAAATCTGTACAGCCAAACGTCCTCCTGCTGGTGTGGTGTGGAGAGGTGATTGCCAGTTCAGGTGTCGTACTAGTCATCTGACTGTGGTTCAAAAGGACGAGGTCTGTCCCAAAATAGCCCTAGTGTTGCTTTACAACGGGACGTTAGTATAACTAAACTAAACCTACCATAGTTGTCCCGATGAGACAATCATTTGTCATTTTCCCGTTAAGGTCACGTATGCTGATTATGAATGATATGAGAATCCAGAAGCATTTCATTTATGTACAAATTGAAGGAATGCGATACTTAGCACAAAGAATCATAAAATATATATTAATATTACCTCCTTGTCCGGTGACGCACACAGAAATAACCCAAGACAGTCCCAATGCAAATCCTAAACGGTTTAATGCATTATAAAATCCACCTCCAACAGTGGTGACGTTTTGATGATAAAGCCCAAACAAACAAGCCAGTGTGGTTGCAGATTCAATAGCCCATCCAGCTGCTAGAGTTGTCTGTGAGGAATGAAATAAATTTTTAAATAATTGAAGAAACTTAAAAAAAAACAATTTTATAAGTGCACTAAAAACAAAATTTTTATCCTTTTTTACTTTTCATTTTCAATTTATAATCCGCTGTTAAAAATATTGAATTCTCTTGAAATTCACTTCTCTTTTACGAATTCACTATTAGATGGCGCCATGAGTACGAAACCACGTTCAGTTATGCAAATCGTTTAATTGATATTTAAGTTATGTAAATATTGAAATATTTTTCCTTATCAAGTTATGTTGTCAGTATATAAAATTTCGAAAATCATCATATCAAGAAGTGAGTCAGACATGGAACTTAAAATTCTGTCTTTGCTGACTTGAAATGAATCATGTTCTGAAGTAAATGTGTATGAAAATATCTTTTACAAAATCACTTTTGTGATAAATTAATTTCTTTTTTAAATTTCAGGTGATGATGATGATATTATGCCCTCGTTATCACTAAAATGGGGTGCATTATTTTAGGTATATACTAAATTTTAATCTTAAATTTGTAATTATTATAAATGATGAGAGTTTAAATGAGTTTTCCTTCGAAATATACAACTAGTTATTGCCACTCTTAGGACCTTTAATTATACCAAATCAATAAATTAACTGATAAGTAAAAAATAACGCATTACTATAAAAAAAACGTTAGAAAATCGGTAAGGTACCATTTCAAAGCCGGAATAAACTAATTGTTTATCGTTGCAGTGCTTTAATGGTGGTAAAACCAGCCTAGTTAACTGTTGATTAAAGTCAGTGAATTGACAGAAGTCATACAATAGCAATAAGCACATGTATAGAAAGAAATGTCGCGTACAAAATTATAAATTGGCATTGCATTGACAGAGGTTCAATTTTTATTCAGGTGATTCATTTAAAAAAAGCCTTCAAATGTGATTATGACAGCATGATGGAAATTCATAGATTTTGAAAGCGGAATGAAAGTTGCAATCAAACGCATCAGACATTCTTTTCGGAAATCGTTAGGGAAATTCAATATTACGAGTGTGCCGAGAATACCTAATTTCAGACGTAATAATCTCCCACCATGGACAACGCAGTGTCCAACCGTCACATGGGAGATTTCCTGCACATTTCCAAAGATTTGGAAAAAAGCTGGAAAATAAATGCATTTGTAGAGAAATTGGTGCCGTTTACCACTAATGAATGGAATGTATGAAGGTCTTAGAATTAAGAAAAGACCTGAACATTGTCAATAAGGATTTAAGTACAGTACTGATGGTACCGGGTCATCTCAAAACCCTGAAGGATATGTTGTCAAAGACGGATAGTTTCATTCCAACGGTTTGTGAGTGTGCAGGTGGGAAGAAAGACAACTATTTACTACCCCGAAAGGAATGTTTGTTTGACTGTTCGGTCTATGTAAGACTGGACAATACTTATTCAGCAGTCGACGATAACAAATCCTGTCGATACTGCTACGTTTAGTGGTGGCCAGATGGTCGTCTGTATACAAAAAGAAGAAGAAGTGGCCGACCATCTGCACTTAAAGACGGAGACTAACTACGTTTGTGTAAGAATGATTCATATCCACAGACAAGCAATAGTGTGCTATGTAGTAGTAGGAATCGTGGAACATGCGATGATCGTATCTGTTAGGACAATGTGGAGAAATTTGGCTTTATTCAGCAGTTGAAGCATTGGACTGACTAGCGTGAGTAACAACACGACATCACTGACAGGATCTTCCCTGCTTCTGGACCACATCTTTCGAACTTGAGATGTCGGGAAAACCGTGGTTTTGTCAGATGAGTCTTGATTTCAGTTGGTAAGAATTGATAGTAGGGTTCAATTGCGACGCAAATCCAACAAAGTCATGAAACCAAGCTGTCGACAAGGTGGTGGTGGTTCCATAATGGTGAAGGTAGTGTTTTACATGAAATTGACTGGGTTCCTTGGGAGAATTGAGCCGATCGTTGACCAGAAATAGCTCGATTTAGCTTGGTTTAGTTATATTAATGTCCCGTTGTATAGCAACACTAGGGCTATTTCAAGACAGACCTCATCATTTTGAACCACGGTCAGATAACGAGGGTGACACTTGACTTGGCAACCCCTCTCCACACGACACCTGCGGAAGACGTTAGCCTGGTAGATTTAACGTGCAAGAGACCGCATTACACGACGGTTCTTCGGTGGAATTGAGTAGCGAACCTGAAACCCTCCGGTTCCGAAGCTGAGACCTTACCATCAGGCCACTGCGGAACAGGTTTAGCTTGGAGAACATTTGCAGGCATTAGTAGACTTCATCTTCCTATACAATTTTTAAATTTTTATGAATATTTTGTAAATGTCATGGGAACTGTTTTAGAAGAATATGTGGAGAATATTAGCCTGCTTTAAATAATTATTAGATAAATAATGATAGAGACTGCTTTGGCGAAATTAAAAAAAAAAAGACAATTAAGCATTTTTGAAGGGAATTTTAAATATCGTCGCCCGCAGTGAAAACGTTCAAATAATAATTATATAATTTGGTTGAAATTCACTATCTGGTGCGTCATCGTATCACCAACATAAGCCAAATCGCCAAATCCAAAAATCAAAATGGCATTGACAGATTACCTTCTACTGAAATGTTAAAAGATAGTGGAAAACGAATTTCAATCGAGTTTAATATTTGATACACCTGGAGAGATAATATAAAAGTTTTGGAGTCTTTGATCTTAGATTATAAGTGATAAATGAAAGATATTAAGATAAATAAGTCAGATTGATTTGCGGATGTAGAATATAAATAATTTCATCAATTGCTAAATATTTCGTAGTAATCCTAGAAATTAAGAAATCCGACTACGTTCGAAGAAAACTTTTGAAAAATTGAATTTTTGAAAACTATTTATGGGTTTTAGATATATTCTCAATTACAATATAAATATATATAACTATATATATATAAATATATATACATGACTTTAAATGCAAAATAAAATGCTTGAAAATATAATATATTTTAAGAACTAGGAAAACTTGAAGTAAGTTTTAATGAAAATTAATCAAAACGGTTCACTCTCTACACAAAATGGTAATGCAGCAATTTAATTTTTCTTTGTATACAAGTTATAGGATATAATAATGAATGAAATGGACTAAAATATAAGAAAAATTTCGAGATGCAAAGAAGTTATGGGTAAAAATAAACGTATATGGGTATTTTTTCCATGAATTCGTAACTTCATTTTTTTGAAAACTCCCATAAATGTAAAAGTATTTCACCAATAATAAAGCTTTTGGTTCATTTCATTGCCCATATTATTTAAGACACGCGCTGAAATTTTTATGTAAATACTTCTATTGGTTTTTGATATATCATGTTGATGGTGGAGAATTTTTATGAAAATGAAAGTTTTCAGAAAATGGAAATTAAAGAAAAATTTTAGTTGAAAGTATGTGACCCTGGATGACAGGTCAAGCCTTCCTTTTCTAGAAAAGATAACCTGTTTTGGAAAGAGGAAAGTCTGAACCACAAGAAACAACAATTAGAAACAAATTCGCCAATGTGGTATATACACAGTGTTTTTGAAGTAGAAGAATGCCTTAAAACAACAAATTTTAAGCGTTTGAATGTTGTAACTACATATCAAATCGAAGACTGCACCATCTACTATTTTAAAAATACAAATTTTTTGATGAGGATTCAAGATAACGCCTATGTTTTCTTTTTGCTTCATTCCATGCATAGAAAGTGACGAAAGAAAAATAGCAGGCTCTCCAATCAAAAATTTAATTAATTGTTTGACAACCCAATTGAAAGATTGCTCTTATTTGGTTTTGATGTCCTGCCGTTTTACTTCTGCTAAATTGTTTTAAAAATTAAATTAAATCTCACCCATTTCAATTTTTTTAGGATTATTTTGCTTCCTTTTGTACAGATAATAGGCCAAAACGAGACCCAACAGGTATGGTCCCACTCTAGTATAAGGTTTGTTGTAGATCTTTTCGAAGAAGACATTCCATCTAAAATAAATAAAATCTAATTAAGGTATCCGACTGCGTTCGAAAGGAAATTTTTGAAAAATTGGATTAAAAAAAATTATTTAATGCTATGGTTTTTAAATGTACAGTAAAAGTTCCTTATTCGCCCTTCCTTCATCCGCGTTTTCACTATTCGCGGATTAAAAAATTGCAACCCAATTCCTATATTCGCGGCTAAACATTTCTTTATTCGCGGATCTAATAAGTACATACATAATAGTAAAAGGATTCCCATAGGTATTCAACCCAATATCTTTTGTAAATGCCGTCAAAGGGACTCATAAAAAAGGAAAATAGATCTTATTACAACTTTGTCTAAAGTATGTTGTTCAATGATATCGCCGAGGACTGAAACCGACTTGGAGGAAAAGTTAAATTCACAGCCCATTGAAGAAGAGGCTTTAAAAAGCACTGGAAACGTGACATTTCATTTGAAAAATCTTAGTGAAGGTTTCAGAATGGCAAATGAGCTTTGCGGTTTCTTTATGAACGTCTATGGAACGAAGTCTTATTTTTAAGAGTCAAATTGCTAATGCGACTGCGTACTATCAGTATGAATTGAAAGAACTTTTAATAAGTCGTAAGATAATTAATCAAAATGTTCAAAAACTTCAATTAAATTGATCTTTTATATATTTGTTTTCTTTTATTTTGTCACCTAGGAATGTAACCTCTATAATCCCGCATAAAAAACCGTTCCGTATTCACGGTTTCTGTATTCGCGGCATATTTATGGAACATATTACCCCGAATAAAGAGCTTTTACTGTATTGTGAATTATAATATACTATAAATACAAAATATAAAATACTATAAATACAAAAAAATATTTGGAAATACAATATATTTTTAGAAACAGTGAAATTTGTATTAAATTTTAATGAAATTGAACAAAAATGTACACAATATTGTTATGCAGCAATCTTATTTTTCTTTGAACATAAGTTATAGAATATACTGATGAATGAAATGAACCAACATTAAGAAACATTTTGAGATGCAAGGAAGTTATGGGTAAAACTATACATATATATATGCATTTTTTTCCTTGCATTCACAATTTAATTTTCTAAAAACCCTTATAAATAACGAAGTATTTCCCCTACAATAAAACTTTGGGTTCATTTCATTGCCCATAACATTTAAAACACACGGCAGGATTTTTATGCAAATACCTCTATTAGTTTTTGAGATATCATGTTAACAGTGGAGAATTTTTATGAAAATTAAAGTTTTCAGAAAATGGAAATTAAAGAAAAATTTTAGTTGAAAAGTATGTGACCCTGGATGATAGGTCAGGCTTTCCTTTTTTTAGAAATGATAAACAGTTTTGGAAAGAGGAAAGTCTTAACTACAAGAAGGAACAATTTAAAAAAAATTCTCCTATGTGGTCGATAACTAGTGTTTTTAATGTAGTCGGATACCTTAAGAATAAAAAATATACTTAAGATTAGGAATTTATTAAAATAAGAAATGGAAAACAAATTTTTAATGTCTTTAAAACACTATTTTTTAAAGATACTAAAATTTAATATATCTAATTTTAATATTTTTTAATTATCTTTTATAAAAATTAATTTGAATTTTAAAGAAACTTTATTTCACATGTTCAAAGATAGGAACTTCTAATCTGAAATGCCGTAACATGCGATAATTTTATGATTTATTCGTATGTTTTTATATTATCTTTTATAATGTTTCAATTAAATAGCTGATATACAGCAAGCACAAAGGATATACACCCAAACAATGCGTGTAGAGGGGAAAGTTTTGCTGTGAAACATAATAGATAAATTTAAAAACTTATTAAAATTGAAGAAAAGTTAGTGCAACTGTTAAAATTAAAAAGAATTTTTTAATTTTTATTTTAAAGTTGTGTAAATATAGTTTGAATATGATAATACACTCCGAATATATTGAGCAATGAATGCAAATAATGTTTTATTGATACAAAACATTAGTTCTGAATTATATAATTTTACTTTGAGAAAATTTTTTAAATATACTGTATGCTAGATAAAAAAAGCTTTATAATTCTTACTTAATTAGTGTATTATCTTATATTTACTAAGAATAAAAATGCATTCGACATTTTTCCAACTTATTAACTTGTCCTCGAACATAAACAATAAGACATTTTTACATTATTTTTTAGTAATAATTTTGATCATTTATATAAATAAAAATGAATGTTTCTCTGTATGTTTCTTATGCGCTGCTGTACCGTTCATCCGATTCCGATGAAATTTCAACAACGTATTATTTGCAATTACGCGAATATTATAGACATAATTCTATCATCTTAAGTATAAAAAATACACTGATGGAAAAAAAAAATCCCAACACCAAGAAAAAATTATTGTTCAGTAATGAAATTTTAGGAATACATTTGTCTAGGTAACATATTTAATTGATTAAAGTTTCCCTCTCAATAGTACCACATGGCTTCCCGGAACCTGGTCTTCTTGAGGCAGTACCTTCTCTTGACCACTGCCGCCAATTCTCATACACAGTGGACACATTCCTGCCAAGTCTTTCAACAATATCGCGGAAAGAAAACCCACCTTCTTGTAGCCCTACAACACGACTTTGTTCAAATTCAGTGAGCTGTTGATAATGGCTTCTTCGTCTTCTCTGAGGCATCCTTGACTAACATTAACCCACCACGTCAAATCTCAACGGTAAATAACGATCACGAACCTGACAGCGCTTATTTAAAGCAAACCTCATTTGCATGTTCATAGTGTCGCTACTAGCGCCACACTTACGCGCGTAGCTCGAAATTTGAATCGAAGTCATCTTTCAAATGTATAAATACGCCTACCAAATTTCGTTTATCTAGAACAGCTCCTTCCTAGTGTTGGGATTTGTTTTCCGTCAGTGTATTTTACGATCTATTAACCATGGATTAACCTCCAAATAACTATCCGAGACAAAGCAGATTCAGTAAAGAGGCTAAATACATGTTCATATTTCGTAGTTATTATACGTAAATGCCATATAATTCTTTCTGTAAGGTAATAGCTTTATTAGAGAGCGTGCAAGAAAGTTCAACCAATCCTATAGGTATGAAATTTTAACTAAACATTTAATAAAATTTTAGCGTTTTTTGCAGTAACTTCCGAACACATTACAGTACAAATAATTTTGCACCTTTTTAGCTTTCAAAAGATTATCTTTTCAACTATATTAAAGATTTTATGGTATAAATATATTATCAATGTTTAATCAGATTTAAAGTAAAGTAAGGAAATTGAAAATTCTGAACGAATATTCAACGAATCACGAGATACAATAAATAGTTTCTTTCATTATCATTCTGCAAGAACACCAAACTTTGCAATTCTAAAAGAATACACAAATCTAATACATAAAAATGAATGTTTGTTTGTAGAATTGAATAATAATAAATAGAATAAATGCCATTTGTGCTTTTCCTTTGAATATCCTTCAATTTCAGTTAATGGATTCATTGCTGACAGGGAAATAACCATCATTCTTAACTAAACAAGATAATTACTTCAAATTCCGACGACGTTTCCTAGATTATGTCTTCTACGGCAGCAACGTGCCGGGTGCCAGCTAGTAATAATAAATTTTGATCTAATTATGTGTACAGTACAATAATTGTTGGTCCTCGCTTTAAAGTATCTATCCTTCATGTTCTTTTTTTTACACAAACTACAGGTTCTTGATATTATTTACGCAGCTACATTCGACGCTCTGGAAATAACTAATTATCTGAAAAAGCTCCTTTTCGATATTTAAAAAAAAATGTCTGTCTGTAAAGGAATCCATTAAAATTTTTTTAATGAAATTGTTACCGAAATAAACTTGAATATTGAGTGATTTACAGTATATTTTAAAATCAGAAATATCCTAGAAAATATTTTTTTGAAGAACGAATTTTAACTTTTATACTATGATACATTTCTCTTGAACATTCAATAAAACATTGCTGACATACTGCCAATCAGAATTTTTGAGCCTACTCATTATTTTTTTAAAAATCATACAGATGTTGAAAGGTTTAGCTAGAAATTTTTTACATACTTTATTGCAAACTTTTAAGATCTAATATAAAAAAAATACCAACGTACTTACTGCTTTAAAAAGCTTTGAAAATCAATAGCTGCTGCTATGTTGCCTAATCCAGTAATTATATCGTACACGAGAGTAAGAGTAAAGTTTGTTACAAATGTAACAAGAAGATCGATTCCAAACAGCGAATATCCTACTTTAGGCCGTCTACAAAGACAAAGAATTTTTTTAGTTTGTTGGATAAAATTATATACTTAAAAATAATTTAAAAATTCTTATCAATAAACTGCAATTAATAAGTAGGAATTTTCACATCATCAATGATGCTTCATAATCAAATATTCAAATTTTTTTTCAGCCAATAAAAATAGATGACAGAACTTGTTGACAATACAAACTTTCATTCTATCTTTCTATAAAATATCGCTGGCTATGCATTTATAGTACACAATCTATTAAAAAAGACTTATAACGTATTCCACTAAGTTATAATTTATTGTAGTATGTCTAAGGTTAAATTAAAGATAAGACTGTGTTGAAATTAAATAGTTACTAGTTTTAATTTGGAATTTTATTTTTTCTAATGTTGTTGCGGCTACTAATCGCGAAATCATTTAGACAAACCCCATGATTCCAAAAAAGATCTAAAAAGTTTGAAAACAGTTGAGGGTCTCGGGGGACATCTTTGAAAAAAGCCAAACAGACCAAAATATGGTCAGGGGAGGCCATGTCTGCTGAACACCAATGTCACTCAAGGTATTTTTTTTAACACTTTGTTGAAAAATGAGGGCTCTAGTATGACCCTTCAAGAAAAGCGAAAAAATAGTTTGGTGAGATATTGGTCTAAGCTGGAAGGACCCATTCAAATTTTTTTGAGAAGTACCATGAGTAGGTGGGAGGGATATTCGAAAGCATACCCAATTTTGTTTTTGACAGGGAAGAAATCTCGCTAAAGGTGAGCTTCCTACAAGGACTCGCATCGCATCTTAGCAGGGGACATTTCTAAGGAGTCAACTGTTTCATTAATTTAAACCGCATTATGCGAAGGAATCCACTGAAAATGTTTAGCATGATCGGGGGAAAGTCTCTCAAGTAGATTTAAAATGTCCAGGCTAGTCCTGTCCCCAACAATACCCCAATTAGAGAGGTGTTTAATTGTAGCCTGACCGGTAATTAAGATCCTGCTACTAGAAGGAACTTGCATTGCGCAGTTTAAATGGTGGTTCATTTTCAAGACATAGGGATTTTAATTGACAAAAGAACTTCAATTCAACATCTCTCTAATTGGGGTACTGTTGGGGGCCTCTACTAGCCTGGACATTGGAGCTTGCATTGCGCAGTTTAAATGGTGGTTCATTTTCAAGACATAGGGATTTTAATTGACAAAAGAACTTCAATTCAACATCTCTCTAAT
>JAPMOQ010005717.1:149531-183694 GCA_026543055.1 Argiope trifasciata
TATATATATATATATATATATATATATATATTTATATTTATATATATGTGTATATGTGTGTGTGACTAAGATCTAATAAACAATCAAAAATTCAAATTTTCTTAATGAATGATAAAGGCGTATAGTTTTTATATATATATATATATATATAAATTTTAATTTAAATACCAATTAACTTCCAAATTTGTATTTTAATTTAACCCATACTAACTTTATTCTAAATTGTTCTCTTAATTCCTGATCCAATTTCCATTTATTTATTTAATTAATTAAACACGTAGCCATAAAACCGCTTCACCTCGGCATTTTATCCCGTTTTGAATAAAAGGTAAAAATACTCATGTTTACAACAATTTCTTAAAGATACCCAAATTTCCCTTCCCTCTATTTCACGTGTTAAAGAAGTCACGCTCATGATCTCATTATAAATTCATTTAGAGAAAAAATATTGGTCCATTCCTTTTGTGGAACCATGTAGACTGACGTATTTTTTACAACCTTTTATCTGTGTAAATTGTGCCAAGAAGAGCGAAATAAATCGAAGTTAAAAATTCCAAAGTGCCTTATTCGGATACCGAAATGCTAAAATAAGTTTACATGTCTGTGCCTAAATGAAATCGTTTTCCTAAAACTCTTTCGGGATTAATTGCAAATACTTTTTCCTTAATCTCAAAACAGTGATTGTTGAGTCTCGTGAGAGTTTCTCTATTCTGAATTGGCAACAGAAGTAGGAAAGATTTTGAAAATATGGCGAAACTGATAGTCGTTTAATGCTTTAGTGCAGTGCTGTTTTTGTTATATATTTTTCATGTTTCCTTCGCCGTTGTCATGAATTAAGAAAACAGCCCGTATTTAATTTCTAAGTCAATACTAGTAGTAACGACAATGCTTATAAAGAGGTGTGTTGAATCTTGTAAATAAAAATGTTACACGATACTGTAACTATTGAATACGGAGTTTTTGGAATCCGTTGAATAGATAGCCAAAACACTCAAGATTTACAACGTAGCTATGAAAAGATGCATAATAGATCAAGTTCTTTGAAGTATGTATTTAGTTTCAACTTAGCGGCTTGTTCAATAGTTAGTTTTCAGTTGTGAAACAAAAATAACTAAGCCCCAGTTATCTGATTTAACGGGCATATTGACAATTAGATGATGTAACCGAGTTATTTTATATGCTTCTTATTTTTTTTATTCTTTAAATTATTTTCCTCAATTCTGTTTTATCTGTTCTTTTTGTATACTTCCATTGTCAAAATTTTATGAAAACTGTTTTCAAGAAAAATTAGTTTTAAAATATCCGACTACGTTGAAAACGCTGGTTATCGATCACATTGGTGAATGGGATTTTTAAGTGCTATTTCTTGTAGTTTGGAATTTCCTCTTTCCAAAACAGTTTATCTTTTCTTGGAAAAGGAAAGTCTGACCTATCATCCAGGGTCACCTATTTTTCATCTAAAATTATTCTTCAATTTTCTCAAAGCTTTCATTTCCATAAAAATTCCCCACCGTTAACATATTATCTCAAAAACTAATAGAGGTATTGACATAAAAATTTCAGCTCGTGTTTTAAATAATATGGGCAATGAAAAGAACCAAAAATTTTATTGTTGGTGAAATACGTTTTCATTTATAGATGTTTTTAGAAAAATTAAGTTACGAATTCATGGAGAAATTGCATATATACGTATATTTTTACCCATCACTTCTTTGCATCTCAAACGTTCTCTTCGATTTTGGTTCATTTCATTCATCTTCATATTCTATAACTTGCGCACAAAGAAAAATAAGATTGCTGCATTACAATTTTGTGTAGAGTGTTAACCGTTTTTGTTTAAATTTCATTAAAATTTAAGACCAATTTTCCAATTTCTCAAAATATATTATATTCTCAAATAATCACTTTTTATTTATAGTATTTTGTATTATGATTGACAATATATCTAAAAACAATAGTTTTAAATAGTTTAAAAAAATCCATTAAAAATTTTTTTGTCTTTTGAACGTAGTCGGATACCTTAAAAAGGGAATCACTACGGCTTTAATTAAATGCATAAATGGAATTCCTCTGAGCCTATTTTATTATTAAACAGTATTACAAATAAATATATTAACTTAATATTTTAATCTTAATATATTAAATATATTAATCCTCAATGAAATCGAAGAAAAAATAAATTAATGGAATTAATATGTCTAAGATCAAGCGATAATACTTACCTTATATACCGGTGCACATAAAAATAAACCCATGGAAATTTTCCATTACTTTTAGCAAATTGTTGAAAGAATAAATATGCAACTAAAAATCCACTGAAAAGGAAAGTAATAATTATTTTTTCTTTTTCTTATGTTCCGATAGCTGGATTATAAATTAGGTTACTACCTATAGGATAAACACATTCTACTGAACTATTTAGGAAACAGTGTCTTTTGGTATTGAAACTGTCTCTCTTCTCATAATACCCAATATCTATTCTTAAGACTCAGTCAATGAAACAAAAATTGCAAATACAAAATTCAGCTTTTAAACCAGCGGTCTCTTCAAAAATTTCTCGTATACTAATTAATAATCTGCTGTTGTTTCCAGTGGCACTTGATGATGAAATACGAACAAAGAAATATTTTTTTTGAATATTAGATTTGTGTATTCTTTTAGAATTGTGCAACTTGGTGTTCTTTCAGAATGGTGATGAAAGAAACTATTTATTGTGATTCGTTTCATATTCGTTCAGAATTGTCAAGATTAATGTTAGAAAATGTGATTAAAACATTTTCTTTTAAAATTGATTCAACATAGAAAATATATTTATACCATGAAATCATCAGTGCAGTTGAAAAGATAATTTTTTGGAAACTGACATGGTGCAAAATTATTTGTACTACAATAATTTTGGTGGCAAAAAATGCTCAAATTTAATTAAAATATAAACTCCCCTTGGTTGGTCTCCCCAAAATTTACTCGCATCATCTGTCATAAAGCTGTTACTTCTGAGAATGACTTGCATGACATTTGTGTTCAATAGCTATACAATAGGAACCTTTCACTTGGATTTAGCATTTCTGCAGAATCTGTAGTCTCCTCGGCGAGTTATTTGCAGATGAATCCTTGGTCAATAGTTGCGGTTGAGGTACGATTTTTTCTTTTTTATTTTAGATAATCGTACTATGCATATAACCATTCCGTAGGTGCAAACAATAAGCTGACCAAGTTTCCTCGCAATCGGATGAAAGGTTTAGGAAGGCATAAGAGACATGCATTCATTTTTATTTATAGAGATAATGTTATTAAATTTAATTCACATAACTCAAGTTTCACTTTAGTTTAGTTGTATTATCGACCCGTTTTATAAAAGCAACAGTAGGGTTATTTTAGCACGGACCTCGTAATTCTGAACCGCAATCAGATGATGAGAAAGACCTTGACTCCTACAAACCCCTGTGCTACACTAGAGAGGACGTTTGGCTCGATGGATTTAGCATGCACAGACCAACCTTACACGGCGTTTCTTCGCTGCAATCGGGTCTCGAGAATAAAACCCTCCTTTTCCAAAGCGAAGACAGTACCACCAAGCCACCAAAGTCCTGTTGTTGAAATTGCAGTTTTGTCTGAAGGTATATCAGATTTCGAACAAAAATAGTATTTAAATTCTTACCAAATTTTCAAAGGGGGAAATGGTTTGAATATACAAATTGTGTATTGATATTATTAATTTGTAATTCAGTACCCCTTCCAAGTGCTTTAATAGACGTACTACACAAATCTGTAGTATTGGAAATCTTAGCTGATATTTACTTTTCTCGTATTTGAACAGTACTAGCAATGATTTAAACGTTATGAATGCCCCGAGATTAAGTCTATACCAATAAAAATGAATGCTTGTCTCTTATGCGCTGCCGCTCATCCGATTGCGATAAAACTTTGACTACTTATTACTTGCACTTACGCGAAGGTTATAGACATAATACAATCATCTAATATATAAAAAATATTTTCGGGTCTATTTATCGCATCTATTAACCAAGGATTAAAGACCAAATAACTCGCCAAGGAGACCCTGCAGATTCAGTTAAGATGTGAAATACAAGATAAACATTAATATATCGGAGCCATTGTACGTCAATGCAGTGCAAGTCCTTCCCTGAGGTGATAGCTTTATTAGAGAGTGTGCGAAAAAGTTTTAGGGGAACCAATCCCATAAGTTTGAAATTTTAACCAAACATTATAAAATGTCAGCGTTTTTTTACAGTAGCTTCTGAAAGCATTAGATTACAAATAATTATGCACCTTGTTAGTTTTTAAAAATTATCTTCTCTTCTATATTAAAGATTTTATGGTATAAATATATTTTCTATATTCTATCAATTTTAAAAGAAAATATTTGAATCACTTTTTTTAACAGTAAACTTGAGAATTCTGAACGAATATGAAACGAGTCACGAGAGGCAATAAACAGTTTCGTTCATTATCATTCTGAAAGGACACCAAGCTTTACAATTCTAAAAGAATACACAAATCTATCATATAAAAATGAATATTTGTTTGTAGAATAGAACATTAAAAAAAGAGTAAATACTGTTTATGCTTCTCCTTTATGTATTGACCAATTTCAAGGAATGTATTTATTGCCACACACACAGAGAGAGAGAGAGAGTACAGTAGTTCAAACATTTTTTCCTTTTAAATATATTTAAAAGCAATGAGATTCGGAGATTAAAATAAAATTAATAATGAATTTTGCATTTTTACTCAATCGTCAGTTTTAATGCTCTAAAGCTTCTTTAGAGTGAACCAGCCAAGTAATGAAATTGAACTGAAATTTTATATCAAAATTAAATCTCTAGGATTAGTAACTGATATTTCTGAAGAAAAACTGTATTTAATCACTGGGATTTAGAGGGAGACCTAAGTAGGAAGAAAGAATCAACGGAATAAAAGCCATTTAAAATTATTTGGAGGAACCAATGATCAATAAATTGAATAGTTTCAATCCTATTTCCTGAAAGATAAAAGGATATATAATGAATACTTAGAAAGAAATTCAAAAATTATAGACATGCAACACTTTTCAAAATGTTCTAGCAATTTGGAAATGCTTGAATGTAGTGTATATGTATAATATATATATATATATGATGTATAAATTATTATTTTAAATACTACTAATTGTCTGCGCTAATAACAGTGGTGTAATTTTAATTCAAGCATAGCCCTAATTACTTAGTTAGTCAGTATTATTGGAGAATTAAGGGCAAAATACAATCCAGATAAAGAAAGTAACCACAAGATAACGAGGTTTGACTAGACTTAACTGACTGACCAAACTAGCCATGGACTACAACGAAATTTGTTTAAAATAAAGATACGGGTGAATACATAAATGGAATTGTAGGCTAATACAACATTATATTTGGTTCTACTTAAGAGATACAACTCATTATCAGAGTGGAATTAACTTAACATTATAAATGTGTTCTTCACATTCTGGCATATTTACAGTGAAATCACGTATTTTTTTCATTCTATAAGATGAGGTAAACGAAGTTTTACAGTTATATTTTTAATCTGAATTTAAAAGAGCATATTATAATCCGAAAAAGGGAGACCAGATATTTATTAAAACCTTAAGGTGTAATATTGTCGACGTTTATAACGCTTTCTTTTTGTGCACTCTAAATATACGTGGAAAAAGTCAATATGAAAATTTTGTCTTTTAATGGTTAAAGACATAGAATCGGCTATTAAAATTGTATATTGGTTATAAAAGTTACATTTACAAAGTTATTGGTTATTAGGTATATTAACGGAAGAGAATATTAAAAAAATTTATCGAATAAGAAAAAACATGCAAATGGAACAAATACTTGAAAATTAGCTGAAGGATTTACTTTAGAATGTACTAAAATGACTATTTCATAAATTCATCTACTTACTTGTGTGCGTTGCAGTGAAAGCATATGAGTGGCAAAGAATAACCCAACTCATACTCAAAAAGCGTATTCCATGAAGGGAAGGAAGTTGATCTTCAGAATTTTCAACATTCAGTATTTTTTATCCATTGGTAAAAATACAGAAGCAGTTGAAAAAGGGTTTGCATTTTTCTATCCAAGCTGGAAAAAAAGTATTATTTAGTTCTCACTGAAAAAAGTTCATTTATTTTAAAATTTTAATATTACATCTATATAAATAAAAGTAAATGTTCGTCTGTATGTCTCTTATGCCTTCCTAAATCGTCCAATTGCGATGAAACTTGGTCAGCTTATTGCTTACATCTACGGGATAGTAAGGGACAATACAATTATCTAAAATTAAATTAAAAAAAATTCGAATCTCAAATGCATCTATTGACCAAGGACTCATCTCCTAATAACTCGCCGAAGAAACACAATATATTCTATAGAAATGCTAAATCCAAGTTAAAGGTTAATATTGTATAATTATTGAACACAAATGCCATGCAAGTCATTCTGAGGTAACAACTTTATTACAGACTAGCCACCTTTGGTGACCAATTAGTTCGTCTATCTTAGTGCTGTTTAAAATTATGAGTTAAATACTTTATGTAAAATCATTGTCAATTAAATACTTTATGAGACTTTTCACTGTCAATTAAATACTTTATGTAACTTGTATTTTAATAGCTACTTCATCAAAATATTTTTAAGATTATTCTAATTTTAATAGTCATATAATTCCTTCTTGCAATTATAAAAGTCTTAAGCCTATAATGTGCTATATGTCTCTCTAATTATCTGTCAGCTCTTGCAAAATTTCAACTTTAAATTAAAGTGGAAATGATTAAACTGCAAATTGATATAAAAACATTTTTTTTTACCGAAACCAAGCATTTTTTAAAATATAAGTAAAAGTGAATCATTATACGTATTTCTGAATAATTTTAATAATTTATGCAATATTTCAAAAATTATTCAACAAAAATTACTTAGATTCATCATATAATTCAGGTTTTAGTTTTACTTTAAAATAGATTTTAGTGATGAGAATCATAATATTTTATTTTATTTTGATCTATAAAGATAATTGAAACAAATTATTAAGCCTAAATTTTATACAACTTTTACTTCTAAGGAATCATATTTTACGAAACGTTCTTGATACTTCAATTTTCAAAGAAATAAATAAAGATTTCTACCTTCTGCTGTCAGATTTGATCGACTTATGAAGTCTTGAATTGAAATGTTTAGAACATTCAATGTTTGCATTCTTAGGACGAGAAATCCTGTATTTTGATTGAGGTATCATCTTTGGAATGGTCGATGAAGTGGTTTTAAAGTACTCGTGTCTATTGAATAGTGATCTTCAACTATCTACAAATCAGTCATTTTTAGAGACTGGATTGATTTAAATTTATCTCTTTTCATTTAATAGCTAAACATTCTTCATTTTTTGTAGCATTTAAAGACTTATATTACATACTACATCATTTGCTTCATTTGGACCCTTTTTATAGATGCATTTCTATTATTAAAGTTGGACCTTGAATTGAAAAAATATGTCTATTAAACCATGTTTGTCTTAAATAAAGCTGATTTATTTAATTAATAATATTGTGAAAGTCACAAAATTTCTTTATATTTTCTATTAAGAATAAACACATTTCATATTTATTTCATTTCATGCAGGCAGGTGCTGAACATTAGACTTTTTTATATGTTTAATTGCATTAATTATTTATTTTCAATTTGAGTTTTTGTCAATATGATGGCAACATATTGATAAAAGATGATCTTTTCCCTGTCACTCCAAACGTGCTCGGGCAGGTTAAATTTTATTGTTTTGTCCGAAATATATTGTTGAAAAATATAGTTAAGATATTTCTTTAAAAATTCGGTAAAAATTGGAGCTTAAGTTATATGTTAAAATACTGATACCATTAGAAAACCAATTTTTAAAATCTTTAATTTAATGTAAAGATCATCTTTGTGGCATGATATTTTAGGAAGTTATAGCGAAAAAACGTCGGAATTTCGCTTAGTTTTTAATTAATTGAAATTCTAATTAAAAATAAAAAAAGGGCTCCAAAGTACACATTCTCGACCCACAAGGTATACACATGCCAAATTCGGTAGTTGCAGGTTCAATGGTTTGGCCTGTAGAGCGCCAACACACACACACATTGAGTTTTATTGTAAGTATAGATTATGCGAATAAGTTTTAGAGGGAATAATCCTGCGTGTTTTAAATTTCAGTTAAATTTAACGATTTTTGAAGTAACCACCAAAAATATTGTAGTACAAATAATTTTGAACTATCTTTATTTTCAAAAATTATCTTTTCAACTCTATTAAAGATTTTATGGTATAAATATATTTTCTATGTTTAATCAATTTTGAAAGAAAATATTTTAATCTTCTTAAAATTAAACTTGAGAATTCCGAACGAATACGAGACGAATCACGGGATACAATAAATAGTTTCTTTCATTGCCATTCGGGAAGAACACCAAGCAATACAATTCTAAAACAATACACAATTGTAATACATAAAAAAGGATATTTGTTCTTATTTTATGTACTGTCGTACGGCTCCTCCTATTTCTATACAACATTGCCAAATTATTAATTGATTGCACTTAATATTTTTTTGGTGGCAGCAATGCGCCGGGAACCAGCTAGTAAGATATAAATCTAGAAATCACACACACAAAAACTGGTATTAACCTGGTAATTTGATTTCTTGCCTTGAATCCCTGACCAAAACCTCCACAGAGCCGTTACTGCACATACCTAAATCACCATTTATAGCTTGTTTCCCCTTAACACCAGTTGAGTGCTCAGGTTCGTCTGTTTGATCAGATGTCGTGTAATATTCGAAGACAGTTATCAAACTTCCAATGAGAGCCAGAAGACCAAGCAGAGACAGAAAACATCTGAAATCGGATGAAAAAAGAGAGTTTGAAGAAAATCGAAAAACACAAATACGAAATTGTGTTGAGACTATTTCATGAATACAAATATCAAAACAGAAAAAAATGAAAACTCCCAGAATTTTTTAAAGTTTAAAGAAAGTCTAAAAAGTATTTAATTGAAAATTATTCACTTAAGAAAATTTATTATTATAACTCATTTTAAAAAATAAAAATAATCACAATACTATGCTTCAAAATGACTTCTTCAGAAAAAGTTAGTTTCAAAAAATTAAATATAGATTTTGCGCTCTTTATTAATATCTCCTTATCCGGAATATTGCACATCAAAATTGCGTAAGTGATTGCTCTTTATAAATATAAACAAACTGAGAAATGGAATTAGTCAATATAATATCTAGAATAACGTCGATTTGTGTCATGGAATATACTGAATCCATCATGTCTTATACTTTGTAATTTAACTACTAAATTCCACGTTAGTCCTGGGATGGCAGCTGCTTTGTTGAGCTTCACACCTATGCAGAATGTGACTCTAATTCACACGTTAGTCCTTGGGATGTAAAAGACCATTAAAACTGGCAGTTGCCATCTTTATCTTCCCATCTATGCAGCATGCCACTCTAATTTCCACATTAGTCCAGGGAGTGTAACCGCCCATTAACCCCTTCCAGAAAGATTTAAGAATGCAAAAATTATGGGTGAAATAGCTATTTAATTTTTATTTAAGAAAACTTAGTTTATTTTATAATTGTAATTAATTTATAATTATTAATTAAAATTATATTATTGGTATGAATGTAATTGTAATTTGTAAGTTCACTTTCGATATTTCTTCAAAATTCTCGAGTGATTTCGGATTAGCCCCTAGTTTTTGCATTTACTCTAGCCACTCAGGTATTATTATTTCTTTTAAAAATAATTTCTGGCACATAATGTGTCTACGATTCCAGAGTATTCACAAAATTGACTTATTAGTCACTATGCGCGTTTTCGTCCTCTTGGTAATATTTCACTATCACTAGTTTCAATATCAGAATCAGTTAAATATATGCTTAGTTTTTTATTTTTCTGAATCACTCTGATCTTATTGATTTACATTACTCTTATTCATTAAGGTGTTTATTTCACTGCATGTTTAACATTTAGTAAGACAGATGTTCAGGCTAAATGTTTATTAGAATGAATGAACGAATTTATCAGAATGACTACTAATAGTTTAGCCGTCACATGTACCAAGACAATCAAACGACATATGATAGTGATCTATGGTATCAACATAAGTAATAAAGTGCCTCCAAATTCAATACACTAGGAATTTTAAATCAAATTTATATAAAATCGAATATAGCTCGTCATGCCATTTAGCACAATGACGAGTGCAGCTCGTCATTGTGCTATATGGCAGTGCTCCGCAACCGGTGTGCCGAGGCACACTGGTGTGTCATGAGCCATATTCAGGTGTGCCGTGGTCAAATACATTGTATTTGACATTTTACAATTTTTCATCATGTATTTAATACACAATGATAATTTTTTTTCATAATAATGTCTATTTTTCTAAATATACAATAGAATAATTATTATAACTAAATAATTATTCAATGGTCCCCTGGTGAGAACAGTTGGAAACTGCATAGTGTGTTGTGTAAGCACCAAGGCCCACCAAATTAATCATAGATAAAGCAAAATGACCGTTATGTGCGTCGTTGAAGACTCATGCGCATGTGTTATTTGCATCTGCGCGTGGTACATCACGTTCACTCGTTTGTCATTGTTGTCACTATTTTACAACACAAAGTTAAATAAACACGTTCCTACCACTAACGATAATTATTAATAATTATCTTACTGAATTATGTATGGTTAACGTTCTTCGTATAAAAATTTTTAAGTTTTATACCCCTTTAAATATGGATAAGTTTTTATGTCGGAAAGATTCGTCTTCAAGTTCAGATGTCATGCTTTTATGTATGTATACTTTTCAAATAAAAAACAAACATTTATTGTAAAATGTGTGTATCAATTAATACCTATATACTTTAGCTTTTGGTGTGCCGCCGAATTCTAAGGAAGAAACAAGATGCGCCGTAGGTGAGAAAAGGTTACGGAGCACTGCTATATGACATGAAAAATCAATGACGAGCTATACTCGTCATTTTACGAGAAGGGGTTAAAAGTGGCAGCTGTTTTGTTGATCTGCACTAAGGAAAAAATGAGATAAATGATTCGATTTTTTTGGGGGGAAAGTATCAAACCTGTGGAAATTATACATTGAATGCAATCACAATATGATGACACTGTTTATCGTGATACAAGATATGTGAATTGATTGGGCAGTTCAAACAAGGAAGAAAGTCTTTATGTGACGTCAAAAGATTGGGTTGACCATTGAATTCAACCACTGAGAACGACTTAAAATTTGTTGAGGGTGTGGTGATGAGAAAGAGACGAAACAATACTTCGTGGAAATCTGCGAAACGGTGTCAGGTACCCAAAGGGCGTACGAAACAACAACGGAGTTGAGATCCGAAGTCCCGTAACACCCTCCGTACAGTCTAGACCTTGATTCAAGCGATTTTCATATGTTTGGATCACTGAAGGAGCCGCTAAGAGGAAAAAGATTTGCAATCGATGAAAAAGTCATTTATATGGTGCATAACTGGTAACAGATACAACTGAAAAACGTTTTCGTTTTCTCCCCACAAAAATCAAAATAAATAAATAAAAACTTGGGAAAAGTGCGTTGAGATCCAGCGTGGTTATGTAGAAAAATAATGCATGATTCAGTTTTCTGACAATAGAATAAAAGCAATTTTTCTCAAATGCCAATTTTCTTTTTGACTCTCTAATATGTAGGAATTCCAAATACACAATGTTACAAAAACAAGAAAACAGACAAAAGAAAGAGGTTGCATGTGAAGTTCTAACAAGCATACGATTCTTCTCTTCTTGGAAAAGGATATACAGCAAATATTGTCAAAACATAAGGAACTAGGATAAAAAAAAAATCGAAAAACTTATTCGAATCTATACTAATATATAAATGTGAAAGTTTGGATGTTTGTTACTCAATCACGTCGGAACGGTTGAACGGAATCGGATGAAATTTAGCACATAGATAGATGACAGTCAGGAATAGAGCATAGATCACTTTTTATTCCGGTTCATTGAGTGGCTCATTTTTTATTCATTAGTAACTAACTATCACGCCAAAAAACTGAGGCAAAATCTCGCCAAATATGAGTAAAGCTTCGGGTTTTTCCCCCATCAGAGTTGAGGTGAGGCTTAGGAGAATTTCGACCAATTATTTCAAACGATACTATTTATTTTCTCTGTGTTTGATGTATTTAAAATCAAATGTTGTTAATAAATCGATCTCTTTAATTAATTCTGAAGTACTTTTAAATCAAAAGAAAACAGAAAAAAGGAAATAAAAAATTTCTGATCTGTATTGCGTGACCCCAATCGGCGTAGGAAAGTCAGGCACTTTCGTTACGCCAACTGGAGTTGAAAGTTCACGCGTGATTGTTGACAACTGTTTCATTTAAATTAAAAGTCTAAGAATTATGCGTATAATACTGTCGTAACTGTTTCCATCTCAATCCATAAATAAAGTGGATTTGACCGGACTTGATTTGTTGTTTCGTTTTATTTCGGTACACAATGTAAATAAATTGTTTTTACGTCAGTTGTGATGTTTTTGTCATTAAATTGTATTTATGTTATATATTTTTCGTATATGCTTATACTTTTAAATGTATCATTTTTAGATTAGGTTTCATTTTTTTTATTTGTCAGTATTTGGTAGTTTTTCGTACATATACTTCAAAATTTCCACGCGAACAGAGTCGTGGGTAATAGCTAATGTTTAATAAAACAATAAAAGTCATTAATAAGCAATATAATGTGTACAGTAATAAAAATGTACATTACATAACTGAAATAGCTCCTGCGCTCCGCGTCCTCGTAGTTGGTTGGCAAGTTAGAGTCATATTACCAAACACAGCATCCATCAACTCTTCCGAAGTAACATCTTCAATAGAAAATTATACACGCATTATTGATACGTTAACTAATGTTTTAAAAGAACATTGTTTTAAAACAGGGATTTCAATATTTTTTTACAACAGAAAATTTTGTAAGTAGTAATATATTCGGAGTTTTTTCTAAATTCATTTTAACGTTCAATAAAGGAAAATTAATTAGATATAAAAGTTACCATTCACGATTAAATATTTGCATATTTTCTAGCTTACCGTGCTCTCATAAATTTGTCACGCTTCAAATTGCTTTATAGCTATATTTTAAAGGATAATTTACTAAAAATGTTTGAGAAAAACATTTGAAAGTCTCTAACAATTTATTGAACAAAGATTCAGTCTTTGTAGGAGAAAGAAAAAAGGGGAATGACCCTATACTAAATTTTTTTATAGGTTTTATTCTTCAAACAACTTTCCTCTTATCTAAATTTCTTCTCTGCACTGAACTGAAACGTTTTATTCATATAAAGCTTGAAGTGAAATTTTTTGTTAGAACAACATTTTGTACTTCATTCACATGAAAATAAAAAGAGGAAAATAAATAAATTTCAAAGAAAGAGTTGCTAGACAATTGATTTGTATAAAATAAGAGAAGAAATGCAAAATGATAATAGTAATGTGGTGCAATGAATTATGCTCTCAAATCATATTTATTGTCGCAAGAAGAAAGTAAAGGAAGGTTATCAGGATATTTTTATGGCAATCTACAAATAAGAAAGTTTTTTTTTTATCATTTGAGAACAGGATAAAAACCTGTGTTTTAGGATTTTGAAGCCCCAAAATGCGTAGGCAACAAATTGGCGATGCAACTTTTTTGAGGCAGGCATTTTTCTCTTTTCGGGTTATTAAAAAATAGTGCAAAAAGTTGTCACATTTGACCATTTATAGCCAACTAAAATAATTACTCAGCAAAATATTATTATTTTTTTAATTTTACCGATAGAAAGAAAATGAACATGTGCAGTTTTTTATTATTAAAATGTTTCTACCTTCGTGACATTATTTCTCCATCTATATAAATTGACGAAACAATACAAATGTTATCAATTGGATAATTTCACAATGATGATTAAAAATAGTCTATTTTAAAAAATGATACTATTTTAAATGTTTATTTTTTAGACAAAGCAAAATAGGAAGTTTAATCTGGATTTAAATCAGAGGTTTTGTGATAAGTTGCAGGACTTTAAAAAAGTACACTCAGTATAATCTTTAGTTAATAAAAGTTAGTTAATAATATTTCAATGAGCAAATTTAAATGAAATGAAAATCAAAAGGCGAATATAGCTTCGCTTCAAGTATAACTAGGCAATGTTTTAACTGTGCTGTGAAATTTCGCACTTTTTTTTTAGTATTTGAAAATAGCATTTTCCATCAGGTCACATAAACATAAATTATTTAACTGCCTCGAAAAAGTGTATGGTTTCATCCAAATGATCGATGAAGAATTTAAATTAAAATGGGCGAAAATCATCTAATTTTTCTCAATGAATATTTAAATTGTATCCTGCTTTATCGTAAATAAAAATGAAAGAAATTTCTGGGTGAATGAACATAAATTCATTGTATTTCATCGAAGCTCTGACATTTAGAGTAACCAAAAAATGTTGAATTCCGTAAAAATTCTTGTATAATAGTTTGAGAAATGAATAAAATAAAGAAAGTATTTATAATATTGCTTCCTTAAATAATAAGTCTCATAGTGAGGAAAACAGTTTAACAGATAATTTTATAGATCCTGAATGGATATCAAGTCAAAGACTTCCAGCTTGGGTGACAAATCCAAAGGTTCTCGAAAATACACGAATGTTATGATATCTCCATTAGAAGTCAAATAGCTTACCTCAGAAATACTCAATTCTCCAAAATGAAATGAACCTAATAATGACATTAATCCATTGCTATTTTGAAAGCAATTTTTCAAATTTCTATTGAAAAATTTATGAATTCATTTGCCAATGAATTTGATGAGAGGAGCGAAGACTCTCGATTGGCTTGGGTTAGTTATTTTAGCGTACCTTTGTAAAACTACACTATAGCTATTTTGGGACAGACCTCGTCATTTTGAACCACGGTCAGATGACGAGGACAACATTTGAGCTGGCACGCCCCTCTCCACACCACAGCATCCTGACATATTTAGTGTGCAAGAGACCCCCTTACACGATGGTTCATCGGTGGAATCCAGTCTCGAGCCTGCAACCTTCCGATTCCGAAGCCGAGACCTTACCACCATGCCACCGCGGCCCTGTGAAAACTCTCGAATATGCTGGAATATTAACGCTATCTCTATTATGAGCCAAAACTAAAGATCTTCTAGAGAATTCTTCCCTGAATTGAAGACTATAAAAACCTGAGGGACACGATTGAAGCGAGCTGTCAATTGTGGTCTCTGAAATAAGCCGATATCAAGTAGCGATTCTATCATTCTTGTAACGCTGTCTCTTGATTTGCCAAAAATTTGTATCTCAGGTATGTGATATTGATTTCTGCAAAGGCCATCTGTGTGTGCGCTTCGTTTGAGTATTCATGCTTTTTTATGGAGTTACTCTTTATCGAGCTTATGAGACTTTTCAGAGTACAGGCGTTGGATTTGCGGTAACAATATGTGCCACATCTGATATGGTAATGGCATCTTGAATACGTAATAGGATGTCAGTATATGTGTGTGTGGGGGGGGGAGGTTGGTTCATCGAAGCTCTCGTGTTGAAGAGCCAAGTTCGTTTGGTTTCGGCATCAATGCTTGTATTCACTATAAGAATGGTTTCTGAAAATTATTTATAATCAATACTTACTTTTATAGTTAAAGTCTTTGAATATGTTTCCGAAGATGTTGGCAATGGTTCCATTTGGGTTGCAAGAATCTGGCAAGCAGACCGCAGTGGATATAGGGAGTGACTGAAAATAAATCATTATAAAAGATATACAGTTTTTTTTTATTATGGCTGTCAAAAACCCCTAACTCGAAAAATATCAAACTCAGATTTTGATTAAAAAGAAATTAACAAAACTCATATCTGATGTGAGGTACCAATAATAACAGAAATCGAAAAATAAGAATTGAAATTATTAAAATTTCGACTATATTTTAATTAGAATTTCGAAAATTCTATCTATAACATGAAAGTTCTACTCAAAAAAGTAATGATTTGTCAAGTTAAATTGATTTAGTCTAAAGAAACCAAGATGAATCAGAAGTTCAATCTCACATCACTGGTGGAAACGCGTCCTCATCATACTGCTTTATATTAGATGTAATAAGAAAATTTGAAAATACAATAATCAAATGAATTTTTTTTTGTAATTAGTAAAATATCTAACTACCAGCAGTCATTTAGCTTACAATATTAAAAGATTGGAATTCTTTTAAAATAATACATTTAAATCTATGAGAAAAAAATATACATTGACTCTCTTGTAAGAAGGCAAACATTCCACAAATAGTTGATAAATACAAAATTTTTCATATTCTTCCATGGTATTGGGAAATTTTGTATCAAATTAGAAATATCGTCACTCAAGGACACGCAGGAAGTAGAGTTAAATCAATTTATTAATATTTTTCTGAAGACAGCATGATAAGTCCAAGCACTTATCTGGTAAATTAAAGAAAGGTCCAGAATCTTCAAAAATACGAAATATATGACCAAAAAATATGTAATGTAAATATGTAAACACTCAATAAATATTTTATCAATACAAAACTTTTCAAGTCCCTCCATAGTATTGTAAAATGTTGTATCAAGTTTTAAATATTGTCATGTAAGAACACGCAGGAAGTGGAGTTAAATCAATTTATTAACTTAACTCTGAATTAAGAGACCTTCGGCTTTTTATACCAGCAAAGAAAGTTCCAGAATACTTTTCTGGAGACAGTAAGAAAAGTCCAGAGCATTCATCTGGTACACTAAAGAAAGGTCAAGAATCCTCTGGAACACGAAATAAAGGAGAAACAAATCAAGAAAAAGTAAGTAAACAAATTTTGGATCTACCGGAATTCGAACTCTTGACCACGTGACCAGCGTTATAACCATTCAGCTATGGAGATTCGATTGCTTCTTTTCAATGCGGCAACATAAATTCAAATGAGAGTTTCTTAATATTAAATACTCGACACGATTTTCAATGTTATGTCTTTGATTACAGCCGTAAGACAAAAAGATAAAAACATAGACATAATGTAGTTTCGGAAGATTGTTTAAAAAATTATGAGAGTTATCTTAGAAACTTTTTCGTGTAATCTTCAATGAAGGATTTGTTCCCCACTCCATAAAACTGTGTACCTTGAGTAAAGCCGCAAACCTTCTGCATTGGGTTTGATGAACGATAGCTATGAAATATATATTTTTAGTAACAATCTAACACCTTTACTGAATCAATCATAAGAAATTCATTTTGGAAACTTTTTGCAAGTCAAATGATGCCAAAAGTTTTGCACGAAAGTTTAATTATTACCTCAAGATAACACACCAAACTTTATTGATTAAACTCAATGTGTTGACAAGCGTGAGAAAATTTAGACCGACAGATGGTTAGTCGTCTTATGGATTTGATTTAAAATTTGTTAAGCATCGATATTTATTATCGATGTTTATTAAACTTATTTACTGAATGCATCTATCGAGCTTTTATTTATTTTTCTGTTCATTGACATTCGAACAGCCAGACTTCCTGTAAATGAATGAATGTATATTTAGATTTTTATGGCAGAGAGCCAAAGCTGGCCATAATGCGCATAACAAGTGGTATGTGTTTATCGAAAAATGGTCTATAAATAAAATATTTCTTCAAAAATACAAACAATAAATACAACAAGCTTAAAGGACAAAGATCTTAAAATTAGAACTCCAATTACAGAAAATATTCCAAAAGAATGTAAAAAAAAACCCCATGGTATTCATATAAAATGGATAAAATTTATGGCTCTTAAAAATTCAAAGATATTCTTTTGAGGGTTTTCACCCACCAAATCATGCATCTCCAACAATAAAGAATTAAAATACCGCATATGATTAGAATTAAATTTAGGAAGTCAATTAAATGGATTTCGTAAATGAATTTAATGGATACACTTACGAAATTAACTAATTTACTGCAAGGATTCATTTCAGAAGATATGATAGAAAACTGTTAACTCGGTCATAATTCCAAGAACAGATATTCATCCATTTAGCTCATTCTGGTTTTGAGTTATTGCTTTCACAGACAGATAGTTATAACAGCAATAATTTGTTTTTCGAATTCTAGGAGGTCTAAAAATGGAGATTCATGTAATCTGGTGTTCAAATGTTTTGAAAATTACAATAGGCCCTGTATACTTCGTATACGAGAAAGTAAACACTGAACCGCAATCTTTAGAGAAAACCATACAATCAATTATCATGAAATATATTTTTTCTAGAATCAGTGAAGTTCTGTCACAACCGTTTAAAAAACGAATTTTAATTATCAATTATTAGAGCCAATGAGTAGTATTGAAATAGCATGGAGCTTGCAGACCAGGCGTTTATCATGATTTCTATTAATGGATAAAAAATGATACTCACCATGTTATTCAGATTCAGTGGAATTTGAAGAGTGCAGTATCTTCCACGGAAACCTCCCATTGTTGTGCCTTCAAAATTAGGAGCTTCAACTCTCAGGCATTCGTCATATTCGCCAAGTCACTTCAAATTTCCTAGCAAGATACCGCTTTCGGGTTTCCCAAAGGAAACTAACAATACAAATAAATGTTTAAAATAAAAAAAACATAAACTTTAAAATATGTTAAAATAGGATGGAGGAAGGGATGGTTGTTTGGATTTTTATGGCGCAAGGGCGAAAGCTGGCCATGCTACTCCAAAAAAGTGGTGCGTGTTTATTGCCAAATGGTCTATTAATAAAATATTTTTTCAAGGTCAAAATACAAACAACGTTTTCCTTTAAGGAAATCAAAGTACAATAAGTTTAAAGGACAAAGATCATAAAACTATAGCTCCGATTACAGATAAGATTCCAAGAAAATGTTGAAAAACAACATGGTATTCATATAAAATGGATGGCTCTTTCTAATTCAAATATATTCTTGTGAGGGTGCTCTCCCATCCATTCAAGCATCTCCAATGTTAAAGAATTAAAATATCTACATACGATGAGGATTAAATTTAGGGCACTGAATTAAAATGCGTAAAACTGTGAGATTGCCACTGCAGTCTAAGCACATCGATGCACGCTGACCAAACAAAAGATGTTTGCGCGTAAGTCGAGTGTGACCAATGCGTAGTCTGATTCATTTAACGTCTGCTCCTTGGATCGAGACAACAGGCCACTACTCAATAGCAGGTTTAATAGAATGCAATTTGCTTTGCATTTCTCCATCCCAGTACTCTTGCCAAACAGAAAATATATGATTGTCATATGTCGCAAACAGATCAGTGTGAGAGCAAAGTCGTGATAGACGATGCAGGGCAACCTTCGCAGTCTTTTCATTGCCTACTATACTTATATGACTAGGTATCCAGTAGAAAAGTATGCTGAATCCATTTGCTTGAAAAATTTTTAAGCGATAATGAATATCGATTGCAACAGGATGTTTACATTTTGTAAAATGACTCAATGTCTCTAAGGCGCTCATGCTATCTGGATAAATGCAATAAAGATTTCTCTTCAAAAAGAGAAATCTTTTCAAGGGTCAACAAAATTGCAAATAATTCAGAATTTAAAACAGAATACGAATTGTGCAGGCAGTAACTATGTGTTACTGTTGGAAAAACAACACCGCAGCTAAAATTTGTGTTAATTTTGATCCATCAGTGTAAATTTGTGTATAGCTAAAATCGATGTTAATGATAGTTAAATAGTTGTTGGAAAACAACTGACGAAGTAGTAGTTTCATAAAAATTGAAAAAAGGATTAAAATATGAAAAGTCAGGATGATCCCAAGGTAGAATACGTTTATGATATATATATTTTCATGATTATATATATATCTTCATTAATAAAGTTTTACCTCAACTGATATATCATTCGATATTAGTTCCTTAAATTAAATTTTGCAATGATATGGAATTTTCGAAATTCTCGCAACATGAGAAGTGCATTGCAATCCTGGAGATAACCATACAACTGGAGAAATTGCCACCGTTGTCGAAAATGGAGTGGTCGGAATTAGTGTTGAACTTGCCATGAACTGAGACCAAAGGTCCCAGTTTATATCACGAGAATAATCTCAGGTAAAATTCCACCTCCACCAAACTTTACAAAGGCACAACACATTCTATTAGGCGTTCTCCATGCATAAACCAAACCCAGACTCTGCTAATGGTAGCAATTGAACCTTAATTCCTCACTCCACAGAACTGGCTTTAACTCATCTATGGTTCAATTTCTACTTGCTTAGCTTGACCTAAACCCAGCAGTGCGATTGGATATTGTAAGCAAAGGTTTATGGGCAGCAACAAGATCATGGAAACATAGCAAATGTGCTTCCTGGGTGAACTGCTTCAATAAGTCTTTAAGATCTCTTTTCCAAAGGTTCCCAAATTAAAGTATGTTTAAAATGAATGAATATTTTTTTACAGACATCAATTCATTTTTTAATAAAATATTTGAATAAAGAATAACAGTCATAAACTGTAGCAGAATAAACAAAGAAATGATTTATTGAATACACGGCATTAAAGGGATTAAGAAAAAATTTACGTTGTAAGAATTAAAATCGCCTCATTTTCTGCAATTAATATAATTTTAAATACTTTTTTAACCCTCAACTGCGGACGTGCGGTCTGCGAGATCGCTAGCGATGGATTTTCTGTCACCCTTGTCCTATTTTTAACTCATTTGAATGGGCTGACTTAGTAAATTCCTGTTTTGTGACTTTCAATGCACGTGCACTTTTTTCAACAGGTTTCAGCGGATGCTTTAAAAAACAATTCAATTATTTGTTTGAGCGAGGTCTCTAGCTTTGGATAGTCATGGGTGAAATAAAAAATATCGGTATTTTTACTAAAACCGCACCTCTCTGTTAGCATGTCAGTGATAAATAAGGCTTAGCAGATGGCGCTAAAACTTGACTCTATCATTATCTGATTCTATCATAAAGCAATGCTCCAGACACTTATAAATGAAGCAGAATGATTTTAGTGATAAGGATAATTGTACCAAACAGTTTTTCGATGGAAGTTCGTATTCAACTGATTCTGATGTGTATGTTTAAAGATAATTAATTTTTTTAGTGATAATGTATTTTGAAAAATTTATAAAATAAATTAATATACCAAGATGTATATATAGAGAATTTTTAGGTTTATTATTAAACCAGTTTTTAACCTTATGTCTAAACTGCCCTAGAAACCATACTATGAAATTCAAAAAAGCTGAAAAATAAAGGACTAATTTTACCCATTGTCATTTTTTTTCATATAGTTGAATTTCAAATTAAATTGTTTTCTATAAACCTTTATATATTGGAAAAATAAATATGATTTAAAAAGCATAAGGTAATATGTTTTCTTCAAGAATATTATTTATTGTAACACGAGAAATAGAAGTTTGAGAAGAAAACGTATATTCCAAAGCATTTGCTTTTTTCAATGATTATATATTTTGAAAAATTTCTAATCTATATATCAAGTATAAAATGCAGTCAAGTATAAAATATCAAATCAAATCAAGTATAAAATATTGAATCAAGTATAAAATATCTATATATCAAGAAAAATATCTTCAAAATATTTTGGTTGTTTTTCATAATAATACATTCATTAGAAAAATGATTTGAGTTAAATGAAATACGGTCTTGTAAACCGCACCTACCAAGTTAAGTTAAAATTTCAAGTCCCCAGCTAAGGATTAAGTATAAATAATAGGATTTGAAATCTTTTCAACAAAGACTATTTGAATTTATATCAATAAATATAAAATATAAAAGAAAAATAGTATTTGAATTTTTGTGAACTTATATCCTAACTAATTGCAATGAAATTAGGTTATTTGAAGGATTACGAGATCAGAATCAGAAATTTAGGACTGAGATTAAACTCATTCTATAAGAAATGAAATAAAGATACACCTATGGAAAAAAATCCCAACACCAAGAAAAAATTATTCTACAGTAATGAAATTTTAGGAATACATTTGTCTAGGTAACATATTTAATTGATTAAAGTATCAAGATCACAGGTAGAGACATTGGCGAGAAGAGCCATTTCAAATGTGAAATGTTGGTACATTAGAAACCGGTGTAACCGCCAGAATTTTGAATGCAAGCATGCAAATGTGCATGCATTGTGTCGTGCAGGTGTCGGATATCAGTTTGTGGGATGGAGTTCCATGCCTGTTGCACTTGGACGGTCAATGCAGGGACGGTTAATGCTGGTTGTGGATGACGCTGGAGTTGTCGTCCAGTGATGTCCCATACGTGCACGATTGGAGAAAGATCTGGTGATCTAGCAGGCCAAGGCAACATGTCGACACTCTTCAGAGCATGTTGGGTTACAACAGCGGTATGAGGGTGAGCGTTATCCTGCTGGAAAACACCCCCTTGAATGCTGTTCATGAATGGCAGCACAACAGGTTGTATCACTAGACTGACGTACAAATTTGCAGTCAGGGTGCGTGGGATAACCACGAGAGTGCTCCTGCTGTCATACGAAATTGCTCCCCAAACCATAATTCCAGGAGTAGGCCCTGTGTGTCTAGGTCACAAACAGGTCACTATCAGGCGTTCACCTGGCCTCCTTCTAACCAACAAACGGCTATCACTGCGACCAAGACAGAACCGGTTTTCATCAGAAAACACAACAGATCTCCACTCCGTCCTCCAATGAGCTCTAGCTTGACACCACTCACGTCGCAAACGGCAGTAGTTTGGAGTCAGTGGAATGCACTGTACAGGGCGTTTGGCTCGGAGCTGTCCTTGAAGTAACCGATTTGTAACAGCTCGTTGTGTCACTGTGGTGCCAACTGCAGCTCGAATTTCAGCTGCAGATGCAGTACGATTAGCCACAGCCCTACGCCGAATACGACGGTCTTCCCTCTCAGTAGTACCACGTGGCCGCCCGGAACCTGGTCTTCTTGAGGCAGTACCTTACCTTGACCACTACTGCCAATACTCATGCACAGTGGATACATTCCTGCCAAGTCTTTCAGCAATATCTCGGAAAGAAAACCCACCTTCTCGTAGCCCTACAACACGACCTCGTTCAAACTCAGTGAGCTGTTGATAATGGCTTCTTCGTCTGCTCAGAGGCATCCTTGACTAAAATTAACCCACTACGTCAAATTTCAACTGTAAATAACGATCACGAACCTTACAGCGCTTATTTAAAGCAAACCTCATTTGCATGTTCATAGTGTCGCTACTAGCGCCCCACTTACGCACGTAGCTCAAAATTTGAATCGACGTCATCTTTCAGATGTATAAACACGCCTACCAAATTTCGTTTATCTAGCACAGCTCCTTCCTAGTGTTGGGATTTTTTTCCATCAGTGTATAAAAAATTATAAATGAAAATAATTATACAGCTTATTATTTAACAGTCTTCATAAATTGTACATAACTGAATTAAAAAATAACTAATTTAAAGAAAAAATGCAAATTAAAAATAAAATATTCCATAATTATTATTTCAATAAGGATTTCTGTTATATACATTTCATTAAGAATTTTTCTGTTATATATTTTTATATATAACAAAACTCGCCAGTCTGAATATAATAATTGCATTGTTAAAATCCAAAACAAGCAGTATGTTTCATAAACTAAATGATTTTTAATTTGATTTACATTTTAAAAATGACAATAAAATTTTATTGTTTTTTGGCACGCAAGTACAGTATAGCAGTAAAGTGTTTTAATAGTATATGAGGTTTAATAATATTATTTCATCACTTTTAAGGAAATTAAGAAAAATAAATTGTAAAATAAAGTTTTAATAAATAAAATTAAAGTAATAAAATAAAGTCTTAAATCAAATTTAATTCTAGTATTATATTGGCATTTTAGAGAGAAAAAAATCGAATTATTGACAGATTCGTGTTAAAAAGCTCTAATTATCAAAACTACTTTTAGATTCTCAGCTTTAACAAGCTAAAGTAAATAATTTTTCAATCTAAAACAGTTTTCTAATGTAAATAAAAATAATTGACACACGTAAACAATCATAAATACGATTTATTAAATGACTTAATTTTTGTAAAAGGCAAAAATATATCCATTACTAAACCACTCAAATTTAAATTACTGGCAATGTTCTTACTTTTCTCAGACCATTAAGACCGTTTTTGCAAGCCTTCGTACACATTCTTCAAATCCCTGAAACACTTGCTCGTTGACAGTTGGAGAAATGACTGCAGAAGTTGTTTTCTGTGTTCGCTGGGAACAATATCGGTGATTCCATTCAAAAACTCTTTCTCTTCTTCTGAAACTGACTTGAGATTTTTAGATATACTGATTTGTTCGACATAATTACCGACCCATTTAACGAGATCATAATTTTGAGATGGATAATCAGTCTCGAGATTTTGACAGAAAGCATATGAAAAACCGCAATTGGCAAACAGGAAAAAAAATCACAAACTGTTTAATTCTCCAATCCATTGTGGCAATATGTGTTAGACGTTACTAAAGTGGAGAAATTGAAGGGCTGAAATCAATACGCTTTGAAATAACTGCTACTTAAGTAGGGATTCGTAAATGTGGAAGAGAGATAAGATACTGTATCACATGTAAATTGAAAACAATGAAATTACAAACGTCATTCCTTCTTTGTTTTGATTAAAAAATGATCGATGAGTTGCAATGCGCAATGGCATCTTAGTATAAAATAATTTCTATAAGCACCGTTTTTTTTACAAATTTTAAAAGATCGGAAAATCTATAATAAATTTTCTAATTTTCGATTTTCTTGTGTTGCACTCATTTCCTTTGGAAATTATTAGAGGGGCATTATAAAATTTTCTTTTTGACAAGATTCTATACACACACACATATCAAACTTAATTCATTTGAATTCTCAAATGACATTTTTTCGTCTTCATTTAAAAATAAGACTACAAAATTAACAATGGAATAGTTTGGGTTTCAATTCACTTGATCGTGAACAGAGAAGATTTTATGTAAAATAGTTAAAATTAAGATATAAAGTTATGTGTTTTTCTTTTGTTCTAAAATTTTTATATGCATTTTTTCCAGAAACCTATATGTTTTTTATCGTGTCAAATTTATAGGGTATTTTATAAAATTTTGGGTATATTATCATCTTTACATACATAAATATTTTTAAAAATAACCATTAAAAATTGAAAGTCTATAAAAGAAATTTTAATTTAAAATAATTATTTCAATTTTAATGAAATAATTTTATTATATCTAAATATCACTTGGTTATTATTAATCACCATTGGCTTAAGTACAAAAGTACAAAAATGCAAAGTACAAAAATTAAGTACAAAAATGCAAATTTATTCTATTTTGGTGCTTGTTTTTTTGTTACATAAATTCCTTTTCAATTAGGAAAATAATAACAAATAACAAATAATTAATTAACTTTGTACAAAATATACAGGCAACGGGTATGAATATGTAAAAAATCAAGTTGAGGACGTTAATAAAAATAATTTTATCGTTTCATTTTAAAATGTATATTCCTATCATTTCAAAATTGACTAGAATAATAATAATAATAGTAAAGTGTATATATCTGCAATGAAAAACCTTGAGCACATTATCAAATTTTGTTTCATTCATTACTTAACCAAACATTACAAACATTCTAATAAAAGAAAAAAGAATGAAAAAAAAATAACTAACTGGAATGGATTTCAATGCAAGGAATATAAAATGATTTAGTTCCTTTAAAAGATATCAAGTTCTTAGTTAAAATTATACAATGAAATATAATTTAATGCTGTTACAATCTCGAAATTTTTGTAGCCATTGGATATCGTAGGCAACTTTATTCACAAAATCTGTCTACAAGCTCCAAAATCATAAAATATTCACAGATAGAACAGCTCTGTTCAAAATTTAAATGTAGACGGTCATCACATTAGGAATCAACTCGGTGAACACTGGCAAAGAAAATGCTTACTTATAGGAACTGGAAGCTTCTTGTCTTTCCTGCTCTTTTTTGGGGCCGTGGTGGCCTGGTGGTAAGGTCTCGGCTTCAGAACCGCAGGGTTTCAAGTTCGAGACTCGATTTCATCGAAGAATCGTCATGTAAAGGGGGTCTCTTGCACGTTCAATCTGTCAAGCCAAACGTCCACCCGCTGTTGTGGAGAGGTGGGTGCCAGTTCAAGTGTCGTTCTCGTCATCTGACCGAGGTTCAAAATGACGACGTTTATCCCAAAATAGCTCTAGTGTTGCTTTACAACGGGTCATTAATAAAACTAAACATACACTTTTTTCTCACTAGGATTGAAAGCATTTACAACATTCAAAAAATTCAGGGACATGTTAAAATAGTTTTGAATAAATGTATTTTTGAGGGAAAATTGTTAAAGGATTGAGCTTTTTGACTTAGTAAATTTTGATTTAAAATAAAATGAATGAAAATTTTTCGAAACAAAATGAATTATCTGCTTAAAATATTAATATCAAGGAAGAATATTTATCGCTATTTGCTAATTTTTTTTATTTATTTTCCATAAATTTTGGTTGATATCAGTGATTCTTCATCAATCCAACTTCCCAATGGAGTGCAATAACAATTACAGGTAACAGAATTGATATTGAATCATCATTAATATATAAAATATTGGTTTTATTGTATACTAGCTAGTACCCGGCGAGTTCCTGCCGCAGAAGAAATAATTTTGGAAATATCGTTTGTAATTTGAAATAGTTATCTTGTTTGATTAAGAATTATATTTATTTTCTTGTCGGCAATGAATACATTCATTGAAATTGATGGACATATAAAGGAGAAGCATAAATAGTATTTACTATTATTTTTATTATTCTATTCTACTTACAAATATTTATTTTTATGTATTAGATTTGTATGTTCTTTTAGAATCGCAAAGCTCGGTGTTCTTTCAGAATGTTGATGAAAGAAACTATTGATTGCATCTCGTGATTCGTTTAATGATCATTCAGAATTCTCAAGATTAATTCTCAATGTTAGAAAAAGAGATTAAAATATTTTCTTTTAAAATTGATTAAACATAGAAAATATATCTATATTTTGATTAATCTATTTGCTTTTTCTCGATGGTATGCGTGTAATTAAAAAATGTAGCTCTATGGGCATCTATGTTTCAGAGCTCCTCGTGCTCAAAAAATTCATATTTTGCATAATGGCATATGAAGACACACAGACACATTCGCTTGCCCAACATTTTTTTACAGGGGGAGTGGGGCTCTTTCGCACACTTTACAGATAGAACAAAGAATACAGAGGAACCATGACTCGAACCTGGAACGTTAGATTACGGGAAAACAAGCGAACACAGGTCAGGTCACCGGCATACCAAAAAAATTAAATATTCAAACGGATATTAAAAGAACGATTATTCTATGTTAAGATAAATGTTTTTCCTAAAAGTACTACTTTCAAAAAATAGTAATAGTAACGGATTCAACATGCTTTTTAGCTTTGTTCCAAGTTATGTGGGAATATATGGAAAAGAAGCTGCTTATTATGCTGATTCTTCTCTTTTATCATAAGAATTGCCATATGGCGATGCAAACAAAACATTAAAGATTGAAAATATATTTATACCATAAAATCTTTAATATAGTAGAAAAGATAATTTTTTGAAAACTAAGATGGTGCAAAATCACTTGCACTTTAATATTTTCCGAAGTTATTGGAAACTAAGCTAAAATGTTATTAAATGTTTAGTTAAAATATCAAACCTATAAGACTGGTGCCCCTAAAAATTTCTCGCACATTCTCTAATAAAACTATTTTCTCAAAGAACGATTTACATTGCATTTACGTACAATAGCTATGTTATATTACCATCCAGCTTGAGTTTAGCATCTTTACTGAATCTGTTGTGTCTCTCCTCTGTGCGTTATTTGGTGGTTAAACCATGGTAAATAGATGCGGCAAATAGATCTGAAGACATTTTTTGTACTTGAAAGGATTTTATTATGCCTATAAACTTCGTGTAACTGCAAAAAAATAAGTTGTCGAAGTTTTTGTCGGAATCGGATGAACGATAAAGCAGTGCGTAAGAGACATACAGACAAACATTCATTTTTATTTATATAGATTAATTAAAGTTCTTAGTTAAAAAAATATACCCGAGGTGCACATTTCCTTATCTAAGCTGTACATGTGCCAAATTTGGTGGCTTTAGTTAAAACAGTCTGGCCTATAAAGTGCCAACACACACATTGAGCTTTATAATAAGTACATATTTGCTTTGAACCAATGCATCGATTTGGATTGATCATAATTTGTTGCGCTGACTTGATTTTTTGATTTCATATCTGATTAAAACTGATTCGCATAATTTTTTTTGCCTTATGTCTTCCAGATTTTACCAAAAAATATATAAAAATATTTGACTATAAATATCAAATAGTTAACTGATTTTTTAATAAATTAGAAAAATGCGTTTTATTAAAAATTTTTTTAAAATTTTCTGTATAATATTTTTACCTCCTCAACACCAGAGAAGAAGAGAGAATTTTTAAAAAAAATTATTTCCAGAATTTGTGCTACAGAAGTGTTGAATGAAGCATGTAACATGGCGTAACACTCGCATCTAATATCAATAAAAAGATAAAAACAGAAAATTGTCTTTATCTCCTTCGTTTTGTTTTATTATCATTTCTTAACGATATGAAACTCGTTGCAGCATTTTAGCAAATAACAACAAAAGAAGAAAAGAAAATATCTGATTTTGAAGAACACAGAAGGGGGGGGGACAAAATTTTGATTTAAAGAATCCTTTTAAGACAACTCCCAACTTATTTTGATACCAAAAATGACATGGAAACGATATTTCAAAAACTTTTGTAAGATATTCAAATCAGTTGAAATTTTTTTATTTAAATTTTTGATTCTATATTTGATTTGATTTAATAATTTGATTTGAATATTTGATTGAAAAAACATTTGTTGATTTGAAGATATTCTTAGAGGTGACCATCAAAATGGAGTAAAATCTTCTAAAACTGTGATATCCAAAGCTTCATAGCATGGCCGGTTTTCGTTCAGAAGGGGGAAATTTTTTGCTTTGAATGTTATGCTTTTCTTTTATATTTTAATCGTAAAATATTATTATATGAATTTTTTAAAAGTAACTAATAAGACCAAAGTATTTTTTCGTCATTTAAGACCTTTTTACACTTGGATGCGAGTGCTTTTTTCAAACTGTTTAGAGACTAGTAAATATCTATCGTCTGCTGTTTTAGTTTTTTTCCCTCGGAAATCATAGTATTATTTCCTAACTCATGCAACCTTTTTTTAAAAATAAATCAAATAATAAAATGAAATTTGTTTTCACAAACTTAAAGTTACCATGTGAGAAATTTTTTTAATGAATTGCTTAGAGCCAGAAAGTGATGTTTGAAATTCAGAATCGAAACGGAGATATTTTGTTTTGAACTTTGATTGTTGTGATTCTGAATCCAAATATACACGTTCTGTGTTTGAAATTGAGTGATGCGACTGAGAATCTTCTACATACTCCATACGTTTAAGCTTTCTTCGATCTCAATGTAAAGCTATTTTACGTTCATAAGCTTCTAATTTTAAATTTTCCATCATTCGCTTTCGTTGATTGAAGGTTTTGTCTGTGAAGGTTTGATTGAGAGTTTTGTTCCCACCTCTGTTTGCTCTTCCGTTCCTTTTCTTTCTTTCTTTCCTTTACAATGCTTGATTGGTAGAAAGCTTAGGGCACTCCATTTATGATTTATTCATTGCCTACATGATTTCGAGCTTCAAACCTTCCCTAACCAAAACAACATGTTCTTTTTCCTCTATCGCTTCCGTTTCTCAGATCCTAATAAAGTAAGCGAAGTAAATATGGTATCGTTCGATAGAGGACATCGAGTAGAATGTATAGAGGTCAGTCGCAAAGAAAGTTTTTGCAAAACTGAGGTCGAAAACCTCACAGAGAGTTTGTATTTCATGAATCACTCTGAGTAGCAACGTGAAACTCTAATCGTTACATGCATTTCTGCGAGTACTATCGAACGATAGGAACAAAAGCAATGTAACTCAAATTTACAAGTTTCGAAATCCGGGTTTCTGTAAAAATGTCATTCGATTCTATTCATCGGGACTAGTGTTTAGATGGGTCACACTCGTCTAAAGAAGTAAATGTCTGGTTCCTCTATCCCTCAATAATTCTCTCATTATGGCGTTAAAAGTTTTATTCTTAATTCTTTAAAAAACTATAGTTTATTACAAAACCAACTTTTCAAGATTATGAAGTAGTCGGTGCTCAAATGATAAAAATATATTTTTTAATAGGTAATAATAACAACAGATGGCAGCACGAAGCGAAAGAATTTTTTTTTTGTTGAAGAATCATTTATTCCTCTTCACATTAATAAAAACAATGAACTGTGAATATTTTTTCTGGATTTTATTGTGGATGTATTTGCTTAATAAAAATGGACAGAGATATGTTATACTGATTTCATTTTACGAAATAGAAGTATATATTTTTTTGTCTGTGTTAGAAATATATCACGGTATGATGTACCACAGGAATCCACACTTAAAATTGAGAAAAATATAATATGGATTCATAAATTTTATCTTTAAAAATGCTCAAGCATTATAATTTTCTTGAAGATTTGTTATTTAGGAAAACTATCAGTACTGTGTTCCTGAATGAAAATGACACTAATGCTCTAAAGGCATTATTCACCGAGGTAGATATTTCCTTAGTAAATGCCTTTTATGTCAGAAGGGAATTGGTAAAAATGGCCCAATGCTGATATGTTAAAATAAAACAGAATAGATGAAAAAAGTCATATCAATTTTTGAATTCCTTCAAATAATGCAGAAACGTGAAACAATCCAGTTTAGCAGGCTGGCTGTGGTGGCCTGTTGATACGATCTCGTCTTCGGAACGGAAGGAGTTCAGGTTCCAGTCCCGGTTCCACTGAAAATTGGTTATGTAAACAGGTCTGGTGCATGTTAAATTCGTCTGGGCCAAACGTTCTCCAGTTGGCGTAATGAGGAAGTTTTTAGAGCGGGTGCCAGCTCAGGTATCGTCCTCGTCATCTGACAGCAGTTATGAATCAGAGGACCGTCCCAAAATAGCCCTAGAGCTGCCTAAAAAATGGAGCAACTAGAGTTATACCAATTCTATTGGCAGAAGTTTTAGATTAAAAATTATATTTACTATCAAATGTGAATGTTCCGAATGTTTTGTGGAGCAGCTTTTGACAGCAAAGGTATGTTAGACGTGGTTACGTGCATACTTTCGAAAATTAGCAGTAAGAGGATTATGTGTCCAATAATGGTTCAGAATCCATGGTTCAACATCCTTCATTCCTCTTCTCCTTTAAGACGGATTGTCCTGAAGAGCGGGTCAGATATGAAAAGCATCCGGCATGGTAGTTGGTTCTCACCACCCGGGTGAGTAAAAAAAAAAAAAAAGGTTGAGCGTGAGATTATGTCCTACCGATGGCGGGTCTTACTTCTCTCGAAAAGAGATTATTCTAGTCTATGAAGGCCCTTAGGAATGAGTTCCCACCTGTCAGTCAGATTAACCCGACTAGTTTAGTGGCGATTGAAGTCACAATGTTATGGTTGAGGTAAATCGTCTTCAAAAATAACTGCAGATTTTTTCTGACGTATTCAGGAAATTCTGAAATTCCTACGTTAGAAGAACCATCTGTTCAAGTTTCATTTTGGACGTGTCTTATACATTATCATTTAGGTTTCTTCCAGCTAAAAAAAGTGCTACTTAAATTAAAGAAAAGATTAATATACAGTAAACTCTCGATTATCCAGATGGTGTGGAGTGGAGAGGGGGGTGCCAGTTCAGGTGTCGTGGTTCGAAATGACGAGGCCCGTTGCCAAATAGCCTTAAGGGACGTTAAAAGAAAATAAAAACTAATTTACTCGATTATCCGGTTGACGACTGTCCGGCCTAGTTTTCTTATATCGGTATTAATTGAAAAAGGTAAGACGTCTCTTAAGCGATATATTACGGACTTTTTCAAAAACTGAAAACAGTAAGTTTATCTTAAGAATTGGTGTTGGCATCTTACAAACCCGCTGACAGAAAGCTGTCGGCGATTTAGGCATAAATGAGCATCCCTTGCTTATTCAGTAGCACCAACTAGGTTGAGGAGTACGACAAAACTACTTCACATTCGCTTGCACAACCTCTGTTTTTAAGGGTACATTCATACACCTCACATACAGAAAGCAGAAAAACAATCATGCCCAAACCGGAGCTCGAAAATGGAAAGCCCAGGAAGACTATCTTAAGAGTTACCTTTTCATATATGCGCCATCACTTATCAATAAAAGATAAAATCAGTTGAAATTAAATTTCATAAGAATTGGGACTACGATTTATTTTAGCCTTTTGTTTGTTTTCTCATTTAAATTTGGCTATACATAATTTGAGATAAAATGTGAACAGTTTGTATCCTTTAACCTATTCTCTAGTGAATTCTTGAAAGGTGCAATGCTGTATATAAACTGCCAGTGCAGAGCCTTGCATTATTATGTCGATGCGTTCTATGGTTCGCTGCTGTATTCACATTCAGATAAATAGAGGGCTTAGTACTTATTTGAGAAAATATGTACTGTAACGGTGGATTCTTGAAATGTTCAGAGCAGTACATATACATTTATGTACGGCCAGTACAGAGATTTCTGTTTTCACTGGACATCTTACCAGCAACTTCCACTACAATTAACAGGCTTACGGCTGCGTTCCCATTCTGCGTGGCTTGAAATAAATGGAGGGCTTAGTACTCCATAAGAAGAGAGAAAATATATCAAACGTATTACGTGATACGTTTGATATAAAAACATAGCTTTCTGGTACTATTGGGAAAAGAAATTAGTTCATAGAAAACCGGCCTATCCGGCTTCTTTATTACCCTGTCGGCCGTTCCACCACAATAGGCCGGATATTCGGAAATGTAGTGTACCGTTTCTCATTATGATGTCATAGTAAAGTGTTACACGCTATTCTGCATATCATCAATATTTTTATGAAATAGTATGGAAGATATTCGTGCAAAATTCTCAATTCTAGAGCTAAATTGGCAGCGAATACTCAGTGGATAAACGTGTACAGAATAGATAATAATCAAAAGAGAAATAAAGAATAAAAAAATTAACATATTTATTACATACGTTTAGTTATATTAATGTCCCATTTTAAAGCAGCATTAGAGCTATTTTAGCGGTGGATCTCGTAGTTTTGAAGCACGGTCAGAAGATGTGGACGTCACCTGAGTTGGCAACCCCCTTACCTCATTCCAAACTTCCACATCACACCAGTGGGAATACATTTGCCCCCGACAGATTTAAAGTGTACCAGACCTGCTTATATGACGGTTCTTCGGTGGAAACGGTCTCGAACTGAAGTCCTCCGTTTCTGAAACTTTACCATCCAGCCACCATGACCCCATTTATTACCGTAGATAAAGGTAACTAAACGTTTCTCTATTTTAAAATTTATTTGACGCATTTGTATTTTTGAAAGCGAAACTGCATCGATTTTATTTTCCAAGAAAACTTTCATTTAATAGTATGGTACATATGAGCAGATGTTTTTTAAAGAGAATCCAAAATAGAAAGGATCACTATATTTGAATTTATACAATTCTTTATTATCAGACATTTTTATTCCGGGACTATTAAAAAAAAGCCTGAATAAGTAGCCACTTAAACAAAATGTCTCTGATTGAAATACACCACAGAATCCAATAATTTATTTAATTGTTATTTGAAGAATGCTTGGAATGAAAACCAATCGATGAGAAATTTCTCTGCTCTTAATTGGAAAATATTAGGAACATTTTGAACCATGCTCATTACTAATAAATATTCGAGGAATTACTCAAAACTCGATTACATCGGTTTAATGGTGAGAGTGCCTTACAAAACTGACTTTCATTTGCATAATAATAGCTGATTCCTAAAAGTAAAATTTTTATATCGCGTCCCGATTGAAGTGTCCCGCTTTTTTAAAATACATATAAAATTTTATAATAGTAGTTAAAATGATGTGTTCATTCGCAATTCATTTGCAATAAAATTAAATGTTGAGTAAGAAACATTCAAAAATTGTTTATTTTGATAAAA
>JAPMOQ010005724.1:0-13297 GCA_026543055.1 Argiope trifasciata
GGATTCTTTTTCTATTTGTTGTATTTATTCTTACTTAATTTATTTTGTTAATTTATTATATATACATAGAGAGAGAGAGAATATGAAGTAAATTTTAATAACACATTTCAAGCCAAGTTGTTTTTAACATATGTTTATAAAAATAGCAGTTTCTAGAAAAAAAAATTCTGCAAAGACTAAAATCTTCTGAGCAAATTTAAATGATTGACATCTTAATAATATATCGCTATATAAGTTTCATATAACACAATATAAATTTCATCAAAATGAATACAAAGTTTATGATAAACATTTGAAGCCTACTTATTAAGACGAAAAATGCTTACTTATTAAGACGAAAAATGCTTACTTATTAAGACGAAACCACCACTTTTCATTTTTTAGATTCAATAAGGTGAGATTTTCAATAATAAAAACTGAAGTCCAGAACACAAGTAAAACCAACCCATGGCCACTGGTTGGAATACTTGGCAATGCTTTGTGCCTTTCTAAATAAATGAGATAAATTGCAAAAGGGAAAGCAAAACAATAAAGAAGAGTATGAAAGATCATATAGCCATAAATTATTCGATCATATAGAAAAGTACATTCCAGAATAAAACGCACGAATATTACGATAGGTAAGAAAAAGTGGCATGCCAACTGAAGCTTGTATAGATTTGATTTTGGAAATATTCTTGGATCTAAATCAGAGGAATACTTAGAATACATATGACTTTGAACACTTCCAAATATATAAATGAACAAAAAAATAAATGTTGAAGACACTGTGTCAGCAAAACAGTGGGAAAGACCGTGGTCAACCCATGGTGTTAGAAAACTAACATTTGCTGGACAATACAACATGTTTGCTGAAAGCCGGCGATATAAATGCAACACTTTATAAATGTTCAAAGATAGGAATAGGACATTAGAAATAGAAAACTGCAAATTGTACAGTAAGTTTCGGGATTCCTCCGTAAATTATCATATTTTGAAACAAATTCGATAAACTCAAAACATTCTCAATAACGCAACTATGTATCTTTAACACACTTTGTTTGTTTATAATTTCAACCTTTGGGAACGAATCTATTGAAAGCGGCTTTTTCTCTTGTTACAAATTTAAAAAAAAAATATTTTGAAAAAATCTAACGCTTTCAATCCTACAATATTGTATAATTTTTGTGCCATTTAAAAAGAATATTAATTTACTATATCAACTAAATTGAAGTTCCAGGAAATAGATGGTCTGTAAAGTCTTTGGATCTTTCTTCACGGATTATCTTTTATTTCATCTTCAATTAAATAGAACAGGAAACGATTGGTCTTCTCTATGCTTCCTTCTTCTGTAGATTGAATATCAGGTTACCAAAAAGGTTCTGTAGTTTTTTTGTTGAAAGAAAACAAACATAAAAATGTACAGGAAATAAAAACAATTTATTGTTGTTTCTAATGGCACTTGCCATGGACAAACCCGCACTAGACAGTGAAGAGGATTGATTAATCCATGATTTAATTTTCTTTATCTGACTCCATATAACTGTTATGGAAGCAATCACTCTCCCTTTATATCAAAAATATTTTTTTATTTTCCACGAACATTGCACACTTGCTGGCGGAGAGCTCGTTCTGCAAGTATTCCTCCACGCTCTCTGTTAAGTAGGAATCCTAAGTGGCGCTCAAAGCCATTTTATATGATTTACGATGGATCATTCGTCTTGCACAGACGAGCTTTCTCCGAAAGAGAACGATCGCTACAATAGCAAATGGATGAAAATGATCCTTGATCCCAGCCAATGAAATTCAGTCAAAATTGCATGTCATCATGACGTCAGCAACAAATAAAAAAATACTAGAAAAATAAACAGAAGACTAGGTTATGAACATTATTAAGTCATAATGAGTGAATGAATATAGGGTATTATTTAATTGAACTTATCAAATAATTGCACCATTTTTATATGAAATTTGTAACATTGTTTATATGAAAAATTTGATACTGAAAAGTTTCTAGCCTAGCAAATTAACACGCTATATTTATCACCCATGTCAACAAAATCATTTATTAACTTTGCCTTGTCTGGAAGTGTTCGTTTATATAACTGAAAATGTAGATATTTTTTGGTAAAGATGATAATGATATTGGTATGATAATTTTATCATAAAGTTTATAATCAATTATTTTTATTTATAACTTAAATTGTTTTAAAGTTTTAAAATAAATGATGTAATACTTTCAGAAAATGAGTTTAGGGAAGAATAGCAGTAGCAGTAACGAACCATTAATATGTTAAAAAGAGTTCCCATTGATTATCAATAATTATTGAAATCGGAAAAGCGCGACATTTAATTTCAATTTTGTGAGCTTGCTATAAAAAGAGTGCTGCAAAAATTTAATACTTTTAAATGTCTTAGCCAGAGAAATGAAGCATCTTTGTGTTTTTTGATATAGACTTTAGTCTGTTTGGTAATTATATGCAGTTGTTATTGAAAAATATGCAAATATGAAAAATATTTAAATGTACATTTTTAAATATTTATCTTTGTATTTTCACAATGTGTTCTGTTGTAAAATAAAAAAATGTTTCAATTTGCAAAAAAAAAAAAAAAAAAAAAAAAAAAAAACGTAAATTGCTTTACTGAAAAAGTATGCCGAATTTTATAAGATTAGTAATAATCTTTGAACTTTTCCAGCCTTTCTTAAAATTAACAAATCATGTTAATTGGACTGTGTTTACACCTTAAGAAAAATAAAAGAAGTAATCCTATTCCTATCAAAAATCATGAAATAAATTTTTAAAAAGGTTAATATTTTATTTTGTATTTAAAATGCATTGATAAACTTTACATGTGTGTGTGTGCATGTATATGTAATATTTTAAAATCCAATTTAAACTTAATTAATCTCCTCAATTGTTGGCTTAATTTAGCTCATTTTAACTATTTTAAAATGTTCTCTTATTTCCTGATCCAATTCCATCTTTTTTATTTAATTAATACAACAGCAACTCTGTAAAATTGTTGACATCGACAAGCTCTCACACTTCAAGTGAAAGGATAAAAAACTGGATAGCTAAGAGAATTCTTTTTAAAAAATACTTAAATTCCCCTACCTAAATCAATATATGTAAAGAAATCCCTATCAAAATCTCACAGTATATAATCACAGGGATAAATATTTCATTAGCTTTTTACACTTTTCACTAGTTCCTTCTGCTTGTATATAAGTTATGCCTTCAGGGATGGAGTAAAAGAGAAGTTTAAAATTCGCAAATGGATGGAAATAATTTGGTTATAAAAACAAGAAAAATTCTTTAATGAAAAAAGCAATTTTTTCATATTTTAATTAATATTCTATAATACGAAAAATTTTTTAAGTATTAAATTCTAATTTTATTCACAATATTAATTGCATCAATTGCTTCAAAAATCATTTTTTTAGATCATAAAAGTGTTATTAGACTGATAAAGAGTTAAAAATCATATTATCATTTTAGACAAAGAAAAATGTTATCACTTGTTAATTTATCTTAAACAGCTTCTTATACTATATTGGAAACATCCGCCACTCAACAGTTTGAGCATGATTTTTAATATCATCATAAATTTCTAATGTTGGTCCAACAAAAAAACAACTTACTAAAATTAAACATTCTTGAAATTTATACACCTATAACAGTAGGCACATTGATTGAGATATAAAAAAATATCAATTGAATAAGTATCGTTAATTTAATATAATATTTCACATAGGTTTACAAAATTTATTTAGTAACAAAGAAAATGAAGAATCTAATTACAAAATTTCTATTTGTCAAATTTTATGAAGAATTTACCTATTCCTTAAATAAAGCCCTCAATTTACACAAATTATTTAAAAAAAATTCAAGAGCAAAATTTAAAAAAATAGATTTTATAAGAGAATTTTTACTGAAATTTGATACATAAAAGCACAAATATTTATTTGTTTGAAAAGGTACTTTACAAAAAATACTATCACTTTCTTACATGAAGCAAAATTGATATTTAAAAAAAAATTATTCTCGAAACAATATGATCTTCAAATAAATAAAAAAATATGCATCATTTATGAGTTTCAAAAATCATGAACTTTAATCCTAAAACATTAGAAGATGCTAAAAAAAATCAAAATATTCAGAATACGTATTAAATATTTCCTAAATTAACACAAATTGTGAATATCACCTTTGTATTTATTTGAAGAAAAAAATCAAACTGGAATTTATTTTTCTGTGTATATTGAGGCTTAAAAAAGCCAGTGCATTTTATTTAAAAAAAAATAATTAGATCTTGAATATGAATTAATCTATCTTCATTTTTAAGCGTGCTTATGGTTAAATATTTTCTTCATTCGAAGTTATTGAAAGCCAATATTCTTCCCAAAAGATAAGTTTTATAAGTTTTTCTCATGCATTGGTTTTTCTTAATCACTTCGTATACAATGGCGAGTCTAACTCGCAGATGGAATTAATTTTAAATTTTAAATCTGCAATTAATTGAAAGTATTAAGTAATTTAAAATGCGGAAATCGCATAGAAACGCATCATTACTTCAAATCCTCTTATATTATTCTATTGATTAAAATAATAATAATTGTCTCAAATAAGAATTGCCATCTAATTAAGAAGTTAATTCATTTGTCAAGTGTTTAATGGGTAATCTATGAATAACAATTTTAATCATCTTTTTATGAAGATATCTTTATTCAAAGTCTATTAAAAATTTAGGAGAATCTGAAGTTATACACAAAGTATGAAGTTTTCCACGAATAGTAATTGAAAGAAATATAAAAACGATACTTTACTCGATTACATAGTTATAATACTGAATGAAGAATCTGAAGAATTTAGGTAATAATTTATTTAAATTTAGTGTATATTTAGATAAACTCTTTTACTGTAGCTAAAAAGCTACAATGCCACAAATATAAATTTTTTTGCAGTTGATACTATTCCTTTGGTTTAATAATTATAGTCTGATAAAATAGAATGCAAAAGAAAATAGATATTTTAATGTTAAATAAACTTAATTTACTCTTATACTATTTACTAGCTCAATTGATTCATAACGAATTCACATAACTGGGCCACAGAAAAATAATTATGTTTAGCATGCATACTCAAGAGTGTTAAAAAAATGGTGTGTTTCTTTTATTTAGTTTAACCATCAACTAGATGTTAGTCAAGATATTCTCATAACGAAATGAATAAAATAAACTTATCAGTTCGTTACCGAGGAAGGAACAATTATATAAATAAGATGACGATTCATTTTAGGACTTGAATTTGAATAATGAACGATGGGTGTCAACTCTATCTTCCTATTCATGAATGACACAAAAGGAAAAACTTTTCTATTAATGATATGATTTGAAAACCCAATGAAAACAATTTTTTCCCATTATCTGTGATAAAATCTTAGCAAAGATAAGTAAAAAAAATATGAAGAAAAAATATCAAGTTTTACTCATTTGCCAGATTTTTAATTATTTATCTGCTAAATATAGCATAAAGTGAATGCTGAATGAACATTACGAACATTTAAATGCAGGGTGCGCCAGAGAAACTTACTTATTTGAAAGTTCAATACAAACAAAAGTACTTCAGTTATTGTTTTAATTCTTTTTTAATTGAGAGTATAATATCCCAGTTTTTTTTCCATACAGTTTTAAAAGTAACACCGGTTAAATGGCGACCTCTATTGCACATACACTGATTGAGTCGATTTTTGAAATTCGTGTCCACTCTTTGCAGCCTATCAATCGGTATGTTGGCAATGGCATCGCGAATGTTGCTTTTGAGGTGATTTATTATCCATGGTCGATCGACATAAACCAGGGATTTCAAAGTGAGCCTCGTCACTGAAAAAACGACCGCGTCTTCAAGCAGGTTGTCAAGCAGCATTTCACATGCATTTGGACAGGCAACAAAATCGCGTTCAGTTAACTTTAGCCTAACAGCCAATTAATAGAGATGAAATGGAAGGTGTTGATGGAGGATTTGTCGAACAGTGGTGTTAGAAATTCCCAGAGCAGCTACGTGTTTGCGAGCCGAACGCAGAACTGACTGCCTCACTCTTTCGACATTTTCCGGAGCTCTGGTGGTCCGTTGATGTCCATTTCTGGGTTTAGTGACACTCCCGAAATGAGTTAACCCACGACAGAATCGAATGACAGCCAGGAATGGGTCTTTGAGGAGAAATTTCAAAGTGAGCGAGGAAAGCACGTTGCGTAGCAACAAGTGAACGACCATTAGAAAAGAAGCTCTCGATGGCGAAGGCCTGCTGTTCTCTATATAAGAGCATGATGGCAACTGACTAGAAAGAGAAATACACATGGAATACACATATGGACTTTTCCCGCCATAAGCACTACTTATCACCCCTCTACCTACCCAACTCACCGCTTGGGAGTTTCTTCAAATAAGTAAGTTTCTTTGGCACGCTCTTTAAAATGACTCAGAATTTGGACTCCATTCGCATTGAATTCTTAGTCGACCAATCAAAATTTTCTGACAAAATATGATGCGTCTTGTGCTTTATTCACATGTCGTCTTGTCGGTTATACTGCCAAAATTAAATCAGTGTAAATTAAAATCTTGATGTACGACATTTGAAACAAATGTCTGAAAATCGGCATATTTAACATTTTTCTCAACACAAAGTGTGGAAGCATTCGAAAAGTGTTATTCAAATTGTAATTTCATCCAGATACTTTTCACTCTGTTTTTCGAAGTGTGTGAAATATGAAATAACACAACGTTCCAAATTCCTGCTGATTAAAATCGGCGCATGTGTAAAAGGTTTGCCGAAAATCAGCAGATGTTTTGTTTTCGGGAGATCCGTCCTTCAACCACCCTCTTTGTGAGTTTACTCGGCCCTTTATAACCTTTTTTATGACTGAACTTCTGGAAAAAAGAGAATCAATATATTTCATTTAAATAGGCAATTACTAAACACATGTAGAGACTTGAATATTTTGCTTCTTCACCACTCATTCTGATATTTGTAGTTTTGTTTAGTTTTCTACTTCTTTGAATCTGGGGCCGTGGTAGCCCGGTTGATAGAGCACCACTCTCACAACTGAAAGGCGGTGAGTTCTGTTCTCGCCTCGGCCAAAGACCGCCTTGTTGGCTCGTGGCAGTGGGGGCAAGTGCAATAGGCCCTCTGAGTTCCTATCACCTACGGGGATACTGAGTCGCTCTCTGGTTAGGATATCAATTCTGACGGGCAGATGGATGGATCAGTTCGACCACCCCCTAAAAAGGGTTGTGTCATGTACGTTCGAGTAAAGTCGTCCTTTCACCTGAACGGCGCTCGTTCACATTGAAAGGCGCTCACCTCTGCCTTCATTCGAAAGAGCAGCGCTCATTCCGGCTTGGTATGACCGAGTGGCATTAGACCCACCACCTCTTCTTAAATCTTTAAAAGCTTTAGTTTTAAATATAAAATAAATTGTAATCAGAATTATTTAATTTCAAAGTTCACCAAATATAAAATTGATAATTTTTTAAGAATCTCTTTTGAAAACCGTTGAAGGATATTTGATTCATTAAACACGATTGTGATTATTCGAAATTTCAATTCAAAAGGCTATCTGATAATAATATGCTATCTATAATTTATCTGATTTCATGTAAAAAAATAAATAATAAAGCTAAAATGCAAGACTATTGGAGACTACAATTTTGTGCAAAAAATATAAAGCATTCTAAAAAATGCATTTAAATGACATTTAGACGAAAATTAGGGATGTGTTTATTTGCTTGAAAACTTCATTCTAAGAAATGATATGAATTATTAATTTTGTCACTTATTGTACTATACCATTTGTTTTAATTTGAATTTTAATGCTGTTGGGCCTCATATAAGATTCTTGTCCCTAGTAGCACACAAATATTGTATAACATTGATCAATATTCGCAATACTGTTTAATATTATATAATATCGCACAGTATTGAACAATAATAAGTAACAGGCTGTACTATTTGGGACTTGGTTATTATTTTATAGTAAAATCAAATTAGTCTTGTCTTTGAACACAAAAGAATATATTGTTACGTATTTCCTATAATAATCCAAAGGTTCGTTCACCTGTATAGTGGGTGTGTACGTTGTGAGAAGAGATGAACACACAATAATCAGTCCTTTAGTAGAAGACACAACACAGCCGAGACGAACACACAGCAGCACACAATAACGACAGTAGCTCACAAGTAGTAACAATATCCACAGCACTCGATCTATAGTACTCGACGCTGCTTCCTCAACAGACTACAAGGCACACAGCTCAGTTCAACACTTGCTCGGCTTCGCCGCTTCTTGTCTTCTCCTCTGGAGGACTCGTTATCTAACGTCGATTCCGATTTTTCTGCCCCAAGCTTGGAACTGTCGTTCTTATATAGTCCCAGGGGGAGTGGCTAGAAATGTCTGGACCAATCAGGGCGTATCTGGACGTCTCTCGGTTCCTAATGGACAAATCGGAAAAATTCTCAAAGTTTTGAGAATTATCCATTTTGTCGCCAAAGTAGCTAAATTGGTCTCCTAGCTTTGGGATCACTGACGTCACACATATTCACTATTCAATACAGATTACTGTAAATGTGTCTTTCTTACGATGGTATTATTAGAACATGAAATCAAAAAGCACGTTCCCAACAATATAATTCTTTAATGACATTGCAGCCATAAATTTAACCACAGAAAAATGCTGAAAGAAGTTCTAAACCTATGTACTTCTACGGTAAACTTGCAGAATAGTGGGTAGTAGAGTAAGATTATCAATGAAAAAAAACTGGAAAACTTTGATGCTTTAAAAATCTTATCTTCTTTCTCATCTTAAATATTTTCTGAATCTTATTTGGAGGTTACGAGAAGAAAACATAGTATTCCCAATATTTTAGAGAATATTATGAAGAAACATGATATAATAAAAATTAATGGGGTCAATTCACGGTCAAGTGTAAATGTACCAAACAAAACGTTTGTGTTCAATTTTCAAACATTTTGTGCATGTCGGAATCTCTACCGATAACCTTAATTATCGGCAGACATCCTGACACATTAACACTAAAGTTAAATGTTATACTAACCGAATAATTATAAAAATCTTTTGATTTAAAAAAAAAAAGAAATCAATATTTTGAATTATTTTCTCCAAATTTTCGTAGTAATGTAATTTTACTCCTTATATTAAATTTTAATTAGTATTTTTAATGTAATTGTTGTTTTGCATAGTTAATTACTATCGCTCTTTAATTAGTTAGATAACCGTTTTATTCTTTCGCATACCCTTTTTGTTGTTGTTATTCAAAGAATACATTTTGACCAATGGCTATGTCAGTGTTTTTGAAAAATTTCATATATTCTTTTGTATATATTATTTAAACGTTATTGAATGTTGAATTTTATGAATATGGTTTCTTTTAAATAATTATTACTCTTAAATAAATTGACATTTTTAAGCTTACTAATAAAGTTATTACATTTTTTTCTTATGTAATTATTTTTATTAATATCGAGACTTTGAAGTTTTCAATTTGCTCAGAGGGAAGACCATGAAACTCAAATTTGTATACATTGAATAAATTATGATTACATTTTCAAATTATACATATAAAGTATAGACACCATTTTTTTAAAATCTATGTAACTTATGAATCAATTATTTCATTTTAATTTATAGAAATCATAAAAAATCAAGCAAGCAAAATCACACCTACATAATTTTTATTTACACATTACAAAAACTATAGATAAAATACATATGAATGATTATTAGAAAAAATAAGATCAAATGGATGTTTCATTGTAATCACCTATTAAAAATGACTCAAAAGTTATTTATTATTCTAGATATTCAGCAAGCATATAAACATAGCATGACAAGAATGCCTGAATAATTGACGAAATCAATTTTATTAATCAATTTTATTAATTCATTATATTGCTCAACATTATGTTTTTATGAAATCAATTTAATTTAATCAATCAACAGAAACATTTCAGATACTAAACATTTTTTTATCACCTATAAAAACATAATGTTGAGCATTATACTTTTAAATGTTTCTGAAATACATTGCAAAATGCTAAAGTTACATTGAATGAATATCATAAAATAAAACAAAAACATGCAATAAAGTAAATTTAATAAACACGATAAACAGATATACATATAGAAATTAAATCTCTCTCTCAATATAAATGTATGTTTGTCTATATGTCTCTTATACCTTTCTAAACCCTTCATCCAACTGTGATGAAACTTGGTCAGTTTATTATTTACACCCAGGGATGATTATAAGGATAGCACAATTATTTAAAACTATGAAAAAAAAAACACACACATTCAAATCTCAACTAAATCTACTTACAAAGGATTAATCTCCGAATAACTCGCCAAGGAAATAATAGATTCTGTAGAAATGCTAAATCCAAGTCAAAGGTTAATATGTTGTAGCTATAGTACACAAATGTCATGCAAGTCTTTCTTAGAGGTAATAACTTTATAACAGATTATTCGGGACAGTTTGGGGGAGAACAACTATGGAGGTTTTAAATTTTAATTAAATTCAACGTTTTCTGAAGTAATTACCAAAAATATTGTAGTACAAATAATTTTGTGCCATCTTAATTTTCAAAAATTCTCTTTTTAACTTTATTAACGATTTTATTGTATAAATATATTTTTTATATTTAATCCATTTTAAAAGAAAATATTTTAATCACATTTTCTAACATTAAATTTGTCAATTCTGAATGAATATTAAACGAATCTCGAGATACAATGAATAGCTTCTTTCATGACCAATCTGAAAGAACAGCAAGTTCAACAAATCTAAAAGGATACACAAGCCTAATATATAAAAATGAATATTTGTTTGTTCGCATTTTAAATATTGTTGTACCGTTCATTCTGCTTCGATAAAATACTGCCAAATTATTGAATGATTGCACTTAATGTTATCTTTTTCGGAGGCAGCAACGCGCCAGGTACCAGCTTGTAAGATACTGGAATAAGAGGAATTGGAAGAAACACTTTCATGTTTTTACAGAATTTTATGATTCAAAATTTCTTTAATATAAAGAAATTGAAAAAAAAAGTGTGAAGCATCAGTATAGCAATGAAATTGGAAATAAAATATTGCAACGGATTTTCCTATCCTCAATCCGTTGGGTTCATTTTACCTTGTATAGTGGGTGTGTATGGTGTTAGAGATGAGATGATGGGCACACACAATGATCATTCTTTCAGTAGACGACACAACACAGGCGTTAATTTACAGGACGAAGACAGGACAGCACACAGACGACAACTATGTACAGTAGACAGCTATATACAGCCGAGGCGAACACACAGGACAGCACACTGCAGATAGTAGTCCACAGGCAGAAATTCCTTAGTGATAACGTCTTCAGCTCACAAAGCGACCAGACAGGTTCCAGGTAGGAAAGGGAATCTTCAAAGGACTCTGTGTACACTTAAATAAGTCTCTTTCGTAGCAGGCTGAAACTACTCCTCTGTCTCTTCTTGCCTTCACTACTACTCACTATTTCGCACAACGGGTCTACTCCTCAGTTCAGGACAGCTCCGTTCCTGTCGACGACACAACAGGCTACGACACACGACACAAGCTACAGTCGCTCAAAAAAATATATGAGCACCGGTACCCCTTTTAATTTTGACCAAATCCCGAAAATGACCTCCCTTGCAGACGGCTCTAGCGTGATTTTTTCAAATTTTGAGATTATGATGAAATGCTATATTTTTCGAGAAAAAAAGGTACTTTTTAGTATAAAGTAAAGTAAGGAGATGGGTCACAAAAAAAGAGATTATTATCGAACGACTCGCTTTTTTGGCTTTTTGACCGTTTTTCTAATAAACGTTTTTTTTAAACAAAACTGTTCCACAGACCGTGTCGCTATTCTCAAATCAGAAGGAAAGGAAAAACTTTTTAATCACGTGATGAAAAACTTTTTCATCACGTGACCGGATATAATTTTTTGATTATTATTTTCATCACGTGACCGGATATTAGGGGGTATAAGTAGGACTCTTTTGAAGCGAATGTTCATTTCGCATCGTGACTCCTACCTGTGAACCTAAAAAAAAAAAATTCGAGTTGGTGAAAACAAGATCTCCCATAATATATAAGGTATGAGTGACGAAGAAAGAGCGATGCTAAAAAAAATAGTCGAGTATGAAAACGAGAAAATACACACGTACACGGAATTTTTGAAAACCTTTAGTACCTTTGTCGTTAAAATTGTCGATTACAAACAAAGAAACGGTCATTTGTCTGAAGAAATGATATCCGATTTTCAAACATTACCGAAACTCAAGCAGGATTTCGAGACTGATGATTTGTGTCCCTTTTTAGTTCGAGAAGCTATTGCACGTATAAACGAATTAGACGAGAAATACGATTTACCTTCTGCAGAAAAATATCAAAGAATTTTAAAAGCCTTCGGCGATTACGAATCTGCCATGATTAATGCTTTAGATTGGAATCGTTTCGATACGATTTACGTCGAAGATTTACTCGAGGTTGCTTACAAATTGGACTGCAAATTGTGTGAGGGAGAAATGGACCCAAGCCTTTTGGAACAGTTTGAAGAAAAAATCGAACGCGTCGATATATTTACATGTCCTGCAAATGATTATTATTAAACCACGTCTATCAAAAAATTGTCGATACATTTCTACAAGCAAGCTTATAAACTCTTTTTTTTTAAAAAAAAGTCATCTGGCAAGTTTCCAAACTCGAAACTCAGACAACCAGTTTTTTTTATTCTTATTTTTATTTTTCCTTTCATCACGTGACCGGACATGAAGGGGGGTATAAGTATGACTTTGTCGAAATGAGGGATTATTTCGCATCGTGGCACCTACCTGTTAACAGCTTGATATTTCAGAAACCAAATAAACATCGTAATGTTTTCCCATGAATTTTTTTATGACCAAGACAAAATATGTGAGGACGAATGCGATTTAGGATTCAAAAGGTTAGAAAAAAAATGGTACCACGAATTTATAGAAGATTATGGTAGCTTTGTCGTGAAAATTGTCGATTACAAACAAAAAAAATGTCATTTGTCTGAAGAAATGTTATCCGATTTTGGAGAATTAGCGAAATACAAACGAATGGTTGACGCGCATATGGGTTTTATTGTAGATATCACGCTTGATTTTTTGTTCGAATTGAACGACAAGTACAAGTTACCCCCTGCAGACAATGAAAAATACAAAAGATTTTTTAAAGCTTTGGATGATTACAAAGATGTAGTGTGGGA
>JAPMOQ010005741.1:0-12903 GCA_026543055.1 Argiope trifasciata
TGTATGAATCGCTATTATATTTTTTATCACTGTTGTATAAATCATTGTTCTATTTTTTTAGTTGCAAATGTGAATGTGTGTGAAAACGAAAGAAATGCTACGGACACTCAAACTTTCCACAATACTTTATTTCATATCCATATTTCTCTCAACATTTTCAAAGTATAAATTTGCTCAAAAAATCTCTTTAAATCTATCGTAAGTACATAAAAACTGCATCACTGCTTGAAGAAACAAGGAGCAACGGCCGAGGAACAGAGAGCGGGCTTCGTCTCCGCGGTGACGGAAACAAAAACGAAAAAACCTGTGAAATTCACTGAGCCAAGATGTTTTTTTTTTATTCCCTTTCATTTTTTAAAGAAACAAACAGGTGTGTCATTGAATAGGATCTCTTCTAAGAATATAAAAGGGGTTCTTGTTATGGTGGAACGCACAAAAAAAGATTTTATGCATCCGATTTCGTCATTTTTTCTTTGTTTGTAGGTGAGAAAACAATATCCTAGTCAAAAAGTGGCGATCTATTTATATATATAATGCACTGATACATAATTAATATTTATGCTCTAATTGAAAAATGAAATGTTTTCTCCATATACCTCTCCAATTTACTTTAAATTTCACATTTTCGTCCTGTTTTTTATTTTATATAAGAGGTTCTACGTCCGTCTATCATTTATAGACTCGAATTCCACACCCAAAATTAAATAGTTCAGTGGAGTCTTATATATACAGACAAAAAGTATTGTGATTATTTCTCACATAATTTTTAAAATAGTTCCACGTTAGGCATAAGATAAATGTTATATCTTCATAGATTTTTTTAAAAAAATCTAGAAATGCTTTATGTATTTTATGTATAAAATCAACGAAAGTGATAGTACAGAAAATAAACTCTCTCCAGTATTTTGTACAAGTTTAAAATCACAGACTTACTTGAATTTGCATGTATTTGCACGAATATGCTTATCTCAAATAATTATGTGAAATGTGCTCCATGTATTGATGATATTAAGTTCAAATTTACATTCGTTTAAATATCCGTCATATAACGTAATTTCTTATTATCTGAAAAGTATTATATGCATTGTATGAAAATCAGTCTGAATAGTAGAATAGACTGTATTACGTTAAACGCATTTTATGTGCTATATGAGAGTCAGAGAAAAATTTACATTTTTTGCATGAATATCTCATATATCTGGAAAACATTACCTGCGCTGTATGAGAGTCATTCTGAAATAGCTTATATTTATATAAGTTTATCTCATAAAACCTGTTTATGTGAAATACATTTCATGTGCTGTATGAGAGTCTGCTAGAATTCACATTTATTCTCTCGAATATACCAATATCATAAAACGTGATTTCTTATTATTTGGACAGAATCAGTCTGAATTTGAACATAATGTGTCCGAATATTCGAATTTACTAAGCAGAACATATTTTATGATGAGATAAGTATGTTTGAATTCACATTTATTCTGTCATCTTAGATGGCATTCTGTCATTTCTTATTATCTCTAACGTATCCCCGAGTTATATGAAAGTCAATCTAAATTTCTACACATCTGTTCAAATATAACTAACTCATATAACTCGGATTTTGTATTATTTGGAGTGTATTCCAAGAGTTGCGTGAGAGTCCACAGTACACCTATTCCCCGATTTACACGGCACTCGGTTTACACGATTTTACTTTTACACGGTTTTTAAATTTGCACCGACCCGGAATTCATCTAGCATCTAATTCATCTAGCATCGAACTTGAATCGCATCAACCACTATCGAGTGATGAAAGTGATATCATACCAATCAGGAATAAAAGATTGAGAGTCTACGAAAGTGATAACAGTAACTAAATTTCTGATTAAATTTTTTAATTTATATTCCTTGTTTCTATATGTAAAATGAATTACATAAATATACCTTATATTTTTGTTATTTTATAAATATACAGTTATTTTTATGTTTTTCAGATATATTTAGTTTTATTTTGCGTTGAAATAAATGACTGAATTATGCACATTTTAGTTTGTTTTCGATTTACATGGTTTTACGTATAAGAATCAACGATTTCAATTTACACGGTTTTCTAAGGAACCTATCTTCAGTGTAAATCGGGGGATAGGTGTATTCAGAAAAAGTATTACGGGTTAGTAATAGTTTGTAAAATATCACCTGTCTTCCAATTTAAAATATTGCATTAAATTGTAACTTAATGCTCATTCAAACTATTTGTATTGATTTTTTGTTGTGGTGTTTACATTTATATTCTTATTATTTTTAAAAAAAATCCAAAATTATTATTTTTTGGAGCCCAAAGTATGAGTTTCTGATTTGATTACCGTTTTTTATGCTTTGTTTGGAACTGTGATAGTAAATATGACCGGTAATCTATACTGAATATCCGAATCAAAACCATTTTCGAGAAATTTGTATCAACTGAATTTCGTAACTAAATTTTTTTATACTTCTGTATCATCAATATTTTTATCTTAATTAAATTTTAAAAAGATCATATTTTTATATTAGCAAATGCGTTAAAATACATGACTTTGACACAATTAATCACAAAAAGCAGTACGTCTATAAAATGAAATATTATTCAATTTTGAAATTCTTCAAATTGTAATAAAATTGCTAAGAAATAATGTATAATGAAATATTATTTAATTTTGAAATTCTTCAAATTACAATAAAATTGCTAAGAAATAATAATGTATTATAAAATATAATTTAATTTTGAAATTCTTCAAATTATAATAAAATTGCTAAGAAATAATGATTTATTACTAATTTCTCATTTAAAATATATAGATATATAAAGCCATAACAAGAACCCTTTTTGAAGTTTTCTATCGTATTCATTAACAAGGGGTGTATTGAGTGAGATATTCAGGTCTTTCTTTCGTAAACTTTTGTCTGTAAATGTATCTAGAACATGTGGTATTACAATGACCAGACAGCTCATCCAATTAATTTTCATATTCTTATAGAACTTGGCACAAAATTCCTAAACCATTGATGAAATTGCAATAGAGGAATAGAACATTTTCTTCAAGTCACTTATAAATCAGGGAGACTTATCTAACTATTCCAAACAACTCGGTATATATGAGATTTCTTTAAAAACTTTTATGCCAAATATTTTTATAAATTTTTGTAATCATTAGCATTTTATACTTATTGATAAAAAAGCAAACTTATGAATTTAAAATCTATAACACGGTATTAATATTAGGAATTTTGTAAATTAAAAGTTTTTTTGACTCCTTGGTAAGATTTCTGGCTGAAAGTTTGATGAGAGACATCGTATGAAATTTCGAGCCGTCATATCGCCAAACTTGCCATCAATCAACAAAGATATCACCAGCTTTGTCGCCAAGGTATTGAAAATCTTGTCAAGGAGACAAAATAATTTTTGCATTTTATACTTATCAATAAAAAAAACCGAAGCAAATCTGTAATTTTGTAATTTAAAAACCATTATACGTTATTAATATTACGTTTTTTGTATATTAAAAGTTTTTTGACCCCTTGGAGAGATTTCTGGCTCAAAGTTTGGAGAGAGACATCGTATGAAATTTCGCCAAACTTACCATCAGTCACCAAAGATATCACCAACTTTTTCGTCAAGGTATTGAAAACCGTGTCAAGGAGACAAAATAATTATAATTTACTGATTCGTAACATAATTATTAACCTTGTAATGTAATATTTGTACAAATTGTAAAATGTCTTTTTGGATATTGAAGGTTTAGTAACTTGCAGTGAAAAATGTTCCAGACCTCATGTTCTTAATTCACGCACTCTGCTTCCTTTGCTTTATAAAAAAACAAGGAAAAGAACAAGCATAATACATTTGTCAAAATTTATTCTAAAACATGTTTTGATTGATACCACAGCACCAGATAACGAAACAAGTCGGGAAGAAAACTGACAATGATTGCAGATGAACAGAATCTACTGGCAGATATATAAAAAAAGTCAATATAAGATCTCGAATGTTATAAATGCTATAAGCCTAAATTTGATTAACTATTAATATTCAAGGAAGCTGTTAACAAGCACTGTTAAACTTTGTTAAACTAGTAATTTTTAACCTATCTAACCGCTACTAAATACAGTTATTATACGAAGTGTAAAAATTTCTGAACAAACTTCACTCTTCATTCTAGGAGGCACGCATACGCATTGCATTCTGATTTGAACTGGAATTTTAAAAATACCATCTTAAAAGCCTAATAATATTAGTATTGCAACGATATCTTCCCGATATTTTACAACATTCAGAATATCGAATAACATCGTGGATATATGTTGCAATACTTTCTACTAGTAAAAAAATGTTAAATTCTTTAAACTCATATAAAGAATGGATGACGAATTTTTAAAATTAGGAGCAGAAAAACACGTAGTTATAATTAAAATGGAATTTCAATAATACGTAGTTTTTTTAACGAACTTGTCTGGTAAATTAGACGTTAATGCCATTTTTTAAAAAACAAACGTCAAATTCTGTTCTATGGTTTAAAAAAAAGAATTAAAAAAAGTTGCATTTTAATAGTAAATAATGTAAATAAAAAGGAGCAAACCATATTCTAGATTTTTATATGAAGCATAAAAACGAATTTTTTATGAGATTATTTTTAACAAAATACATTTTCCTTGAAATATTTGTAATTATGTCGAACATTTTTATTTAATTTAAATTTTAAAGCTAATTAATTTTTTTCAGAGAAAGAAATTTAATGAAAAATAAAGAACAAAATTAATAAGAATAAGAATACGCTACACGAATAAGAATACGTTTTGCCTTCTGATCAAAAAAAAAAATAAGGATGATCTTTTTTTCTTTAAATGTTTTAAAAGAATATATTCAGATACAGAAAGAACAAAGAACAGCGAATGTTAACGAAATCAGAATGCAGAGCGCACGTTTGCTAATATTTTCCGTGAGTAGTTTTCAGTTCTCTTAAAAGTGTTAAACAAGAATTCGCCTTGCCGGAAAGCGAAACGGAACCCTTTTTTTGAATATCTCTTATTTACATAAAGTATTTACAACTTTCGAAAGAATATTTGGCACTCAAATTGTTAGCGAAAAAAATTTATCAATTAGGAATGCTGAACTGATCTACGAAATTGAGATTCCAGAGGCGGAAAAATAGTAAACTGTAGTTAGAATGTTCTGTTTATCCAAATATTTATTGTGTTTTAATTTCATTTTTCTGTTTTATATTTCATTTGTAGACAGAATCTTTTATATTAAGGGTATTAGAAAATCCAATACTTTTATAACAATTTAATTTTTTTAAAGATTCAGTAGCAAATAATATTAATTACTCGCAAATGATCTGACGTTTTAATAATAACTATATATTAAAATTTAGTATTGCAATATTTATACAAAAGCAACCGGTATCTATTGTCTAAATAATATTTATGAAAAAAATTAAGCTTTGGTTGAATTTAATGAAATATGCAGAATAGTTATTTTTAATAATATTTTATTAATTATAAAATGATACCTCAAATTCTAGGAAATATTATTTCCTTGTGAAACCTTCTTTCTTAAATTATTATAAGTGGGAAAAATGATAAATCATTTCTATTATGATTAATCCTTCATTACCCTATATCCCCTAGTAGCACACAAATACTGTACAATATTGTTATTACATTGTTCAACATTCACAGTGTTGTATATTATTGTGGAATATTGAATAATATCATACAATGTCGCACAATATTGTGGAACAAGCTGTGCTACCTGGATTGTGGAAATGCTAAGAAAAATCAATTAAAGCAATATTTTGAAATATAATTATATATTCGAACAATTATTTCGATACTTTCTATAAATATATATTTAAAATATGAATTTCTTAGTATGAAAAACGGTAATTATTTCTGTAGAGGTATATTTCACAGAAAATACCCGAACACTTAGCATGAACAAGAATCAATAAACTTTTACTTCTAACCATAGTAATAACTTTTCTTTAAACAATTGAGAAAAGTTCATTATAAAAGTATATTATTCTTAAAGTCACAGTCTAGATTGCATTTTATGATTTAGCATTTACAAGACAAATACACTCAACATGACTTCGACGGTTCAGTTCAAAAAGTAACAACTTGATATTCTTAAGGATATATTTTTTTCTTGAATTATTTCTGAAAAGTGATTTATTTAGAAGGAAACTTCAATATCTCCTAGCTCGAGTTGAGTTTTATGAGATTTGATTTATGAGTTGAATTTTTTTGAATTGAATTTATGATTTTTAAATTAAATTGATAACTGAATTTGCACTGCAACAATATAATATTTGAATCTTAAAAATTCTCTTGTCGTTTCCTTTTTGAACTGCGTCGATATAATCGATTTGATTCAGACAAAATACATTTAAATCAACATAGTTAACATGTAAAGAAATAACCAAATTGCCCAATGATCACAATTTCGTATCTTATTGTGTTGTCAAACATAATGATGCCATATTATATGTTGTAGTCTATTTTTGGATATATTAATTTACAGTAAACTTTACTTTTAAAAAAATTAAACTATTATATCATATATGTTATTTAATAAAAATGTTAAATTCTGTATTTTTTAAAAAGCCAAATACTTTATTTTGACACATATTTCAACTAATGAGATCTTCTTTTAGTTATTGCATAACAACTTTTAGCCACTGCATTTGAAAGAGTTTAAAGTAAGAAAAAAACTATTCCCCTAGAAAGAATTGAGGATAAATGTATTGCTTATTTCTGTCAATGCAACTATGACAAAAAACTATAAATATAACGATGCTGATATGCAAATAACAGTCGCTCTGAAAGAAACGAAACAGCATTCGTCGAGATGTCTATGGAAAAAGGGAGTTTAAATTTTCAACAAGAGTATAAAAATGTTTCTATCGCGCGATCTACTCTGCAAAAAATTGCAAAGATTCAAGTTCTAATGCTGAAAGAAACGACGCGGAATTGTTGGAATCAGAACAGCAAGTTATCGGTCGAGTTTTCTTCTTTTTCTCTATCGATTCAATCCACTCAACCTCAATTTATGAGAACAGTAACATTTAAATCATGCATGGACAAAACTTATAAGTTAAATTGTCAAAGAAATATATTTGTACAAGAGAATTTTCATCCAAACGAAATGCGCATGGATACACACAAAATTTTTTTCTTTACCTAATGAAATTTACAGACACATGAGTGAACTGAAAGTTTTCAAGAAAAGCCTTCATTAAATTCTTTGCTTCACTAGAGTTTCCAATTCGTATTCATTTTTATTTTTAACGAATGTTTGGAATTATTATTAAATTCATTTTTGTTCTTAACGAATTTGTTCGAGAATGTTTCGAAATTATATATTACTATTGACCCTTCGAGATCATACCTAACAAAACTTTTTTAAAGCTCTTAAAGACACTCTAATTATATGTTAATATGATGTAGCAGAAGTAGAGAATTCATCTCTGATTTTCATATATTTATTCACTCCATTATTAAATAAAAGTTTTTAAACCACACAAGTATTTTATTAAAGTGAAATAAATTATTGCAAGAAGCAGGGTTCTGGATGTTTAATGACTTTGTTTAAATTTTTGGAAATGGTCATGGAACAGTGGATGATGCAATTAAATTCAAAAATACAATAGTTATGGATACAAAAAACGATGGAAACTCTTCGCTTATGTTGCAATCGTTTTGAAATCGAATGTCTATTACCTATTTAAATTTTTATAAACGAGAACTATTGTGCCTCTTCTTCTTTAGAGTATCGTGAATATGTTACATTTTCAAAAAAAAAAAATTAAATTCAAGACTCGTACGCATGTATATAAGTCTCGGCAGTTTCTACCAGTCAAAAAAACTAAAATAACAGTTCCATATTATTCTCACCATTTGTGTAACCTATTCTTTACGGCTTATGGAACTAAGCCATTTCAGTCTCCGAAATGCCTGGGACGTTTCTGCGTCATCAGAAGTTGCGACAGAAACAACAGATTCAATGTCCAAACATTATCGAGCAATCTGGTGATAAATTGTACGTGAACAAGAAACAAACACCATTCAATGTTTATCGAATTTTTATTCAATGTTTTGCTATGTTCAAATTAAGCTCTGGAAATTATTTAAACCTTGATGGAGTGTATTTTAAATCAACATTCTCTCATTCGTATTTCCTTCTCGAGAATCTGTTAAGATTCTTAGTCTGTTGCAAGACTATTTTTTACTAAGTAGCTACTTGTATCTTACATGGGCGTACCATTCTCAAGAAAATGAAGCAATAATCCAACAAACAGTAAAAAATTACTTATAATAAAATATTTTGCAGCATTTAACTCGTTAATTGCCACTACCTCCGCCTGAATATCAGCACCATCTATCTAATTAGATGACCCTTTCTTTGTTATCTTTTAACTGTAGTAGAGAAGGTGTCATTTAATAACAGAGATGGTTCTAAAAAAGAACTCAATCTACTAGTGATCTTATAGTTGGCAGTCAATGTGTTAAAAAACCTCATTTGAATTTATAATTATTTATAAATATCCCATGCAATCATTTAGTAACTAGACCCAACTTCAATTGCTATGAAGCTTCCAGAAATTCAGCTGATTCCAAAATCCAACTCGTAAATCTAAACCTCTTCCGATTCCAACAATTCCAGTCATTCAATCTTACCACGCCTCCAAATGTTTTCATTATCAAGTTTATTAATCGCATTAAGTTTAACGATGTATAAAAATGTCTCATTTCTTTAACAAAGTGTGTATCTCAAAATGCTTCTTATTATAATGTGTGTGTGTGTGTGGAACATGTTTCACCACTCAATGGCACTGAACAGTTCTGTGCGGCAGACCGCACCTAATAAAATTTGTGTCTGTGTTTTCATTATTACTCTTAGACAAGTCAGACGGGGGTCGTCCTCCTCAGGATTTCGAAGGAGAACTCCCTAGAGTACTCCCTGTTGATGTCCGCAGAGGTGGACACCGTGTTGCAGGTGGTGTCCCGAGAGAAGGGCGGGAAGTTGTAGTAGGCGAGGTCCCGCATCGACTCCGAGGTGGGCAGTGTCTGCCTCCTGCCGCCGCCGCCCTGCGCCCCAGCGCTGTCCGGCCTGGAACTCCTCCTGCGGTGCCTCCTGCAGCCCTGCACCTGGTCTTGGTCGGGGCAGTACTTGTGGTGGTGCCTGTGGTGCAGCTGCTTCTTCTTGATGTCCGCCTTGTGCCACTGGATGAAGAGGAAGACGGTGAAGACGCCCGCCAGCTCGCACATCATGAGTCCGCACACAGCCAGAATGAAGCTGTAGCCGTAGTGGTAGCGGAACATCGGGCCCTGGAACGAGGACTTGGGGCGGAGTTTGTTCCCCACCTCCGACTTGAAGGTCGAGATGTAGATCACCATGCCCGTGAGGATCAGTAGACCTGAAACACAGAGGAGAATCACTCGAACAGATCTCTGAACTCTAAGAGAGACACGAATAGAATAAATTTTGATGTCATTTTTAACAAGTTCACTGTTTTAAGTTTAGTTTAGTTATATCAACGTCCCGTTCAGCAAAATACTTAAATTGAATTTCTAGAAAAGTGATTGAAATTCACTGTTTTTTTGCCTTGCAGTAATTTACACCGATTCTTGTTTTAAAGTAGTCCGGAAAGAATACATATTTTATCTAAGAAACTAGAAGTTTAGTTTAGTTATTTTAACGTCCCCTTGTAAAATAACACTAGGTCTATTTTGAGACATACTTCATAATCTTGAACCATGGTCAGATGAGGAGGATGACACCTGAGCTGGCATCTCCCTATCCACATCAGCGGGAGGACATTTAGCCTGACAGATTTAACGTGCAAGAGCTTGGCCTCACACGATGGTTCTTCAGTGGACCGGAAACCCTCCGATTTCGAAGCTGATACCTTGCCACCAGGCTACGAAGGCCCAAAACACGTTCACGGTCACTGCCCTCGCCTGATATTAGGACCATCTATCTCATTAGATGACCCCTTTGTTGTTTTATCACTGTAGTAGAGAAGGTGTCATCTAATAACATAGTGGATTGGGTCCTAGAAAAGAACGCTATATATGTCAGTTGAAAATATCTCTGAACTCTAAGACAGACGCAAATAGAATAAATTTCGATACCATTTTTAACACGTTCACTGCTTTTAATTTAATTATATTAACGTTCCGTTATAAAGCAAGACTAGAACTATTTGGGGAGTGTAGCAAAAGTAATTATTTCCGTGGTGTATAATTGATTGAGGAGTGCAACTGGCTTTCATTCTTAATTGTTGCAAATGGCTTGGAAAGGGATTCCTCGGGAATATGGATAATTTTCTCGATTTTAAATTTAAAATGCAGCGTAAAGCATCTAGTTTTATTTCTACAAGCCGCCCACAAAAATTGGCATTTGGAATGCATGTCTTTGGTACAAATTATTTCCAGACATGGGATATTTCCTGGATACTTCTACAGGACCAGAGCGACGGAAGACAAGTTTAGTTATTATAATGTGCCCTTGTAAAGCATTTTGGGCTGTTTTGGGACGGACTTCATAATCTTGAACCGCGGTCAGATAACGAAGATAACACCTGAGCTGGCACCTCCCTCACCACATCAGCGGGAGACCATTTGGCCTGACAGATTTAACGTGCAAGAGACCAACACACACGACAGTTCTTCGGTAGAATCAAGTCTCGAATCTGAAATCCTCAGGTTCCGAAGCTGAGACCACTATCCACGTCTGATATCAGGACCATCTATCTAATTAGGTGACCCCTTTTTTGCTTTCTTTAAACTGCAGTAGAGAAGATTTCATCTAATAGCATCGATGGTTTGGTCCTAGAAAAGAACACAATCTAAGAGTTACCTCATAGTTGGCTGTGGTGGTAGTGGTTTGTGTAGTTTAATGGCGCAAGAGCCATGTTTGGTCATACTGCGCCAATCAAAAGGTAAAAGTATAAAAGACTTTAAAAAACCTCATTTGTTAAAATATAGCGCAAATGTGCAGACAGAATTGCATAAGACTGATATAAAATATAGTTGACTTTCAACGTTTAAATCAATCAGAGGGAGGGTCTCTATAAATACTTTCGAATGAAGTTGTGATCAGAGAAATCTCTTTGCGTGGCATTGACGTAAAACGTCACGAAATATTAAAATTTGGTGTGAACATAGCATTTTAATAACAAAAAAAAAAACTATCGGGTAATCCTCCGTAAGTTTTTTGGCAATTAATCCCTGACTTTACATTAATAGTAACTGAAAATCGAATTTGTGTTTCAGACTCGTTTCTTCACAACCGATTGAAACAGAAATTCGAAAAAAACCTTACACTTGTATTCAAAGAATCTCATACCAGTGTTGATATATTTAAGTCACTATACTTTTAAGTTATCGTGTTTAGATATTTCTTCAATAACAGATGGACAAAAGATCTTTTCTTTTGTCTTTTATTGGACTTAGCTAAAATCTAACGGATGTCCACTTCATAAATGTTAAATTTGTAAACCGAATTTTGTTCGTCTAATAAACTTCTTTTATTACCCATCATGTTAACATATATTCGAACAGTTATATGGACAAATATCCTAAAAACAGATTTTGTTCAAAATATGACAGAAATCAATAAATTGGGAGCAAAAATAATAACGACAGTATTAAAGATATTAAAGGAGGTTTGAAACAGCATACTACATAACGACAATATTTAAAATATTCAAAGAGGTGTGAAACAACGTATTACATAACGAAAATATTAAAATATTCAAGGACATTTGAAACAACGTACTACCTAACAACAATATTTAAAATATTCAAAGAGGTGTGAAACAACGTATTACATAACGAAAATATTAAAATATTCAAGGACATTTGAAATAACGTACTACCTAACAACAATATTTAAAATATTCAAAGATATGAAACAACGTACTGCATACATAACGACAATATTTAAGACATTCAAGGAGGTTTGAAACGAGGAGATTTGTAAAAAATTTCAGGGCTGAATTTTTGACAATTACTTTGTGTATACGAGTGAAAGCAAACATTCATTGCAAACACATAACAAATTCGAATTGTTTCCGCCAACCCCCACTGAAATTATGAGTTCACTTTCCAAGTTTCGAAACACAGAGGCACACTTCTTGACAGATCAGACATTTGTGGCAGGGGTAGAGAAGGTTTTCTCACCTGAGAGTATGAAGGCGACCCCCGATGCGAAGGAGATGACGGGCCTCCGCCGACACAGACTCCCTATCACGCACAGCAGGTAGCCCAGCAGGAGGGTGAGGCAGCTCGAGAAGATGAACACTGAAGCGCGCTTCACGGCATCTACAACAGAAAAGAAAGAACACACACAATGAAAAGACGTACTTTGTCATATGGGAAACAGAAACAGCACGGCAGATCACAGTTAGCGAGATAATACTTTTCGGTAAATGCCATAATCTGTTAATAGATACTTAGCAGACGATTTCACTTCAGATATTTTATAACTGCTACAAATATTATTTCTTTTAAAATATTATTAAGAGTAAAAGCAAACGATTTTTCTCTTTGATAAACATATTTTATTCATATTATTTTGTATAATAACTGATGATTAACTGTAAACCTTTTGAAATCTGACAATTGCTTGTAAATTATGATGTGAAGTGAAGAGAATAACAGAAATGAAAGAACACACACAGTGAAAAAACGTACTCTATCACATGTGAAACAGAAACAGGAAGACAGATTACAGTTAGCTACATAATACTGTTCGGTAAATGCCATAATATGTTAGCAGATACTTAGCTGACGATTTCTTTTCAGATATTTTATAACTGCGAATTGTATGTCTGTTAAAATATTATTAAAAGTAAAAGCAAACGATTTTTCTCTTTG
>JAPMOQ010005743.1:0-21197 GCA_026543055.1 Argiope trifasciata
TATATATTCTTGTGCGCTCAGCAAGATGAAATATTCATTTTTTGGTATTCATTCGTAAGTAAGTAGTCTTAGACATGTCTCAGAATGTTGCAATATTTTTATCACTTTCTTGGAATTTTATTTCATATGTTTATATTTGAATACAGTTAAGCGCTCAATGTATATATATATAAAATGATTACCTTCCATGCATTTTCCTAAAATTAAATTCAATGATTTTTTAAAAATAAAAGAAAAAATAACATAATAGTTGATCAAGAAAACTTTCTGCAAAGAATTGAATATTGTATGCGTATATATAGTTCATAAAATATCTAGATACTTTATAAAAATATCTTTCTAAAGATCAGCTTTTTTTACATTTATTAATTTTACATTGACTTTTACACGATTATATTTTCAAATCAATTTTTCAAACCTTTTCCCTAGCCTTGTCTTTAACTCTCTTTGTAAGGCTATAAAAGCATGACTCAAATATTTTAATTTCGTAGCAGATACGTAATATTATTTCGTTATTTGAATTTTCTAAATTTTTGATTAATCTATACTTTGATTAATAATAAAGCTCAATGTGTGTGTGTGTGTTGGAGCTCTACAGGCCATAACGTTGGACCTACAGCTACCAAATTTGGTACATGTATACCTTGGGGGTCGGGAATGTGCACCTCTGAGCCCTTTTTTCGAACTTTTGAATTCAAATTAATTAAAAATTAAGCTCAATGTGTTAAGTTCAAAATTTTTTCGCTATAACTTCCGAAAATATTATTGCACAAACATGATTTCGCATCAAGTTAAAGATTAAAAAAACTAGCTTTCTAATGGTATCAGTCTTTTAACATATAACTTAAACTTCTACTTTAAACGAATTGTTAATGAAACGTTTTAACCATATTTTCAACAATATATTTCGGATAAAACAATAAAATTTAATCTGCAAGAGCACGTCAAAAGGAAAAAATTAGGTTTTATCACCGTGTTGCCATCATTTTGACGGAAGCTCAAATTTAAAAAAATTTATTACTGCAAATTAAATCTAAAGAAATGTAACTTTCAGCACGTGACTGGATAAAATAAAATATAAAATGTGATCTTTTCTTTAAAAAGTGCAGGGCAAAGGATTCTATGATCGTTTGCAATATTTAATTCATTAATTCAATAAATTATCTTTATTTATACAGGATTGAATTTATACAGGATATGCATTCAAATTCAGGTTCCCTGGCCAATTTGTAAAGTATTATTAATAGGCATATACGTATATTGTTTAATACTATTAATTTGTTCTAAATGAAGTAAATAATTACATTTTATGTAGCTTGAGTCAAACAATGCATTTATGAATAATGAATTTTATATTTCTTCATAATTTGCTCTGTGAGTCATATTTTACAAAATATTTTTATTAATATTTTAAATAAAAGTTGCTACATCAATCAGTCTTCTAAATCAATAATTAATCTTCTAAATCAATAATTAAAACTGACTGATTTATAAAATTAAAGAATATTATTATGAAAACGTGTTCTTTTAGAACTTTTAGAAACATCTTAAAGAAAATATTAATTTCGGGCAAATGAATGTCCGGAATTACTTCAAGACCAATGAATATGTGATTTAATTGAAAATTTTAGAACGCATTACTCATTGCGAACCAGCTGGTGCCAAAGGCGGCTAGTAAAGAATAAGTAAATATTAATATTTCTTTCTTTCACCAAAAATTTAATAACATTCCGAATTCCAGTGATATTTAATAAATTTTGAACCTTTATATAAAGGATTTATTAATAAAAAAGGGATTTATGAATAAAGTTCTAAAATCTACGTCTTATTTTCAAGAAATGAATACAGTAATTGCATGTGGGAAAACAAAGTATTGAAAATGGTTTAGATTATGAAACTGTGAAAGAGGGCGAATTCAAGCCAATTTCTTATGGTTTTTCATTAATTTCTAGTTTGTCCTAGTTTATGACAGAATTTTCTATTTAAAATATTAAATTCATACCTATTCTTTAATATTTATCATAATATTCTATTTGCCTTTAATTCCATTATAATATAATAGAAGTACAGTAAAGATTCAGAAAGTTTTATATGAGTACATGCTACAAGTGAAAAGCGTGCTGAAAAATCGGGATTTCTTAAAAAATCTTTAATTGCTCAATTGTATATATATATAAAATGAAAAAAATCGCAATAAATGAAATAACAAGAATCCAAGTCCTTTTCTTTTTTATCAATTTCTAATTTGTTTCCCTAATTGCATTGTGACCAAATACGGTAAAATAAAGAACACATGCATATTCTTTACAGGATCAAAATTCAAATTATGTTCTTAAAATTTTTTCTTTAGCAATTTGAAAAAAAAAGGCAAATTTTTATATTTGAAGTTATTTTTGATCAAATGATGTACAGTACTCTTACGTTCTAAACTCAATCTTAAATTTAAAAACTTAATAAAAACATGGCTTTAAAATGTTACCCTTCTAATAAAGGTGAGAAAATTTTATTTTTCACTATAAAATTGTTTTTATTGAAGCATGAAATATGTTCATCAATTATACCATAAATATTAGATTCGATCATTGAGGCATATTTCAAAATGTCAGTATAACATAATACCACATAAATATTTCATATATTATGAAATGAAAATGAATTGAAATTTTGCGCATTATTTGGCTACTATTTAATTATTTTTAACTGTTACTGTGTTATTAAAATGTATAATTGTCTAGAATATTATTAGAATGCTCCTAGAAAATATAAAAGATTCTAATTTTTAAAGGATTTTAGCGCATTTTATCTAAACATGATAGTTTAAAAATCTACCAATTCTGTAATTAAGGAAAACCTTAAAATGCAACTGAATTTTTCTATTATTATCAAAAGACTCATAGGAAAGGAAACCATGGATGTCGAATAAACTGAAATTTTGAAAAAATAAGTAAATATATGACAGCAGTTTTTTACTATTTGCTGTATAACAAAGGTATTTTAATTTGTTCACTACCGATGTTGCATTTAGTTTAAGTGGAGAACTTTTACTAAATCTGTCTATTGCTACAAGTTCAAAAAAGTTTTCATTCACTTCTTTTTATTTATTTTTTATTAAAATATTTGTTGCTGAGCAGTGTTTTATTCATTTGGGTAAAATTGATCTATTTTTAGACAAAATTATTTCAGTTCAGGTTTTTGCGTACTTATATGTCAATATGTAAAAGCGCATTTTGAGCATTCACGTTTTTAACAATCTTTCATAAGTATGTAGTATTTTAGTGGAATAGTTTTATATATATATAGTTTAGTAATTCAATTTAATGTATTTCAATCTTTTCCCATGATCCTAATACAACTTTCTAGAACTATCAACCTTTCCGAAACTGTGCAACATTTTTTGAAATTCCTTTTATTGTCTCTCATAATTCCTGACGTATTCCTCTATTTTCCGTTTTTTTTTTTTCTTCTTTTGAGCGGATTTTTAAAAACAGTATTCTGTTCCTTGCAGGAATTGCAAAACTTTGCAAAAAATAAATGAATTTTCAATCTTCATAAATAAACAGGCTTTTAAAAATATTCATATGCTATCGCCTTGTTCATCTGTTTCAAGAATATACGAAATTTTGTCGAGCGGATTAATAATTTTTACGTGATTACTGCTTTTGTCATTTTCAAAAACTAATAATTTGGAATTAATCGAATGCGATTCTTTATAAAAATAAATCCTAAAATAAACTGAAAACCTTGTTAATTTTCTTCAATTATTAAATACAATATGAAAAGAAATAAGTTCAATGAGTTTTTTGAAATTTCAGTTCAAAATAAATAAAAGAAGTGTTTCATTGGATTCCATTAGGTTTTTAAAGAAAGAGGGAAACTACTTCATAATCTTTTCGATCATTTAAATTAACACTAAACAATTTTTTCCATTAATTTATTAATTATGAGGAACTTTGAAGTCATGTGATAAATGTCACTATTTACTTTCTTTACGAATCTCTATATTTCGAACTTTACTATCTTCTTCCGTAGCAAGAACGAATAATCTACAAAGCCATTGTAGCAATAAATTGTCAGTAATTTCTACGTGCAATGCGTAGTGATAAATTGATGCATAGATCAGATATGAATATATGACATTTTGTTGTATTTACTTTTAAATGATTTATGTTTTTTTTCTAACAATAATGTGATTTTTCCCTTTGTTTTCTGTTTAGCCTTTTTATAATATTTATTGAATAAAAATAATAAGGAATTTCTAAAATCAAAAATATATTTTAAACTTTTTTTACAAACGTTTTAAATCTTAAAAAAAAAGGATGATATTTATTCATTATATATAATTTTTAAACAAAGTGTTTATAACTAATCATCTTTTCGTAACATGACTAACAAACAGTCTTTCTGCCTTTGTAATGTATCGAAAATGCAATGCAAAGAGAGAATGAGGATATAAAGAACACTAAATATTTCAGGAATCCAAATTATTCCGACACTAAGTCTTCTTTCAGAAGTATCCGCCAACAAACACAAAAACGCAATTCTAAAATATTGCTTTTAGCTCTAAAAGAAGAATAATTATTGAAATGTAGAGACAGAATTACTTTGAAGATTACAAGAAAGTCACATATTTCTTGTGAAAGAAAATTAGGATAATTATGAATCGCGAACTAAAACAGTATACTGTTTTGGTTTTTGAATTATTTAATTTTCTCAAAAGCGTATTATTATTTCATTACATATTGAAATAATTATTATTTTACAAGAATTCTTTTTAAAATAAATAAAATACAAAATTCATTGCAAGCATCTAGCAATCTTTTTCAATTTCCTAATTCCTGATTTGCATTAAAACATTAAAATCATTCATATCTATGTAGACATCGTTATTGCAGTATTTAACTAAGAAAAATTCGATTCTGCACCTGTTGGAAAACCGTCGATATTAAACAGCGCAATTCTTAAAGTGATGCAATAAACCTAATATATATATTTCCATTCGCTATGCTGGTTAAATTATTCAGTTTCAAGTATATATATAAGCAAGTAAAGTAAATTCAAAAGCCAGTATCAGAGACATTTCGAGCTTGATTTTCTGCTTTTATATTGGAATTCGGGTAAGTTATCGATGTGTCTACATAATTAATAATTTTCTATAAATTGTCGCAAATTTCATTGCATTTCTTTTCATAGAAAACTAAAGAAATTTCAATTAATTAAAAACTTAAAGATAATAGCTGAAACTGATTTAAAGACTAGACTATTTTATTGGGATATATAATACATAGATTTATATCCAGAAATCTGGGTGCTCAGAGAAGTAGAATTATCTACATTGCTAAAATGTACTTCTAAATGCCTTTAACTTTATTGCATGACAATATACGATTATAGTATATTATTGTATGATATTATATGATCATTTTAAGACCTTATTTCAAATTCATTTTTTCGCGTTCCTCATATTTTCAAATGTAATTTTCAATTGCTTTTTCAAAAGCCTTTGTAATGTTTTAAAAGTTTAGTTCAAATATTTTAATATCTCAGTGAATCTATATAATAGGTTGTTTTCAATGCATTATCATATATTTTATCGCATTTGTTTTGATAGGCAATCAAATACATTTAAATTGATTAAAACGTAAAGATAATAGTTAAAATTGCTGAAAAGACTATTTTATGCGTATATGGGGCATACTTTCATATCCAGATATCTGGATACTCTAAGCAGTAGGATTGTTTACATTATTAAATTGTTTTTCTAAGTAATTTTGATTTTATTGCTGCATTCAAAATGATTTGTGTACGATCTCACCTTTTCAATTGAGAATTTCTTTTTCAAATTTTGTTTTCTGATACCTTTGAACTGTTTTAAAAGTTTAATTCAAACATTGTGAAAATGTTATATTATTTTCTGAATTTGTAACATTTAAATTAGAGTAATGACAATTTATAACATTTCTGAATTTGTAACCTTTAAATTAGAGTAGAGTAATTATTAAAGTAAATGACAATATTACTATTTATCTATAAACTTGTTAGTAACCTACATAATTAATAAAGCAATTTGATGAAAGTATAAAACCGGTATTTTTTATGATTTCTTTCCATTTAATTTTTACTAAAGCAATAAAAATGATTGATTTTAATTTTGAAAGAATGATTGACATTAAGTGCCAAAAAAATGTGAAATGGAAAAAATGATAATCTGCTTTTTATGATTTGTATGGGCTGATATGATTTTAGGGAGACGTTTCAACTGAAAAAATAGCGGAATAATGAGTTTTTAAATATTTTTTGGTATTACAGAGGCTTCATTATATGACATGTAATTATATTTGAACTTGTATAATATATATCAAACTTGTATTCTGAAATACATTTTTGATTTCATAACATGACGAGCCAGGAAGACTTTTTTCTTTATATTTAAATGATTTATTTACAAATAATTTTGAAAGGGACTTTATACAGTAATTTCATTGAAATGAGTCCTTTCTAAATTTTTCATGTAGGATAAAAAGTAGATACCTTTCTTTAAACATTTGAACTATTAAAAATTACCTAATGCTTCATATATCATTTCTTGACATATGATCTAATACATCACTAGATTGTTGTTTTACAATTTTATTTCTACTTTTTTAAGACTTAGAATGTTTGTATGCATATTATTTCCGAAATATAAATAATAAGATTAAATCTTAGATAATAAACAAAAAATATTTACCTTTGAAGTTTTAAAAAAGAGTGTGTATGTGTGTGTGTGTGCCTAAAATACTGTAACTTTTACTTATGAAGGTAGTGGCCTTTTCAGAAAAGTCTGAATTATAAGAAATAACCCTTTTTTAAAAAATCGCCAATGTGGTCGAATACTAGTGTTTTTAACGTAGTCGGTTACCTTAAACTTTTCCGGTAGGTAATGTTTTTCGTAAACAAAGAAGTAAATAAATTATGTTTAAATGTACACGGGGAGTAAAATAAATTTCAGATTTTATAAAATCTATTCTATTCGATACTTTTGTGGGAAATTGAAGAAGAATAGAAAGAATTTTAATAAAAATATTTCGGATGTATTATCTTCGATGTATACATTATATAAGGTGTAAAAGATGGTTTTTATATCTTACGATTTTTCATTATTATTACAGATTGGTAGATATATGAAACTTGTTAGTATAAAGACACACTTTTCAGTTTTTATTTATAGGTTTGGTTTGATTTTTGTGATTTACTGTTGCAAGAGCCATTCTTGGCTGAGATGTGCCAGACTTTTGTTGAATTGAAAGAAAAATAAACAACGATACAGGTTTTAAGACACAAAACACATGCGATAAGCTAATGTTAACCCTGAAAGAAGAAAAAAAGTTAAATACTCATCAATATCCCAATTGATTTTAAAAATTTAAAAACATTTGGATGGTATTTCTGACCAATCAAGTTTTTTAGGTTATAGAGAATTTGACTTAAAATGGAAATAATGATGATTATCAAAGGAAGGACATTAATAAAAGACGTGTTTCATTCGGAAATTCATATGGCACGTGGGACAAATTGGTGCTTTATCGCCAAAAATTAGATGACGGTGAGTAAAATGAGTATGAGAGCCAATTTAACATCAAGTCGGACGCGAGTCAATTTAACATCAACCTCTCGTAGGTAGAACAGGACACAACCCAATGTTTGGTTTTATAGACGGTAGTTTGTTCTGGATCAGCTGATTCCAAGATTCTTGCCATGTTGTAAAGATTTGATAAACAAGTGCCTTTTTAATGCCACAATATGGAAGGTCCTGAGACAAAGATGTTGAGGCAGATTTAGCTGCAGTATCAGCCTCTTCATTGCCTAAAATACTCACGTGACCAGGGACTCAGCAGAGAATTATATTAAATCCTCTGTTTTGCAGTAACCGCAGGTCAAACAAAATTTCTAAAGTGACTGGATGCATACGGTCCTGGAAATGAGCAAGTGTTTCCAGTCCACTCATGCTGTCAGTATATATGATGAAACTGCGCTGAATAGGACGAGAAATTTCCTGTAGTGCGTAAAAAATTGCCACCAACTCAGCAGTGAAAACAGAGCAGACATTTTTTAGACGTTTGCTGAGTGTATCAGATGGAACTATAATGGCACAACTAACATGTCCATCTGATTTTGAGCCATCTGTAAGTACTGGGGCAAAAGAAGAATACTGACAGCGATTGTGATTGAAAATCTGGTGAAAAATAATTGAACAAGTTGAAAACGTATCAAACTTCATGAAAAGGTTCAGAAAAGAAAATTGAGGAAAATCACACGGATGAAAATAATAAAAATCGAAAGACTTAATGACAACGTTATTAAGATCAAAGTCTCGCAGGACATTTTTGAATCTCTGGAAAAAAGGAAGTGTATGATAGGTCGTGGATTATAAATTCTTTGAAAGTTTTAAGGGAAAACCATTCAATGAATGGGATGGTTTGGGATAGATTGTGCACGAAAATAATATAAAGTAGATAATTTTTGACGCCGTAAACTAAAAGGCAATTGGTGACAAATGGCATATAAACTCTCAACTGGTGAGATGCGGAAAGCATCAGAGCAAATCCTGAGAGCAGAGTGGTGAACAGTGTCAAGATGTCTCAAAACAGAAAGACGGGAAGACCCATAAACCATACATCCATAGTTCATGCGTGAAAGAAAGATGGTTTGGTAGATACGGAGTATATATTTTATTGAAGAATATATATTTTTATATTGATATAATATCCATACTTATAGTAAAATAGACTTTTTTAAACAAAGAAGTAGAATAAAATTGGATGTCCTTACACATTCTTTTTTTTTCAGCTTAACGTACAATTCTTTCTATTGGAAGTATTTGTATATATTTCACAGTTTATAAATTAGTAGAGACCATGTTAAAATAAACACCTATGTGTTACCTAAATATTTAGATTAAGAAGCTACAATACTACAATTAGCGTAAGGATATTTTATCCGGGAACAAAAAAACTATAAACCAAATTTATGTGTTAAGAAATTAATCTTAAACACGAAACTATTTTGAGGAGTTCATCGAAAGTATAATTAACGAAATTAATTGTGCATCGAATACTGAACAATATCATTTCTACATTTGACAAACAGACAACATTAAAACATTTTTTTGAGGTTTAAAAATTCTAATAAAGGATGTTATAATAATTAATAATTAAAAAAATCCATATTTCTATGAAATGCTTTATAAAATTTCAATTCTGTTAATATTTATTTTATTTTAGTATTTATTGATTTATCTATTATTTTATTTGTTCAATTTCAATATTATTGTTTTTCAGGTTGATCCACCTGTTTCAGAATGAATCAGATTCTTTTCTTACTTCTGATTGTAATTGTTACAGCAGAAGCCCGAATTGCTTGTGTTCCAGGAATATGCAACAGAGTAAAATGTGCTGCCGTAGAATGTACGGAATGTGAAACGTACGTTGAAAATGGTGGATTTTGTGGATGTTGTCCCGCATGCATCACATATTTAGGTAAAATAAAATAATTCCTACAAATCCTTCCTGCATCAATTTAAATGATTTGCAGCTAATTCCTGCAAATCATTTTCGTATAAATTTTGAAGCGATTTTCAGTTGATGATATTTTCTAAGTTTCATTTTGTATTTTAATCCACAGATGGAACTCAAAGGTTAAAATACATTTTTACTTTAAAAAAATGAAAAAAATATAAATAATAAGTCTTCTGCATCTATTATTAATTTTAACACAGAAATATTTATAGAAATGAATTCGGGTAGATATATTCATAGAGAATACAGAAAAATAAAGTACAGTTTTGTAAAATAAAAATGAGAGATATAACGATATACACTAGAACAAAGGTATTTGGTAATTGATATGAAATAATGTAACTGTAAAATTGCCATAAAAATCAGTCAATTGATAAATGTGGTGTTTTATAAGAATTGTCTTGCTTATTACACTTAAAATTAACAGTTTCCATTTATAATTTCAATTGTGAAACATTTCCTTTAAAATTACAGCTGGAAATTCAAAATAAGTTATTTTATTTATTATTAAAAGTGATAATAGGGGAAAATAACTTGAAGTTGAAGGTATAGATCATATTAAGTGACTTTGATCATTTTGTAACTTACAACAAACTCGAGGCTATATAACATACAATGAAATGCTGCACAGTTTTAAAAGGAGTCTGTGGTGACATCTTAATAAGCAAGTAACAACCACTAAACATGATCTCGATCTAAAGATTGAACAATAGTCAGGATTTTGAATACTGAGTCTACTTTTGTCCTCGAAACTGTTAATGAAAACACCACTCCCGGACCTACCTTCATCAAATCCGCTACCTTCCGTATAGATGGGATACCTTTAACAATCTCCAATACCAACTGTTTTAAAACGTCAGGGCAGTTCACTTGTTTACTGGCATGAGAATTCAGATCGTCATCAAAACTAATATTCTTCAGAGACAACGTGGGAGGCAAACAATTAAAAGTGGTTGGTGGAACAATCTTAAAATTAATAAAACCATCTTTCCACACATATTACCATGGAGTGTCTCTCTTGAGATGTTGGTTACTCTTCCAATTTAAAATGAATTTAAGAGTTCTGTTAAAATCTCCAAGACAAGCCAGTTTATTAAAATATTTAAAAGAACTAATCCTAAATCTCGTGGTCAGAGGTATAAGGTCAGCTTCATATAGGACTACTTTACTAGGGCAGCTATTCCTTAAACTTGCGACTATACTTGCTGCACTCAATTGAATTCTGTTCAAAATCTTTAAATTGAAGACAGAAGCTGTTTGAAATATCTGGTAACCATACTCTAGGATGAGACACGAGGGAACTGAAATATATACTCTACCTGAAATATACTTCAATATCTATAGTCGCTTTCCTGCCTTAGCTATTTTCGATATGTTTCCTACAATTTATTTCCAGATCCAATGTAAAACCCAGGTAAATCGGATATTTGCCACTGTCCAGCAACTGACCATTTATTAAACTGCAGGAGAATAACTGTAAAAGTGTCTATTTGTGGTGAATAAGCTATTAATTGACTTGAAAGCAATTAAATTTAACTTGGGAGAGTTCGAGAAATCACGAGCAACTTCTAAAGATCTATGTAGAATAGATTCTAGTTCACCTGTGTCTCTACCACTAGACCATAACATAATGTCATCAGTAAAAATGACAATCTGGCATGGTGATACCGGCAATAAACACGAGAACAGGGTTGGACTGAGAACGGAACGCTGAGAAATTCCTTATACAACCTGTAAAATCCTGATTGCCTATTTTGGTAGTTTATACAAAGATTTCTGTGATTCAGAAAGTTTGAGATCCACTGGAGATCTCTACCTCTGATATTAAATAATGCACATCTGATATTAAATATAGTCATTATAGCATTTATTTAGTAATCTATACTTTCAAACCTTTTCATATGCCTTTGTTAGGCGTAGAAAAACCGCCAAATTATGTTTTGTTGGTTTGCAGTTTTGGGCATCTCTAACACTCTCATTGAAGAACAATATTGGTTAAAAGTACCATAGCCTCTTCTAAACGCATATTGCTTAGGAGGAAATAAGTCATTTTATTTAAGGTTGTGTGTTAATCTTTTCAAAATTATTCTTTCTATAAATTTACATATAATACAAGTGAGAGAGACAGGACGGTAATTACCAACAGAACTGGTTTTCTTGTTGCCGTCTGTCTATATCTTACAGATATGAAAACAATTATAAAATCTCAAATCACTAATTTAAATGATTCTTTCAACATAAGACAATCTTGATGCCATTTTATATAGGACAAATGTCAAAAAATGTCTGATTAAATCTATTTATTGTAATGAAAATATACTAATACTCACGATTAATGACAATATGCTTATATGATAATTTTTTGCATATGATATTCAATTTTATTTTGATCAGAAGACATTAAGTACTAAAACACTAAGGCACAAAGATATATACGACACTAAGACATTTAAGTAAGACACTAAGAGTAACTAAAGTACGTTGTAAATTACGTAATCAAAGCCAAATAAAATCGGAGATTCTATAAAGATGTTTTAATGGCAGATATGCACATGTCTTTTTCTTTAGTATCTACATATAATACTATGTATATACAATAGATAAATTTTAATGTGCACATGACAATTTTTTTGTCGCAACATGTTCTCAGCATTAATAAGTGGTTTTGAATTAAAAAATTATTAAACTCGTTTAAATATCAAACGGGTGTTTTTGAGAGATTTAAGATATTTCTCATAAGATATCATTTGTTGTTTTTGTTATATCTAAAAACTGTCTTTTAAAATATTATTCAACACTAAAATTTGTGTTATAATTTCCTCATCAAAATCATAACAATTGTCGAATTTTTAACAATTTATTTCTTGTTTAAAAATGATTTTTTTCCTCAGAATTCTTTCAGTAATATTTCTTTATATTTATAGATGAAGGAGATCAATGCCCAATTAATCGTTTTGTTGGAGGTCCACCACCCACAGTAAAGTGTAAAGATGGTCTCATTTGCAAAGTAAACGATGACAATATCAGCGTATGCACTCGTCCTCGACCTCGTACTTGCAATAATTAATATGAACAGTTTCAGGTGTACTAAATGCTTTAATAAAATCACTTTGATAAATTGCTAATTGTATTGTATCTTGAGTTTGTTTTTCTGTATTTACGAAATAATAGTTATAATCTGATTACTTATAGATAGACGAAAAAGATAATTCTATTAGTCATAAAAATTAAGCCACTTTAAAGCAATCTTGGAACTCATAAGATAAATAATGAATAATTTCTTGCTTTGAAAAATAATAATTAAAGATATAGAAAATATAAAACAGCTTTGGATATTTCATATTGAAAAAATCTTTAACTTTAATTAATCAGTGTGCGACTCAAGTGACACTAAAATTGTTTGAAGTTTATTTTGGGTAAGAATGTTCCTGAATTGGTATAAAAAAAGAGGCATCTTTATTTTTATGACGATGGAGCTTCACATTTATATATTATAAGATCAATTGGAGAATATAGTTCTAAATTTAATTAATCATTGAAATTCGAACAACTCTGGAATGGTTTGAAGGAAAGAATATTTAGGAAAGAATATTCCCAATTTTCTGTTATAAAAGAGGTATTACATTTTTTATACTGACGAAGCTTCGAATTTGTGTATTATGACATCATTTGAAACGAAGAAATTTAATTATTTTGAGTTTTAAATCCTTGAGCCAGTAGGCAAGTATTAATCTGTTTTACGGGTTATTAATAGTATAATTTTCAGAGAATGAATCAATAATAAAAAAATTATACAAAAACGTTATTAATAATAAAAGTAATTTCGTATTTATAAGATATGAGAAAAGAAGATCCTAAGTAATTACAATCTAAAGTATAGTAAAACAATTGTATAAAGAAATTACATTTGTAAACTCAAAATTTTCAAATCAACATGGCTTAATTTTTTCTTTGTTGCATTTTATAATATTACTAGTTTAATTGAAATAAAGTACCAGCTACTCACAGAAATGGAATTATTGATGGTAGTTTTTATTTTCATATCCTATATTTCTTAGCTTATTATATGAATCAAAATAAATCAACTATGAAACAATTTTTAATAAAATAAATTATAATTGGAAAATTGATAATTATAGAGCAAAATTCAAGACACCTTTACTAAGCATTCTATAATTATATTTTCCTTTTGATATTAATTAATTTTATCAAAAAATTAACTATCAGAAAGAATATTTTCCACTCATATCACATAAAGATAATTTTATTCCATTCATAATTACATAAAGATAATTTGATTCTACTCATAATTACATAAAGATAATTTGATTTCACTCATAATTACATTAAGATAGTTTGATTCCTCCCATATAAAAATATTAACACATAATTTTAAAAGCTAATTCCAATAAGTTCTGGGTATAATTTGAGTCAGGGTGAGAAAAGTCGTAAGAGAAATATTTTTTCAAATCCTTATTGGTTCTCTGACATGATTAATGACTGTTTTAATAATAATATTCCCCCAAATATTTGGAAAATTGTTAATATTAAAGGTGGCCCATGATTCTTATTAGAGAAAATATATTACATAGGGCAAGATTATCCATAAAAATACCTCTCAAAGATTTGTTGAGAAAGGAAATTTTCATTCTAAACCAGTGTTTCTCAACCTTTCAGTATTCACTGCCCAATTTTCAATCATAATTTTCATCGCCCCCCCTTCCCACCGCTTACAATAATAATGTATTTTGAGTATTTTGGCGCTACACCTACACTATAACCTTAATTTTAAACTTTATGAATTACCAAGAATACGGACATTAATTGACATTTTGCAACACCAATCCTTAGCATTTAAAAAACAAGAATGTTATGTCTTTTTATTGCTCTTGCGTCCCGCCATGTCGGGCATTCCCACGGTTTAGCGAGAAGTTTCGATTTGTCTGGAATTTGTCTGGTCAGCTTAAAAGTTAGGAGCGTGCGCAGATGTGAACAAATGTTTTCTCATAGGGAGAACGAGAAAGTTCTACGACGCCAATTTCAATTCCAGATAACCTCATTCGAGTCGATCCTTCTATCGCTATTGAATCTATTCTGAATGTGTATGTTATATATATTTTCGTGTAATTGCAATTCGCCGTATTAAATATTCACGGCAGCAGATTTATGCAGAATCATGGATAAATTTTTAAGTGAGCGTAAGTGAGCATTAGAAGATATACAAGCATCAACAAGTGCACAGACGAGCGTGGTTCTGAAAATAAAATCAAGAAAATATTCTCAAGAATACTTAAATTTTGGGTTTACTTGTACTGAAGTAAATGAAGAAGAAAGCTAACTGTGCATCATTTGCACAAAAATGTTGGCGGAAGACAGCCTGAAACCTAATAAACTTAAACGACATTTGGAAACGCTTCATAGTGAGTACGTAAACAAACCCAGAGAATTCTTCGAATTAAAATTAAAATCATATGAAAAGCAAAAATCATTGTTTAAAAAAACTTTATCCTTGAATGAAAACGCTTTAATTCCTCTTACAAAGTTTCATATAAAATAGCCAAATGTAAAAAGCCTCAGACTATTGGTGAAGAGCTTATTTTGCCAGCTGCAATTGAGTTAGAAATTATGTTTGGAGATAATTTTGCAAAACAATTGCAGTCTATACCTTTTTCAAATGATACTGTTGCCCATCGAATTGCTGATATAGCTGAAGATGTAGAGTGTCAGCTTTTGTCGAAGTTACGTGACAATTTGTTTTTAATACAACTCGATGAGGTAACTGATAGTAATAAAAATGCTCATTTCATTGCCTATGTTAGATTTTGTGATGATTTGTCAGTAATAGAAGAATTACTTTTCTGCAAACCAACAGAACTCAAAGCAACAGCACTCGTATTATTTGCTATCTTAAATGATTTTATGAACGAGGCAAACATAGAATGGAAAAATTGCGTCGGAATATGCACCGATGGGGCTCATTCTATGCCCGGAAGCTTCCAAAGTATTCAAGCACTTGTGAAACAAAAATTCCCACAGTGCATCTGGACACAATGCATGATCCACAAAGAAGCTTTGGCTTCCAAAGAAATGAATCCTGGTTTGAATATTGTGTTAACTACGGTTGTAACCATAGTAAATTATATTCCCGAAGGATCCTCAATTGAAGAGGAAGAAACTTTCATAGACTTCACGGCAAGCGGTGAAATCCAAAGATAATTTAGTAATAAATCACTCTTTGAATTTTGGGCAGGAGTGGATGATGAGTTTTCTGCACTAAAAACAAGGGCATTTCGCATTCTACTACCATTTTCAACATCTTACCTTTGTGAAACTGGTTTTTCTGAGGTTGCTTCTTTGAAGATAAAATATAGATCTCAGCTAAATATAGAAAAAGAACTGAGAGTGACTATTTCTAATATTAAACCCTCTTTCGAAAAACTTTGCTCTGCAAGACAGGCCCAAGGAAGTCACTAATAATTATTAAATTTGTTTTTAAATTTGTAAGTTGTTTTAATTTAAGAAGTTAATTATTAAATATGTCGAAATGTATTTCGTTTTGAATGTGAATGTGTGTGTTCTTTCCTTTCAGTCACTTAATCAATTTTTTTCCTTTCAGTCACTTAATCAACATTTTCTCTTGGATATGGCCACGCCCTCCCCTTTAGTGTGCTCGCGTCCCCCTAAGGGGGCACACCCCACAGGTTGAGAATCACTATTCTGAGCAATTCCGTTCTAAACAGTAGAAAAGCACTATTCTGGCACTAGATAACTTTTATAAACTTGTTGAAAGACAAACGAGGAAGGCGTATTGCCACAGGGGAAACGCCTTTTCCCCGTGATCTGGGCGTCCCGGGTTTGAGTCCCTATTCGGGCATGTTTTTCTTTTCTGTGTTCTATATGTGAGATGTTGGAAAGTGCGCCCTCCAATGTTAAGAAAGAGGATGCAAGTGAATATGTCGCATGAAGTAGCGTATTCGTGAGCTTGGCCATAGTTGGTGCTCCTGAAAAAAAAGATTCGCTCACTCTGTATAAATAGCTGTAGAATATCTGTCATTGAGCTTTTAACATACTGTAAGTCTAAACGCAGATAAAAAATATTTGTATTAGTTTTCTTACTTGATTTTTTAAATTCATTTGGTAATATTAAATGCCAAAATACTGTAAATTCACTTGAAAAGCATGAGATCCCTAAGTATCAGCTCATATAATTAGATTTTATATGGATTGATGGTGATTTCAACTACTAAAAGAGTGTTCAAAAGGAACATTTTAGAGCTTATTTTATGATTAACAATAGTAGAGAGATTGTTAAGAATTTATGAAAGTGATACCAATATCGAGATTATCATATTTACTAACGATATAATTTTATTGGGTTTGGAAACACTTCATGCAGAACTATAGATGGAATTTAAAGTCCAATTAAAAGAATAGAAGACTAGGCTGTGAAATAAAGAAAATATCAAAATACGAATAAGTAACACTTTATTATATTTCCCTACAAAAAAGAAATTTCTCATATTCTTTCTATCTATGTTAGCATCATAAATATTAAATATTCAGAAACATTAATATATCTTGGAATTAAATTTGGTCGCAAAGTAAAGTGACATATCCTTCTTGATATAATTAAAAAAAATATTAAAAGTGTAACGCAAAATATTCCGATATTCGAAGGCGATTTGGGAAGTTAAGGTATCCGAATTGGAGGTACATTTGGAGTACTTTTTAAGAAAAACATGGTGTAGACATACTTTAACCACATTTTTGGGTTTAAGACTATTTGAAATTAGTAATAGGATGTTAATATTTAAAATAAATGTTAAAATTTTTTGAAAATTGGAATTTAATGGCATAAATTTAAGTAAATTCTTGCGAAACTTTATATTGACTACACCAAAAACTATGATTCTCATCATAATAAAACACCAAAATAAGCTACATAGTATTCTCTAGAGAATGAACTATAATCGTATGGTTCTAATAATAAATTAAATTTTTGAATTAATTAGATTTATCATGAAATTTTTAGTAAATTTATGACATTATTATTCTAACAATAGGCTATAAATTAAAAAATAATCAATAGATCTAAATTCTTTTAGTTCATTAACTAGAAAATAATATAAAGACAAAGTCCATCAAATTTCGTAGTAATATGATAATTATATTTTGAGTTATTTGATTTGAAGTAAGCAAGAAATAAGTAAAAATCAGTTTTAAGAAAAATGCATTTAAAGTATACAATGACTTGTAACTACACTACAATAACCTAAAGTATATTTATATTCAGTAATCCTATAAAACCATCGTTAAAAGGCATTACAGACATAAATATCCTAAATCCGAGGATTCAGAGCTCAACAGAGACATCCTTTAGTACAAATTTCCACAAAGTGCCGATAAAACTCTTATTGGTATTTTGCATTTTTCAGTGCAAAACATTTTCCGTATTTAAATACGTATTAAATTTGTATTTATACTTATTTTTTAGCATGGTTTTGGCCCTTTAAACCAATATTTTCTGTTATTTAAATATTCATTTCTGATTTACTGATCATTACGAAAATATTAATATCTTGACTTCGAATTAACATAGAGACAAAGGTAAAAAAGATTGGTCTATCCAATGAAATAACTTTTGGAAAATGTCATTTTTTGCGAAAATCGACGCTTTCAACATGTCAACCTTAAGTTGCATATATCGAAAACAGCTTATGAACAAATTTAAGAATAAAAATGTTATTTGGTATTGAAATTTGGTTTAAAGGCATCATTAATTTAAAAAAATGCTCTCAATTATCAAAAATAAAGTTGCAAAGTCAGTATCTCTCTAAAACTTGATAATAATAAACTAGTATTTTTATATAAGTTCTATAATACATATTTATGTATCTGATCTTAAAATTAGATGTTGTATTTCTTACACGAATAATCAAGAATAAATTACAAGATAAGGTTAATACTCCTGAACATATTTCAAGCATTTGTTTCTAATTTCCATAGAATGTACAATAGTAACAATGTATGTAGTTAATTGTAAGGAAGTAACAATAAAGTCACATTTTCGTAGATTAATAATTTTCATATGAGTATGTTATAAACAAAAAGCATGCTAAAAAATTTCGCATTTTTTAAAATATATCTATACGTTCTCCAAGCAATATTATTTTTGCAAAAAGGTATATGGCATTGTCTTACATTAGGAAACAAAACCCTAGAAAAAACTTGAATATAATAAACAGCTTTCAGTAAATAAAGCACTTTTAAACGTGCTGTTCTTTTTATTTTATATTTTATTAATACTATGTTTTAACACAATAATGTTGTTGTACTAGTATATAGTATACACTTTTATTTGATAAAATAAAATATAGTTAAATCAAAGATGTCATTTTTTCGTTTAGATTCTTATGGAAGGAGGCTAGAATTTTCATAAACAAAATTTCTCTCGGATGATTAATTAAACAATATACGTAATAATACAATAGGAATTTGAAAAGACCAGAGTGATATGATTGATGAATATGATCATTGTTTTGGTCAATGAAAGTTTTAATGTCTAATTTCAATTAATCTCTAACTGTTATGGTAAAAATTTTGATCTTAATTGGGATAATGTGTTCTATTAGACCATATTTCTAATAAGTATATAAGTTTTTAAATTAAAATACCGTAATGGAACTCAACAAAAATATTATTCAAATGTTTTTATTACAATGGAATTATATTTTGATAAGTTAATAAAATATAATATTACTAGAAAAATTAATCATTTTGCAAGGAACTATTTAGAAAGAAACATTTAAATTAAATTAATTTTGGAAAACATATTATTATTTTTCATTTTTTAATTATATTTATTTTTTATTATAAATATCTCTTTAAGATAAATTAATTGATACATAAAAATTTAAAGCAAATTAATATTGTATAATATTGATATATTTTTTTTGGCTGAATTACTCCAATTCAGATTTTTGTACAAATATATAATGCATTTAGGAAGAGCATTTTGAACATACTTATTTTTTATCTTGTATGCATCAATATGCATTTTACTGTCATTATTTGGTGGACAAAAATTGCTTTCTTATGGTTCCCAACTTGATTTCTTCTTGGTTTATATACTTCTTCAGAAACCACATCACCACATAAAATTCCTACTCAGTCATACGAATTTCTTAATATATTCCTAAAATTTTGATTCTTCCTCTCGTTTTGTGAGTGACTATTCAATTGCATTAGCTTTTAAAAATTATCCCCAGTTCATAAGAAAATTTGGAAGATAGCTTAACATGAAATGTGAATTCTGATCATTATAAACTAGTAGTCAATAATAAAAATTATAAACCATCTCCTTGTTTCTCTTTTACTTTAATATTCGAAATTTAGTTTAATGAATTACTTTTTTAAATGATTTTACTCTATAATAATAAGTTTTATATGATAATTCACTAACTTAATTAATAGTGAATCATCGGAATTTAATTATCAACAGTCCCCAACAGTAGTTGCCACATATTAAATTTCTGTATTTTTAATTGCTGTTAAATAAGTTATTCAAATGTAGTTTACCAAAAAACTCATTATAGAATGATCTTAATCACTGAAATCATTACCTATTTTATTCAGAAACTTGTAGTCACACTTATGAAAATCTAGAGCTTACATTTTCTTCATCGCTGCACTATTCATTGCACATTTCGTATGCAGAAACTAAAAATACAAAACTCTCGCCAGATTAATGTTATCAGTTTCATATTATTAAATTTATTCCTTTCATATTATTCATGACGCCTTTTTTAGTTTTAGGACTATTGAAATATTTATTATTTTATCAGAATTTTGTTAAAACACCAATTTAAAAAAAAAAGATTTTTGTACTTTTTTTCCTTATTGGTGATCTGTGCTAAAATCCTGAAACCGGTCTTCTCTATTTATATATCATTACTGCGATCTTTAATAAAGGTTTATTCAATGATGCACCTGTTGAAAAGACAATGTTAATGAGCACCGAGCCGTAAGAATGATGCAATAATTCTTATATATATTCTCACCGGCTTAGAAGGATGAATTATTCATTTTTACACATTTATACGTAAGTAAGTAGACTAAAAAACCTGGTGTAGAAATACCTTTAATAATTTCTTGAAATTTTATTTTCCTTATTTGTATTATTTTAATATAGATTAGTTTACGATGTATATATATATTTACGTGATTAAATGGATTTTCGATATTTAGTTATAATAAATTTATATAAATATTAAAATAAATTTATATTACAGAAATATAAATAAAATATAAAACAAATTTATTTAATTGAATTTGATAAGAATGTAAATTTAACATAATTAAAGATTAAAAGATTATAGTATTGTTGCATTTAATTAAATATTTTAAGTGGATATATAATGATTGAAATCATATCCCGATAATTGACACTCAAAACATTAAAATTGACTTCCTAATGAAATATCGTATACATATCTTCAGGTTCGCTACATTTGTTAAAATTTTTTGGATTGATTTTTGTGTTTTGCTCATATTTACAAGTGTATTTTCTAAGCCTTTTTTGAAATATTGTCACCAATTGCTACTCTATGTTTTCAAAAGGCATAGCTCAAAAATTTCAAGTTC
>JAPMOQ010005754.1:0-23893 GCA_026543055.1 Argiope trifasciata
CATTGGAAGTATATTGCATATTTGAATTAAATATTTAATTCTTAAGAGTATATTTTCATTTAACGTCACCTTAAAAACACTTTTTGAGATTTGATTTATTTACAATCAAAAGAATTTAATATTTTTAAAAATATATACTTAAATGACGTATTTATTTGATAACCCTAATTAGAACAAATTTTTTCCATAGTTAAAACAGATATTTCATAAAGTATGTTACATTTTCAATATCAATTTCAATGTATTATTTTGTTTTCAAATGAAAATTGAAGTTTTCGAAAATGAATTGTGTTGCACGTTGATTTTCTTTCATTTATTTCCCTTGCGGTTATTGCATTTAACTTTCTAGAATCTGATTCTTGTGAAAGTACATATATTTTTTACTGAAATATACTTATTGGTAAAAAGAACCGTTGCATACCAATTGTTAGTACGAAATATTAGAAAATGTAGGCGAAGTGCTGATTTATCTTGAAAAGATAACTACTTCATAATGGAAAAACACTGAGAGTTATTATTTTAAGATTATTAGCATTATTTATCTACCATTTATTTTTAGGATAACAAATATTGAATAATTTTTTTATTAAGTTTTATATTATTTCACTCAAAATTCATTTTGGAATTGTGAGTCTGAAATTGCAAATGCCTTCCATGAGCACCATTCGTAGCAATTGGAGGTAAAATTATAAAAGAAAATTCTTTTATTTTTATTTTTCTCTATAAGCTCTCTTTTATAATTTCAAAACAAATGACGATTCTAAAATGTAATAAATATGAAATGATGAGACATGAAATATTTTAAAAGAATTCACAAAACTCTTGGAGACAGAAGGACAGTTTAATATCATGAACATTTAGGTAATTTTATCTTGGAAGACATTATTAATAAAAGATTTATTGCACAATCATAATTTCCTTTTATAGACTAATTTTTTATGTCATCTGTAATATTTTGCCTGAAATTACATTTTAAAATGAGAAATTGATTTTCAAAATAATTTATCGTAAAAAAATTAATATTAAACATATGTTTCCTTGTTTTGGTTCTGAATACGCATCTCGAGTCTTAGTTCGCTGACAAAAGAGGAAGTCGTTGTTGTGGCAAGTCCAAGAAATTAGTAGGTTAAGTAAATAATTCTCTATGTATTAGTGCATAAATAAGCGCAAATTACCATGAGTAAAAGGCAAAGCAAATCTATTACCGACTGACTTAAATTTCCAATTATTTTCTTAAGCTTTGCTTTTATAAAAGACGAATAAGCAATTCAAGAAAAGGAAAGACTGTACACTTTGTATTATCAAGAATAAGGATTTCATCAGAATTAAAACTTCCACGATCTGTCAAAGTAATTGTTGAACTGTTCAGTGTTTGAATTTAAGTAGTGGGCAGGTTTTTTGAAAAAAGAAAGTGAGAAAAAAAAGAACGGAAATGCTGCAGCACATTTTGAATTCGGTTAAAGCTTCAGAGGAGAAATGATTATTTACAAAAGGTTGTACCAAAGTGAATTATTTACTTAAGCAGACGTAGTAAGTGTATGCTTTTCGAATATTACAATCTTCAGGAAAAGGTAGTAAAAACAGTAAGAAGTTGAAGTATTCAGTCAACTATTCATTTATTTTTGTTCCGATTCAAAAACTCGTTACAAATACTTTATTTTTAAAAATTTGAAATTTCTTTTATATATATATGAATTCATTTATTAAATTAGTTTATTTTTACCCTTTAAATTGTGCTTTTGGCAATTTGTTATAAAAATTGAAATCACCAGGCAATAGCTCGATCGGTAAATTGCAAGGATTTCAGTATTTTTCTCGTGAAAGTGAAGAATGCGAGTTCAATTCTTGCAAAAATCAATAATGTTTTGATACTTAATAATTTTTTGATAATTATTTAATACAAATTAACTAAAGTAAAATGTTCTTTTGTTGTCCTAAGTAGAAATACAGTTTTAAAAATTTATATTACTTGTTAGATGAATAGTTTCACCAAGAAGTTGAAAAATCGAAAAATCTATTCAGATTTGTGTTTCAATTCAAGAATTGGTTTAAATTTTTTTTATTTTATTCTATTATTTTTTCAACTTAATCTGAGACTCATTCTGTTTTTAGATGATCATCGAAAAATTTTTTAATGTTTTATATAAACTACTTAAACTACTTTTAGTGTAGTTTATCCCTTTTTTACATGATTTTTTTTGTGCGGGAATAATTCATGACAATAAAATCCGTGATCTAAATTAAAAGAAAAATGATTAATGAAATCTTAGTGCAAATATATAAAATAATTAAAAAGTAGTGCGATAGGAAATCCATCATTACACAAATTTACATGTTAAGCTCAGTACAAAATCTTCAATATCCCTCTTTTTTAAATTTCTCCACTCATGGTATCTTTTATTAGCAACAAAATATCCTTTTAGTTAAAAAAAATATTCAAGAAATCGCACGTTTCTTCCAATCACAACAAACAGAGGAATGACAAGTTAAAATACCCTATAATGAATTTGTCATTTCAGTTTTTTGACAGCTACCATTTTTATTATACAATGCCTTAAAAAAACAGCAACCAATTTACAATATAGCTGTTTTGAGTTGGTTCTCTAAATTTTATGATGGAAATTTGCATCATCATCACGCAAAGAAGGGATACGAACAATAAAAGAAATCTTTATGAATAAAGAAGCATTACATTATCTTATGGCGACTATTGTATCACTACCCACTATGTAACCGACTAGCCAATTAATTTTGTCCAGGCAGGACATTTTTTTCCCACAGAGAGCTACATCTGCTTATTCTTTCGTTAATTTTAATAATTTTAATCTATTTTGGGTAAAATAAATCGATTCTTGCTCTTGTTAAAAGTATTAAAATATTTTGAAGCTCTCAACATTCAAGTGAAGGAATCTATACAATTCCCCTTAGATATATAACCTTAGATAAACCTTAGATATATAGAATATATATTGTACACAGAATCATCCGAAGAAAACTGAAAACTTATTCTACAAAATGTAACTATTTTACAAATAAATATAACTACAAAAGTCCAGCTGGTCATTTGTTTTAAATTTCTTCATCTAAAAATTAAAAATAACTATTAAATAATGAAACGATTAAAAATACGCAAACTTCATATGCATTTTGAAAATCTGACTTAAAATTGGCACCTCAATAGAGCTATTCATTCAGTTTTGAAAATAAGAAATTTACACTTACCACAAATAATGTCTAAAGTGCATCGGGTGATATACGGCACAATATCTATGACTCCGTATTTTTCACTGACGTTTTTAAGTTTTTCTACCATATACTTGGACTGATAATCAAAAACACTGACAAAATCTTCTAGAATGCGAAAATGAAATGCTGTAGTAAGTGCGCGTCTTCTTTGTTTCCATTTGGGACCTTCGCTAAAAGTAAAAATTTCAAATGGACATACAATTATCTTGATATGTAAAAAGTAAATATTTGATATAAAGAATGGGAGGTGTGTAAATAATTTCGATAATTAATTAAAAACAATTATGTAGATGATATCTACATATACAAAAAAATGCTGAAAACATTGAGATCAATGAAGTATGTCTTATTATGATGTGTGACATCTGAAGTTTCCTATATTAATGGATACGGCATTATTCCTTTTGAAAATTATAGATTTTTGTCTTTTTTGCAGCCGATAAATTCGTCATTATTCACTAATCAGAACTGTGAAACTCATAAATCAGCAGATCATGTATGAATGAATGAAAAAATGATGAAATGAAATGATTTTTTAAGAAGTTATGATAATGCATTATTCCACTTGATAATGCATTATTGACTTGATTCTCTCTTCTTTTCTGTCGACGAATTATGCATTATTTTTCAGCAAATTAGAAATGCGAACCATAGATAATAGCATATCAATTAATGGGGTGAAAAAATTTTAAGGGGTTCCTGATATTGCATTATTCGAACTGAAAAAACTTTATACTCATTTTTATATATAAATCCTGCATAATTTTTCATCAAAAATAGTAATTTGATCCTAATACAAAATCTGTTCCCTAGTTATCAGTATAATAATCTCTAATCTGCTAAGGAGGCAGCCGTAGACATATCAATCTAATGAAATGCAAATGCTTTTCTAATAAATCCCATGATATTTAAGTTTTTAAACTGAAAAAATATCAGATTCTGTCTTTATTTCTGTTGATAAATTCTACATTATATTTCATCAAAAATAGATATATGAACCTTAGATGATAGAATATCATCTAAAGAGATGGAAATATGTTTGATTAAAGTCCGTGATCGGGAAAATATCAGGAATATATATGTATGGTCTTTCTGTGTAATAATAGTACAATAATATGCAGATATCGCATTATTTCATCTGAAATATACTAATTGCTTTATGATATTTTTATTCCTTGATGACGTAAAAAACATTATCCATTTTTGAATCAAATGTTTTTAAATTACTTTTTTATTTATTTAAATATTTTCTTTATTAAAATTATTTTTATTTAGTTGATATCAACTTTAATATGTACCTTTAGTAAATTGCTCATATATTAGCTTGAAAAGACCAGCAGTGTATATCTTACAAATCTCTGCTGTTTAGTGTATCATCTTTTATTTCGTTGAGTTGTATCATTGCCACTTTGGCAAACTGATATTATAAGCTTCTTATCAGTATTTGGAATTATGAAGATTTCAGCCTCTTGGTTTAGTAATAGCATATTAACACTTGGCCACGTATAATATGGTCAAAAGCAACACATGCTGAAAAAGGAACTCATTTATGTTTACCACAATTTCATAAGACAGATTCATTAAATCCTTACTTGGCTATAAAATATTGCTTTGGCGTCCTTGATTTTTTCTTTTTCACTGTGTATCGTATTAAAATGTTGGATATTTATGCAAAGAAGCCTGATAAAGTAATAAGAAGCTCAACATCCCTAAATTTGGCAAACAATTGAAGAAAAATCAATAACGCACACACACGCAATTTCGCATCAGAAAAAACAAAGAGCGAAAAATGTCGGAATGAATTGATGATTAGTGATTAATTCTTTTTACTTCAAAAAAAGACACCCCACCAATATCTACAAACGCATGCGCAAAAAGAAAAAAAATGCAATACTAGTGCTATATAACAAAAATGAGAAAAATGCATGCCTAGTCGCAAACGCAACTACTTTCATGCAAAACGCAATTACTTTTCATGGACCAAACCGCATTTTTTGTGCATTTTTACGCATTCCTATTGACCATCTTATAACGGGTCTAATGTAAAACCGCCATAACTATTGCAATGATTCATTTTAAAATTTTCCGAAGATTATCTTCATTCTATCATTATGTTCTACAATATTCAATAGTTTAAGAAGATACTCAGTGAAAAGTGAAATGAAACTTCATCACGATCTATCAGTTAAATGACAGAAAATGTTTCAAAAAGAGCTACGATCGTTATATAGATAAATGTGCATGAACATGATGACATGACATTTTCTTTCATTTTTCTGCTCATAAAGCAATACAATCAGAAATAAATAAATTGCTAATGGCTTATTGTGTAAAAAGATCAAAAGAAATACTCAAATATAAAAGTTATTCATTGAATAAATTATGAGGCTGAATGTTGAAAGACCACCCTGCATGGGAAGATTTTTATTGACAACAACATCAACGCACATTTCCTTCCAAAAATAAAGCAAAACGTCGTTTTCTAATAATTTTAAAATAGAACTGGTGTTAATGCAAATTTGAATACTTCCTGCTTTATTCACATCCTGTATCATACAATGGTCAGTCCGCGAAAGAAACATAATGAACACTAATGCATTTCGCATTTGTTTGACGGATCTTCCTTTAATTCTGACAAGAAAAGTGTTTTTCTCAAAAAGGAAAAAGAAAAAGCTCAAGACTCGGAAGAAAAAAAAAAATCTTTTTCATCCATGCGATTTTTTTCGAAAAAGCATGTTTTTGTAGAATTTTTCGACAGCGTGTAATTTCCTTTCCTTTTCTTCTCTGCCTGTCGTTTTGAAAGAAAAAATAAGTATTTTTGCATTTTAAAATAATCTAATATCCTTAAACGCGCTATTATATACAGCCCTGTGAAACGCCTTTTCCATCAAGCTTTAATGAAATGTTGGTGGGAAATTATATGAATCACCGAATTTAAAATTGATTTTCTGGATTAAATATCAAAGTTTTTGACATTTACTCTGAGATAAAAGATTTAAATTAAATTGCAAATAGAAGATAGCATTTAAGGTTGAAAGTTGTCATTTTTTCTTATGTTTTGTTAGCAAATTTAAATTAACTAACAAATAGAAGATAGCGTTTAAGGCTGAAAGTTGCTATTTTTTGTTTATGTTTTGTTAATGTTTGTGAAGAATTTTTTCTTGTATTTGAAATTTAGCTTTAAAACTGAAAAATTTTTCCGCTATGATATTAATCATTGAAATGCATTTAAATAATATATAGCGAAATACAAAATTAACATTCCTTAAGAATTTAAAAAGTGCCTGAGATTGTAATTAAAATAGGAAATTGAAGATTTAAAATGAACATTCCCGAATCATAAAATATATGAAAATTTGGAATAGTTTTAGTAGATTTTTTGAATAATTACTTTCAGTCTTTTTAATGAATTAAATACTTTAAAGCAGTTTTGAATTTTCTATTTGAAACTCAACGTTTCACCTTGAGGTTCAACGTTTCACCTTAAAAACAGTTTCGAAATAAAATGGATTTTAAATCACGATATGAAATGCATAAAATGAAAGAATTTTTGCAATTGCCTTTTTAAATGCGGAAAAATTAGAGGAGGGTGAATTTCTATCTTTTTTGTTATAAAAATGATGAAATTTTTCTAAAAATTTCTTTTTATCGAGTTCACAGGAAATAATGGAAAGGGATTGGATGAAATTATTTAATATTGTTCTCATAAATTGTCAGAGCCTTCAAATATGGTTTAACATTTTTATGATTAATACAAACAATATTTCAAAATTTTTTGAAGAATTAAAATTATATATATTTTTTTTCTTTTTTGCAATATTTTAAACAAAATATAGTTTTCTATCAGACTCAAAATCCACTTACCTTGTTACTAATCCTTCTTTTAGCCATAATGATAGAAATGTATAGTCAAAGGACTTCCGAATGTTATTCGGGTTTTTCAAAATTGCCTAAAATTTTTGATTAAAAGTTATATTTTCAATAATTTTATATATCTTTGAATTTATTTTTGTTTCTACAGAGATAAGATAGATAACAGTTGTAAGAAAATATATTTCTGCCCGCATATGGCAGAAGTAAAAATTAATAAATTATAAATATATGTCTTTCAAATATACTCGAAACAAACCCTAGATTGTTGCTAAAGATAATGAGAAGATGTATCTAAATGAATAGATTTTACAATGGAACGCAAATGGAGAGAAATGGAATATTTAGGTAGTAGAACGAAATTTTTATATCAACATACATGAGACTTACATAAGACTTACTGGCTTTTTTTCTATCCTTGCCACCAGATTTGACAAGCATATATTTCATTTTCCTAGAAACCCTACCATACTATTCTCCTACCATATTCTGAGAAAGTCTTGATGAATTTGTTAGAAACCTAGCAGCCTGAATATAAGATATCGCTTAAAAGATGCATCGATTTTAATACTGTAAACGTCAGTGGCTGCGCATAAATTTTATATTATTGAGTTTGAAATACTAGCCGTACGTCTCTCATGTAGAGCATGGGACTAATAGAAGACAAGTTGCATGGTCGAAATATGTGTGCTGTCTCTGTCTCTGTCGAAATATGTCTCTGGAAGTGCTATCTTGTGCTCTTGTGAGAATACTGAATATTATATGCGTATACCTTTGTAAGTTTTACACTGCTATTGATGTGCGGGGGTATAAAAATATACTGTAATCAAAATGTTTATACATTGCAAAAAATGTTATTTTGACTTTGCCTGTTTTCTTTAAGTTTTTTGTATATTCATGTTACAAACTATCAACAAAATACATTTGATATCAATTTTCAGCATATCCAAATATCGTTATGTGTAAGTTTCGTACAATTTTTCAATTAACATTAGCTACTAATAAATTGATTTTGAGTTAATCCACGGTGAAAATGGTTAGGAAGTACCTGTGTAAATTATTCTACATGCCATAGAGAGCAATTCGTTATTTGTATTATATTATGTGTAAATTATTTTATTGTTTGAACTGTTGATAAAGAAATTAACTTTTGCTGGTATCATTAATTTTCCTTCCACAAATATCATTTTGAAAAATGTAAAAATCTTAGTTTTGTTATTTATGGGAAGCTCCAAAACATTTGTCATGCTTAAGAATTAGAACCTGTCATCTTTCACTCATACTGTCAATACGAAATAACTATTGCATTTGCGCATTTCATTACAAATTTCATTTATTCGAATTTTTCTACTCACTCATACATTTATATCTAGTACTCGATATTTGTTTCTAAGGAAATCCAAAAGTAATGAAAGCTTACTTCAAAAAATTCCGGGGAGAAGCAAAATACGACTGGCCTCAGACCCGTCCAAAAGTAAAAAATCCCCTGTTTCATCTGCTGGGTTATGCTGCACATTCCCCGAAGTATCTGAAAGAATACTAGAAAAATAGTTTTAGAATACAAGAAAAAAGTATACTTAATACCAGATAATAATACTTGAAAAAATATAATTAATACCAGATTCAGAATCCTAGAAAAAGTTTTTTTTTCTTCCCAAGTGACAGATACTTAATGGAATGTTTTTGGGCGAATGAAACAAACAAATCAGCGTTTTACTATTGACAAAAGTCTATATTTATAAATTCAGAATTTTTCAAATATTTAAGAATGTTATTAAATATAGTTTAAGCAAAAATAATATTAAAAAGTTATTTTAAATGTAATAATAAGTCATATAATGTTCAAGTATGCGTAGTTTAGAGAAAGTTTTGTGATCATTAAAAAATTAAACTCGAAAAATCAATGAATTTCCTCAATTCATATCTCCTTGAGTTCGAGAAATACATTTTTAGAAAATGTTCATTTGTCTGTGATAAAATTAAATCAAAACTGCTTACAAATGGAGGGATAAAATTTGGTATATTATATTTACGGATTTGTTAATTTCTATCAAATGTTGACCAAAATATGTTCTGTCAAAGTCTGTCTATCCGTTTGTTCGATAACGCCATGGTTACCAAATAGGATAGCTTAATAAATATAACTCGGAACACAGATTGCAAACAAATATCACAAACTCTTATAAAATTGCGAGGCAAATCTAATGAGGCGTTAGAAGACTGCGAGTTTGTAATTTCCGAAGCATTTCATCGCAATAATTTAAAAACATCATTATTTAATTACCTCAAATTTGTCATAATAGTATTTGATTGCAAGTGTAATTATTTGCCAAGTCTCAATTCTATTTTGAAATAGTATTGACTCCATACCAAGGATTTATCACCATGATCCTTCCCAAAGATAACACGATAGATTTAATAAAATTGCTAAAGTCATACAAAATGTTAACATTTCTTAATTATTATATGACAATGCAATGCTAGATGTTCTCTGAGATAACACCCTTATTGTAGAGCATGAGAGAAAGTTTCAGTTTAAACTCCAGCTGATTTCTTTTTCATTCTGTTCTATGCAATGGTGGATTTAGAACTATGTAAATAAGGCAGCTGATTAAGGTTGCAGTGATCATAGGTGGTGGACACATGCAGGTTGATTTTATAGATTTTAGTAATCTAAATGTCAAATAAGTAAATTATAAACAATACGTATTATATTTAGAAAATAGTGTAACGAATTTAATAATCCTTTGACAAATATAATTCTCCAATTTCATTATATTGAATTAATTATCACAATTTTTGCAAGTCACTTGCAAAATTAATATATTTGCTTAGATAATACTGTATATAAACTTGAATGGATGTAGGCTTAAACCATAATAAATAAATAAAAACATATAGATATCATTTGCATATTTAAAATAAATATAATTCATTTAGAAAAGAAAATATGTTTTTGGCAAAGTTTTAAAAAGAAAGGCCTCATAATATGCCCCGTATCGAGTTTCAAAATGCCTGTATGCACCGCTGATTCAATACATAATTTAAAATTAAGGAATAAAATCATCTATTAGTTGAAAGAAAATATTTATACATCACTCAAAAAATGATATGTTTATAATTTTAACGAAAAGTTTTAAATCTAAAATTGTATTACTGAATTTCACGTCATTGAAATTATAATGTCAAGGATTTTTCAGTGATTATGAATTAATCTTTCTGCTTATAAAAAAGTCCACATGGATTTTCCTGATCATAAAATTTCCGCTAGATAACACAAAAGAATAATCCACAAATCATATGTTTACTGCCATAAATTTAATCATAATAATTAAAAATATCAATCTTATTAATAAGTAAGTAAACTCTATTAGAAAACGCAAAATCAATATTTGTCTACGATTTCAAAACAATAAAATATATCCTAGATTAAATATTACAGGTTGGAATATTTGATTCCTTAGCTGGATTTGACCTTAATTTCCTCAAAAACATGTCTGTGATTTGTTTCAAAGTAGAAATCCCTTGTATAGCTTATAATTTATTTATGAGCAACTGGAAATAAAAATTAATGTATAAAATTAAATACATCTAGTTTTTAATTTTTAGATCGTAGAGAAATTTTCATTTTTCGTAAAGTAAAATCACCTACATTCGGCAGAAAAATAAAAACAGCAATTAACTTTTCTACTCAAAATTTTCAGTTTCAGTTTAGATTATTGTTATATTTGTGTGTTATAACGTACAACGAAGGGGAAATTTTAGTATTTGAGGTATCTTTATAATTTAGTAATTCGAAGGCAACATTGTGGACAAAGAAATTAGTATCTTGCAGCCTCTATTATTCACACAACTGGAATAATTCGTTCTATATAGAATAGTTTATTAAGTAATGAACATATTTACCTCAAACATTTAAGTATATTTACTTAAATATACATTACTGTAATTTTTATTCATAGAATTACTGGTTTTTTCCCTGTTTTTTAAAATTTACACTGAAACCAAATTTCCTCTCTTTAAAAAGGTAACTTATATTTTATGTAATATGGTTTATTTCTATGCTTAGCTTACTTTATATGACGAATTCGAATTATTTCTTATTTTAAGATAAAAATGTATTTATTTATTACTGATAATAATTTAGATCTGAAATAACTCATTTAAGTAATTTTTAATAATAAAGAAATTTTGGCCTGATCTTGCTGAAGAAAATATAAGTGAATCTCAATTCAAATGGAAAAACAAAGCTATTTTAACAGTATGTAAATAAGCGTTTTTTTTTTTTTTTTTTTTTTTTTTGAGTTTAGTTTATTGTAAAATTTGTTTGCAAAAATGAATGAAGTATATTTTAACTTAATAGAAAATAAAAAGTTATATAGATTTTTCTAATGTCAAAATTTTCAAAATTTAATTAAGATATTTCAACCTAGTTTTTAATTCATTCATCTTATAGAAAGGGTTTTCGAAATTTTAAACACAAAAGGAACACAGAAAATACATTTGTTTTTAATTTTTGATAATATTAAAACTGTTTCAGACAGGTGTCTGCTTATTGCAACACTTTCTTTTGATTGAAATTGCAATTAAAATACAAATTAAATAATCATCGTGGGTATGAAAACATTCAGGTCTTGTAATTTTTATTTCATAAAAAGTAAAGTTCTTCAATGAAAACAAAGAATTTTTTTTATAAGAATAGCAAAATTAATTCAACTGTTCTACATATTTCGTATAACTGTACAATTTTCATAACGCTGAATTATCGAAAGCATTCAGTTATATTAAAATAGTTTAAATAATAGTATAAAGACTTAAAAACTTAAATAATAGCATGGTGACGAACTAATAAATTCTTCTGTTTTTTATATTCAATATATACATTTAATTCATTCTAAATTGATAATTTGAAGGAAATGGTTAAACTGCTTGAAGTGCAAACTTGAAATAATCCAATAACCTAGTCTTCATATTATATTTCTTATCTTTCCACTATTCAAATTTCAATGATAAGTGTACAAATTTTATCGACTTAACATAAAATTTTCTAAATTATAGATTGCACTTTCGCATGAACTCGAGTAGAATAGTGTTAAGAGAACGGAAATTTCACAAACCATATTGTTAGGGAGTAAAACTGAATGTTTGTCTGTCTCTGACGCGCGGCCTCACCGCACCTCTCATCCGATTCCGATATAACTTCGACTTTTTATAACTCGCAGTTACGTATGGTTATAGGCACAATGCAATCATCTAAAGCAGAGGTGTCCAAACTAAGGCCCGCGGGCCAAACCCGGCCCGCCAAGTGATTTTATCCGGGCCGCAGAGAGTTTTAAAACATAATGATGTTTTCGCCCAAACCTTTTCATTTTCATAAAGGTATATCGAAAAACTACATTTTTAAGCTTAAGTTTGCAGTTTTTTAAGCTTAGAAGTGAAATTGATTTATTTCTTGTAGAGAAAAAACATCCTGAATCACTTTTATCGGATGCTGCATGGCTCTGGAAGTTGGCTATTTTTGCAGATGTTATGATACACGTAAATACCTTAAACTTAAAGTTCCAAGGGAAAAACAATTTAATTTATGATTTATACTCTCAAATTAAAGCATTTCGAACAAAACTACAATTATTCGAAAGTCAAGTGACTGAATGTAATTTTACGCATTTTCCGTGCTGCGACGAATTTAATCAAAAAACTGAAGAACAATTTCCAATTGTATTTTCAGTAAAGATCATCGCCGATTTAAAAGAAAAATTTCAAAAGCGATTTTCTGATTTGGACATGAATTCAAAAGAAATTCGGCTGTTCCAAAATCCATCTGATTGCAACGTTGCTAAAATTTCAAGCCAGCTTCAAATAGAAATTATTGATCTTCAAGCAAACGAACAAATCAAGGACAAATACAAGGAAGGAAACTTAATAGATTTTTATAAATATTTAGATGCAAAAGAGTTTCCAAATTTGAAGAAATTTGCTCGTAAATTCATTTCAATGTCTGGGACTACTTACGTGTGCGAACAAAGTTTTTCTCGAATGAAGTATCTCAAATCAAAATATAGAGCAAATTTATCTGATGATCATTTGCAGTCATTGCTTATGATTGGTGTAACAAATTTTGATCCCAACTATAAAGACATTCTTCAACAACAACAGCAAAAAAAAAACAGTTTCATCATTTGCATTAGAAGTTGCATGAAAATATTTCAATTTATATAAAATAATTATATAATTATACTTTTTTTAGTATTTTGTATTTTCAAGTTACAATAAAATAGTATTAATTAATAGTATTTAATGCTATTTTACTCATAATGATATTTTTCAATTTGTATATACATGTGGCCCGTATAGCATAAATCTAATTTCGATCCGGCCCGTGCCGCGAAAAGTTTGGACACCTCTGATCTAAAGAATGGAAAATGTTTCCAGACCTATTTACCGCATCTGTTAACCAAGGATTAGCCACCAAATAACTCTCCAAGGAGACACAATAGATTCAGTGAAGATGCTAAATTCAAGCTAGAAGATGATATTTCGGAGCTATTGTATGTAAATGCAATGTAGCTCTTCGTATGAGGTAATAGTTTAATCAGAGAGTGTTCGAGAAAGTTTTAGGGGAACCAATCCTATAGATTTGAAATTTTAACTAAGCATTAATTAAAATTTTAGCGTTTTATTTTGTAACTTCTGAAAATATTATAGAACAAATAATTTTGCACCATCTCAGTTTTCAAAAAATTATCTTTTCAGCTATATTAGACATTTTATAGTATAAAAATATTTTCTATATTTAATCAGTTAAAAAATTATATTTTAATCACATTTTCTGATATTAAAATTGGTAATATTGAGCGAATATTAAACGAATCATGAGATACAATAAACAGTTTCTTTCATAACCATTCTGAAAGAAAGCCAAGATTTACAATTCTAAAATGATACACAAATCTAATATATAAAAATGAATATTTGTTTGTAGAATAATATAACTAAAAAAATTAAATACTATTTATGCTTCTCCCTTATATCTCCTCCAGTTTTAATGAATATATTCACTTCGACAAGAAAATAAATATTATTATTCCAATCATTTTTAAGTAAACAAGATAACTATATCAAATTCCAAACGAATTTTCCAAGATTATTTCTTCTTCGTTGGCAACGCACCGGGTACCAGCTAGTAATGAATAAAGATTAAAAAATTTACATCGAATTTAAATATTTAACTACAATGCTATGTATTAATAGATAATAAAGGATAATAATCAAGAAATTTTTGTCTAGTTTAATTATTTCCCTGAAACTTCAGTTATCAGTAGATAACGATGATTAAGAAATTATCGAATTTAATTATTTCATAAAAATTTTAATTGTTACTAAATATTAATCAATAATAATTAAAAAGTTTTCATCGAATTTAATTGTTTGAAAAAGTAAAATTGCAAGTAAATAATTATGAATAATAATTAAAATATTTTCGTCGAAAATAATTATATCATCAAAACTCGCCAAATAAATTTTGTTACAAATGACAACATTTTTTTAAAACATATTTTTAAGTTATAACAAAATGTAAGGTCGTTACTATAACAAAATGTAAAGTCGAAAAGGTTTTGCATTCTAAAACAACGTTAAATCTGAACGTAGAACGTGCCTCATTTGCACGCGGGGCATCAGATAGGGTGACCACTTGAGAAATACTGCCTAAGGGTCTGCCACGGTACTATGGCAATATTTCATTTATGAAATCAGTGTCAATCGTAAACTTTGAGAACTAGCAAAAGTACTCGAGTGAAAAATTACACAATCTCTACTCTCAGAAATTATCATTTTACTTTCTCCATTGACCTTATCTCTGACATCAGTGATTCGGAACTCCCCCTATTTGGCCCCCTTTAGGGATTTTTTTTTCTTCCTCGCTTCATCAACGATTCCTCTGGGGTTAATAACCACCCCTAGTAGGAATTTCCCCGCTCCCTTATTTTACCTCTGGGGCCCACAGAAAGCCCATACTCTAAGGGCGAAGTGGGTCAGTCTGCCCTATTTGGTCCCTCATTAAGGCCCTCATTGCTGAAGAGATAAGCGTCTGGGGGCAGCTTACCCACCAGCAAGAGATATCTGATGCCGAATCTGTTTGGCAATCAGGGGATTTACAAACCGCACCGAGGGAAATCACGCAATCTTGATTTCAGGGGACACGCATTCTGATTCTCGTATCGCAATCGACAAAACTGAGTTTCCCTTTGTATATATATATAAAAAAGGAAAATTAAATTTCTGATCCAAAACATATGAAAATTTTTCATGATAATATTGCAAGAATCTAAAAAACATTATTTTTTTCGTCAACTTTTTTTTTATAACTCTCATTTTATTATCGAAATGTTTTGTCTTGTATTAAAAATAAATTTTAAAAAATCATAAAATTGATTCAAAATAACACAAGATCCGAAATACTTCCTTTGATTTATAGAAATAAAAATGATATACTGTATATTTCTAAATTGTTTAATTATTTTATATTTCTTACGCGCTGCCGTACCACTCATCCGAATGCGATGAACTTTGAATACTTATTACTTGCACTTGTGTGATATACGCATATTATATCCCACAAATTATTATATCCCGCATATTATATCCTACATATTAGGTTATACGCATATTAAAATTGTGTAATATATAAAAATTATTTTTTGATCTATTTACCGCATCTACAGAGCAATGATTAACCTCCAAATAACTCATCAAGGAGACACGAGTTTTTTCCCATAACAAGTTGTATGCTGGATGCTATGAATCGGACGGTCAAGAAACTAATTTTGTTCTTCTGAAGATGGAAAAACAAACAATACTGCCTACCATAAAGCTCTTGAATAATAAAATAAAAAAGAGTAGAATAAAAATTAGTTACACTTCATTTTTAAATATCATTCAACTTCGATGAATGTATTCATTTACAATATCATTCCTAATTAAACAAGACAGTTATTTTAAATTTCAAACGATATTTCCGAAATTATTTCTTCTGCTGCAGCAGCCTGCTGAGTACCAGCTAGTTTCGAATAAATACGCATCGTTAAATAGGAAATTTTTTAAAACACTTTAGAAAATAAATTTATATGAAAATAAAATATATTTGAAGTGCAATTTATTTGTGTTTTGAATCAAAAGAGCTATATAATACTGTTATAGAATGGTACTGTTAATATTGCGTAATGTTGTGTATTTTATAAAATATCGGAAGAGCTATGTTGTGTTTAATAACGAGAATTCCTTTTTTTAAATGTTTGTATACATAAAAAGAAATTTCACATTCTAGTCTAAAACAAATGAAAATTTTTCATGATAATATTACAAGATCTAAAAAATATTATTTATTTTTTTCGTCAGCTTTTTTTAATACAATTTTCATTTTATTGGCGAAATTTATTGTCTTGTATTAAAAATAATTTCTATAAAATCATAAAACTGCACCAAAATAATATAATGTGAAATACTTCTTTTAATTTCAAATAAAAATGCACGATTAAATTGGAAATAAAACATTTTTGCCAAATGAATTTATATTAAAATAACATATATTTGAAATGCAATTTATTCATGTTTAGAATTAAAAGAACTTTATAATACTATTATGGAATTGAACTGTTAATATTGCGTAATATTGCGTATTTTATAAAATATCAGAATAGCTATATTGTGTTTAATATCGAGAATTCTTTTTTTTAAATGTTTGTATACATAAAAAGAAATTTCAACTTCTGGTCCAAAACAAATGAAAATTGTTCATGATAATATTACAAGATCTAAAAAACATTATTTATTTTTACTGTCAATACTTTGTAATTTGTATTTTATTGTGGAAACTTATTGTATTATACTAAAAATTATTTTTAGAAAATCATAAAACTGTACCAAAATAACACAAGATCCGAAATACTTCCTTTAATTTCAAATAAAAATGTACAGTTAAATAAGAAATTGCTTAAAACAATTTTACCAAATAAATTTATATAAAAGTAAAATATATTTGAAATGCAATTTAATTATGTTTTGAATTAAAAGAACTATATAATACTATTATGTAATGGTACTGTTAATATAGCGTAATATTGTGTATTTTATAATATTTCAAAATAGCAATGCTGTGTTTAATATCGAGAATTCCTTTTTTAACAAAGGCGCTGTAAAAATAATATCAATAAAGATATGAGTCTATAATTAAGCAGACAATCGAAAAATCTTGAAAAAAAATATTGCAACAAGATAAAATTAATTTCACTGTTATAAATAATTTTCATTTTTAAGATTGGGTAAACAGTTACACAATTATTAATTAATTATGTTACTTTTTTGCAATCATAAAAATAATCACAATTATTAAATTAATTAATTAACCAAATACCTAAGTAGAGTTTAAAGAAATCTTTTGTCAGGGAAACACACATTGATGGAGATTTAATATTGATCAAACATTGATAATCAAATTTAAGTGTTCTGGAACCATTTCCCATACATTGGCTAGACAAATTTTTACAACATGTGTTACACAATCTGCAAATATAATGCACCCTAAAAATGATTATCAAGGGCTTTAAAATAATTAAATATAAAATATGCATACTTGGGGAAAATGAATATATTTTCCGCCTATAAATTATCAATTACTTTTGTTCATCTTTTCAATATGGAAGACGGAAAATCACTCTGAAAACTTTTTCATTGGGCAAAAATGTAACCAAAAGAATACAAGAACAAAAATAATTACATCTTGCATAAAAATAGTTATTGGAAAGTATAAGGTTTAGCTGTATAAATTTTTAATAGGAAAATATAAAATGATTATATCATTTAAAGCAAGACAAGTCAATAATTTTCAACATTCACTATCAATTCCTATTTTATTAATACCTTTGAATAAAATTATGAAAATAATGTTATTCATTTATAAATTCTCAATTTTTGATTCGAAATTCATAACACTGTAAAGAATAGATACCCCAAAATGAATTTTGAAAATGCATGTAATGTATTAATAACAAAATAGTTTTACAAACAAAAACTGCTATTGATTAATATTTCAAAACATAGCTCATTAATAAAATTCGGTTCTTTTCCTGCTCCTTATTCTTCCATGGAAAAATAAAAATTGATCTCAATTTAAACCTTTCATTTTTTTTTTTTGCAATCATCTCTAAAATAAAAATGCATGTGATGCATTAATAACAAAATATTTTCACACAAAAAACACATATCTATTAGTATTTTAAAACATAGCTCATTAATAAAATTCTGTTGCTTTTATGTGCTTTATTATACAATGGAAAAATAAAAATTGATCTCAATTTAAACGTTTTTAACTTTTTTAAATCATTTCTAAAATAAAAATCAGCTTTAAAATAACACTAAATATGTTTATTATTTCCGAAAAGAAAAGACCTACACATTTAGATGTCCTTTAAAGCTATAAAAGTCAATAATTTTTAACATTTATTTCCAATTATTATTTTATTAATTACCTTTGGATAAAATTATGAAAATATTATTCATTTATAAATTCGCAATTACCGATTCAAAATTCAAAACACTATAAGGAATAGATTTCACAAAATATAATTTGAAAATTTATATAATGTATGAATAAAAAAATGTTTGCACAAACAAAAACTGCTATCGATTAATATTTCAAAACATAGCTCATTATTAAAATTCGGTTCTTTTCCTGTTCCTTATTTTACCATAGAAAAATACAAATTGATCTCAATTTAACTGCTTTCATTTTTTATTTGCAATCATCTCTAAAATAAAAATAAAAATAAAAAACTTTCAAATAAAATTAAATATTTTTATTATTTCCGAAAAGAAGGGACCTCCGCATTTAAAATTTTTGTTGCTATGGAAACGCCTTCTTCCATTTAAATATTATTTATATTACAGATTTCAATCGCTCTCAATTTGTGACCTCATACTACCTGATTTTCGCTTTCAATTTATGCGAAATGACAACAAACTTGAACGTTTCAATTAAAAGAGAATTTCAAATTTAGCTCAATATATGTTTTGACTAAATTTTGAATAAAAAAAAAGTATTTTACGAATGAACCATTTTGCCCTAAGAAATGAAAGCAATCATACACTAACGGTGAAGTTTTTATGCATTTCCTTTTTAAACTTGTATTACTTTTGATAAACATATTCCATCTGGAAGATAAATTAGCATTTATCTTTAAAGCGAAAGTATAAATTAAATTAAATAACTTTCTACATGATATATAAATAACTATACAATAAAAAAACTATATGAAATAATTAATAATTAACAAAACCAGAAAAAAAAAATCCCAGCTTTCACCAATCATTCAGGGGTTTTAAAGTCTTGAACTTTCAGAATAAAAATTGCAGGAGTCAAACAAACTATTGGCCCAGTTCCTACAGTTTTTATGGCCGTGGTGGCCTGGTGGTAAGGTCTCGGCTTCGGGACCGGAGGGTTTCAGGTTCGAGACTCGATTCGAAGAACCGTCGTGTGAGGGGGTCTCTTGCACGTTAAATCTGTCAGGCCAAACGTCCCCCCCTGGTGTGGCGTGGTGTGGAGAGGGGGTGCCAGTTCAGGTGTCGTCCTCGTCATCAGACCACAGTTCAAAATGACGAGGTACGTCCCAAAATAGCCCTCGTGTTGCTTTAAACGGGACGTTAATATAACTAAACTAAAACTTAAAAAAAAACTAAACTAAAACCTACAGTTTTTATTCTGAAATCTCCTGAGTTTTACATATGTCCGATCTACTGTTCCCTTAAGGTATCCGATTACGTAAAAAACATTTTTTGTAGACCACATCGGCGAATTTCTTAAAACTGTTATTTCTTGTAGTTTAGATTTTCATCTGTCTAAAACAGTTTATTTGTTCTAGGAAAGGGAAGGCATGACCTATATTCCAGCGTCATATATTTTGCACCTAAAATTTGTATTTAACATATATTTTCTCAAAATTTTAATTTTCCTAACAATTCTAACCGCTAACCTGATAATTCAAAACCTAACAGATGTACTTACATAAAAATTTTTGCTTGTCTTTTTACATAATATGGACAATAACATAAGTCAAAGTTTTAATTATTGGTGAAATACTTTTTTTATTTATAGGTGTTTTTTGAAACTTTAAGTTGTGAATTTATGGAAAAAATGCCTATATACGCATATTTTTACCGACAAATCTCTTCGCATCACAAAATACTTCATAGATTTTGGTTCATATCCTTCATCATTATATTCTATATAAATTCTGTATCTGGTGCAAGTTAAATCTATCTGGTCCAAACGTCCTCCCGTCGGTATGGTGGAAGTTTGGAGAGAGGGGGGTTGACCGCTCAAGTATCATCTTCATCTTCTAACCGTGGTTCAAAGTTAGGAGGTCCGTTCCAAAATAGCCGTTAGGAAGCGTTGCTTCACATTAATATAACTTATCTAACTTTATTATATTTAATTAGGATATTTGGACACGTCATCAGTAGTCGTTCGCCCTCTACTTTCTGTTTCAAGCGATATCACAAATTAACTAACTAACTTTATTTTATTAACTAACTTTATTTATAACTAATAACTACTTTATTTTATTTGATCAGGATATTTAAACACGTCATCAGTAGTAGTTCGCCCTCTACTTTCTGTTTCAAGCGATATCACAAATTAACTAACTAACTAACTTTATTTTATTTCTAACTTTAACTTTATTTATAACTAATAACTAACTTTATTTTATTTGATCAGGACATTTAGACACGTCATCAGTAGTCGTTCGCCCTCCACTTTCTATTTCAAGCGATATCACAAATTAACTAACTAAATAACTTTATTTTATTAACTAACTTTAACTTTATTTATAACAAATAACTAACTTTATTTTATTTTATCAGCATATTTAGACACGCCATCAGTAGTCGTTCGCCCTCCACTTTCTATTTCCAGCGATATCACAAATTAACTAACTAACTTTATTTTATTAACTAACTTTAACTTTATTTATAACTAATAACTAACTTTATTTTATTTTATCAGCATATTTAAACACGCCATCGGTAGTCGTTCGCCCTCCACTTTCTATTTCAAGCGATAAAACAAATTAAATCTTGATATAGTATCAAGTAGGCGGGAGTCCCAATAGAACTGGATTGATTCCAAGAATTACTTCCACCTCTTCGAAGTTTTATTGATCTTAATGCTTTGTTTATTTCCTAATCATAATTTTCACTTGTACTATCATCTAACGTGATATGGTAGACGACCAGCAAGTGTCTGCAAGTGACTTGTATATTTTAAAATTTCAGAATAAATTACTGTAATATTTTTAGAATGATCATTTGAACACGTTGCGCTCACAAACAAAAATGCAATTTCGGAAACAATTGTCCATGTTGTAATAATTTATGAACGGAAATTATTGTAATATGAGCATTTACTCAATTATACATATATTCAAAAGTGAAACAATGATGTAATGAGAATGGCAATATACATGAAAATAAATTTGGAAACTTTATTCTAATTGTATGTTATTTAGTAGCTAATTATTACCATATAAGTTACATTAACAATTTTTTTAAATTTCTAAATGATTCGCATTTCACACATAAAAATATTTTCACTACACATTTTAATCACTTTTTATTTCATCTATTTCATTTACAGAATTTGGAAAATGAAAACGAAAAAAAAAAAAAAAAAAAAGCTAAAATGGTATTTCCCAAATTTGTCTTCATACTGGTTAATAAAGATGAATTTCTGTTTTAGGCGAGTTTTTCTCCAATGGATTTAAAACGAAGTTTGGCATAGAACTATATTTGTAGTCACGAAATCACATTTCAAAATTGATATATTTAAGATGTAGAGTGTTCTTACATCTGAAAGTATAGGCATAACTTTCAATGCCTTTATGAATTTGGGTCAAAATTTTATAAATATCAACCTTATAGATAATAAATCTCTGAATTAAATTGTATCCTTTCAGGTGTCTCTCTCTGTTTTGTCCAACTAGACAGAACGAGTTATCTGAACAAACTTTACTCAAAATTTGATAGAAATTTAGAAGTTTGGAGTAACGAGCATGTACGAAATTTCATCCTTCTAACTGAAAGCAATTTTTAGTTATCTTTGTTAAAATTTTCACAGATGGATGAACAAACATTTTTCGATTTTACCGAAGTCTGAAATGAAGAGATTGGTCAAAATTTCGAATTCGAATTTTTTGACGATTACAATGTTCTCTTGATACTTCGTATATAAGAAAATAAAAATGTCATATAACTATACATTATTCTTAGAACAAACACTCATTCAAAATAAATATATCCTTATTTTCTTCTATAGTATCAGCTAGGCAATATGAAAGAATTTTTTGAAATAAAAGGATGAACCTCGAGATTGTTTGCTTTCCAGTCGAGCATCTTGCTAAGTTTTCAACCGTATATAATCGTTTCAACTGAAAGGCATCCTTTACGAGTATCGCATCTTAAATATAAGACATAAGTTTCTAATTTCTTTATATTTTTGATAGCCTTATTATCTATTGAGAACTACATCCATTAATATGCAGAATCCATTTGCCATTAATTATCAAAGAAATTTAAATATCAAACTTAAAAATTAAAAGAAATCTAAGTATTAAGTTAATTACCAAAGGAACTTAGATTTAAATATAATTAAAATAAATGGAATGTGTCTGTTCCTGTTGAAAAAAAATAAAAGAAACATTAATTTGAGAATTTATGGTTTGCAAGCAACAATAAAAAAAAAAGATATTGTATATAATTTTACAAAAAAATATTCTTTGAGGGCACGACTAACATAAAATCAGAATCTCTTTTTTATATTTTAAGAATTCTTTCAGAGTAAGCTTTCAATTTCGCCTAAAAATGCTCTTGCGGAATTTAAAAAATATATGCATTCCATCGTTTTATAATAATTTTAAATACATTTCCACATATGTGTAAGAAAATCACAAAGATTCATGTGTCAGCTATCTAAGTTTTATTCCTAAATTATTTTCATTATTAGAAATTAAAAAGTTATAAGGAAATTTTTTTAACATATTGTAGACAGACCTCATATTTTATAAAATCTTGTTGCGAAAAACTAGTTATAATATTTTAAAGAACCGTAGTGTAAGATACACTGAAAATATAAAAAAAGTACATTAAAAAATTAAAAATTAGGTAATTTTAAATAAAAAACAACAAGCACAGTGTAAGTCAATATAAAATAAGATATAAATATAAAATATTTATTTTAAGCTTTATAAAAGGGTTAGATATAATTTAGTAAAATTGCTTTATAAAAGTTGATAAAAATAAATTTTATATATTATAAATAAACATTTATTCTGATTTTTTTTTAAATTAAAAATGAAAATCATGGCATTTAAATGACAAAAGCATTTAGCGAAGAAATGAGAAGAATGAAAACCATTCAGAAATGGAGCCAAAAGCAATAAAAACTTGAATTTCTTTCATCTTGAAAGTCCACCACTTTTTAAGTAATTCACATCATGATAAAAAACACAATTGAATTAAAGTAAATTAATGCCAAACATAAATTTATAATTTCTGATAGTTGTAAATGGAAAATGCACAAATTATTAAAGTGGTCCAAAATTAATAAGTAAATACAGAAGATTAATAAGTAAATACAGAATATCCCTAAAATATATGCCACACATTTTGAAAATCTCAAGCATAAATGAAATATTTACTTACAAACATTTGCATCTGCCACTTTGTT
>JAPMOQ010005754.1:51222-111141 GCA_026543055.1 Argiope trifasciata
TCTATACTAATATATCAACTACGTCCTTAACCCTTTGTAAATTGTAATATTATTTTTATGTTTATGCTTATTATTGCTTTCTAAATGCACTTTTCAACTTAGCCTCCAGAACCCAGACTTGGTTTGCTTGCTATTTAATTTAAATATTTTATTTTTGTCAAACGAACTAAAATGTATAACCTTATTTACCACTCATATTGACGATAACTGTAAGCTTTCAATAAATAAATCAATGATGGTTTTCTCCCTGGAGGCATTCAAGGTCTTAAACTGTTTCGAGTAGGCGGGGTGTCGTGGAGTAGACCAAAACAAAGATATTTACAGCCGTTTCGCCACACCATCTTGACTTAAAGCCAAATTTTTCAGAAAATATTTACACTATTCTTACATTTTTCTCACTTTATAAATTAATTTCAAAAATTTCTATGTACGTTTGAACTACACTGATGGAAGTAGCGACACTATGAACAGGCAAATGAGGTTTGCTTTAAATAAGCGCTGTAAGGTTCGTGATCGTTATTTACAGTTGAGATTTGACGTAGTGAGTTAATGTTAGTCAAGGATGCCTCTGAGAAGACAAAGAAGCCATTATCAACAGCTCACTGAGTTGGAACGAGGTCGTGTTGTAGGGCTACGAGAAGGTGGGTTTTCTTTCCACGATATTGCTGAAAGACTTGGCAGGAATGTATCCACTGTGCATGAATATTGGCGCCAGTGGTCAAGGGAAGGTACTGCCTCAAGGAGACCATGTTCTGGGCGGCCACGTGGTACTACTGAGAGGGAAGACCGTCGTATTCGGCGTATGGCTGTGGCTAATCGTACTGCGTCTGCAGCTGAAATTCGAGCTGCAGTTGGCACCACAGTGACACAACGAACTGTTACAAATCGGTTACTTCAAGGAAAGTTTTGAGCCAGACACCCTGTACAGTGCATTCCACGGACTCCAAACCACTGTCGTTTGCGACGTGAGTGGTGTCAAGCTAGAGCTCATTGGAGGGCGGAGTGGAGATCTGTTGTGTTTTCTGATCAAAGCCGGTTCTGCCTTGGTCGCAGTGATAGCTGTTTGTTGGTTAGAAGGAGGCCAGGTGAGCACCTGCTAGTGACCTGTCTGCGGCCTAGACACACAGAGCCTACTCCTGGATTTATGGTTTGGAGAGGAATTTCGTTTACATGCTTGCGTTCAAAATTCTGGCGGTTACACCTTTTACTAATGTACCAACATTTCACATTTGAAATGGCTCTTCTCGCCAATGGCTCTATCTGTGATCTTGAAACTTTAATCAATTAAATATCTTACCTAGACAAATGTATTCCTAAAATTTCATTACTGTACAATAATTTTTTCTTGGTGTTGGGATTTTTTTTCCATCAATGTATTTATAAATAATCACTTGCTAAATAATATTATTATCAAGCTATGTATCCATCCAAATGGTTAAGGAAGAGTTTTGCTTCAGTTCCCTCGAATTGGCAAGCATGTACTGTCTGACTGTTGTAATGGAATGTAGTGAAAAAAAAATATTTGTATTCCCAATGTCTTTCAAGACAAAAAAAAATTCTTTATATTCAAATATTTAAATAAATTTGTTGAAATAAGAATAATGAAATTAATTATAACTATTCAAGCATGTACAGTCTCACTGTATAAGTTGTAATGGAATGGGTAAAACAAATATTTGTATTCCCAATGCCTTTCAAGAGACAAAAAAATATTCTTTATGTTCAAATATATAAATAAATTTGTTGAAGTAAGAATAATGAAATTAATTATAACTAATAATGAACGAGTTTGCGAACTAATAAAAAAATCTAATAAAACTTTTTTTTTTCGTTCACTCCTTACACAATTATATCTTCATCTGAAATATTCTTTGTCAGTATAATCTGTTTAATCGCCCTGTACTCCAATGATTGAGATATGAAAGCAAATTATATTGAGCATAGAGTAGCACAATTGTTTGCACGAATAAAGTATGGAATGTGAATATAAATAATAAAAACAACCATTGTTTAATTACAGACCCATTGTTGATCCGAGTGTTTAAAAAAAGTGCAACGTAACACATTATAACCGGGTTTCACTGAGATTAATAATCGCTACCTATTTCAATTATACATTTTACATAACTTAGTATTTACGGTTTTTTTAGCAAAATTTTTAAGCTTCACACTTCACATAATGTATTGTTTTAGAAATCTTTAATGCATTATACAATTCCCTATTTTTTTCATGCAAACATATTATTTGTTTAATTCAGTCTGGTTTACAGTAAATTTTAAAATATATTAATTTTTATATGTTAAATGAAATTGCTTGAAAATATATATTTATAAATACATTTATATATATCTGATTAATATAAGAAATTGTCTGAAATTAGGTCAGATTCTTACTCCAATGCAGATTTTTTGATTTTTCAAACAGGTTAACAATCACCTCTAATATTAACATAAAGAATGTGATAAGATATCTATAAAAAATCCAGTTCCTCTGATTGGAAGAATTGTTTCAACTGTCCTTTCACCTAATTATGATACTTAAGTACCTTGCATGAGGAAGTTGAGAAACCGAACCAGTGAGAACCGGCTGGAACCGATCGCTAGGTCCAAAAGGCAGCTTTCTAGGTCGTGGAAGCAAATTGAAAAAAGAATACTATCACGTACACGAACTATCCAAGAATGATTAGATTTATCTATTCGCGTCGATATATCTTCCGGCATTTTGAGAATGAATTTAGAATTTCAGGATTCGAACATCTAAAATCTCAGGCATACGTTTTCTAACCTGAGGAGAACGTTACAAAATCATTATCAAATCGAAAGGTAAAGAAAGACACTTAATAGACTTTAAGACCCATGAAAGATGGTGATCTTTCATTAAACAAAGATATCAATAAAAAGCAGATTAGTTAGTTATTATTACTTTGATTTACTTGATGTTGTCAAATGCCCTGCAAGTACAGTGAGAGGAAAGATTAAAGTAAACACCAAAAATGTTAAGTAGCGGGAATTTCCTATTTTTATGTCTTTTTGCATGTGATTGTAAGAACAGATATAGATTTGAACTTATTTGAATACATTTAAGACCTAAGAAATTCAATATATGTATAGGTAAGATGTATCAGGACAAAATTCAGGAGAAAGTTATTATGTCTTTTTGCATGTGATTGTAAGAACAGATATAGATTTGAACTTATTTAAAAACATTTAAGACCTAAGCAATTCAATATATGTATATGAAAGATGTATCAGGATAAAAATAGTTACTAAATTAAAAGTCAGCAATTGTTTCTTTGAACAAATGTATTATCAGAAAAGCGGATTAATTAATATTACTTTGATTAGCCAAATGCCTGAAATTGTGCTGTCAGTGCAATAAAGGGGAAAAAAATTAAATAGAGTTTTTCAAATGTCTAGCCTTTTTATTTTTTATTTCTACAATACACTTTTTGCATATGATTATAGGAGCAGATTTAGAGCTGCATTTATTTAAATACTTTTCCATGTATAATTAAAATACTTCATATTAAATTCAAAAAACAATTCAGTTTGTTATGTTTACCTTTTTTGTTGTTGTTTATTGGATAAAAGCAGTGAAATGACCGCATTAACTTCATTAAACACACTTTCTTTGCGGAATGCAGGATTTTAAATTTGAAAGTAAACATCAAAATGAAAAACGCTTTTTTCCACAGGAAAGAAAAAGAAAAATGGTATTAATAAATAACGCTTTCACATTTTTCAATCCCTTAGTTATCATTTTTTTTTAAATATGAGATGCCGTATTATTTACTATTTCCAGTGAGTGATTACAGAACGAACAATATAAATCCTATTAAATATATTACGTCACCATATTATTTGGAAAAAAAATGTTCTATTTGAAATAACTGATCAGTCATCTTTTATGGGATAAATACAGATTTATCACTTAAGTTTATAACTAACTTCACCTGATAAACTTGAGATTGTATTTAGAAGTATCAGATTGAGATTAAATTAACATATTATTCAGTATATTGTATTTAGAAGTATTGAGATTTATATTATATAATATTAAGAAGTATTGATATAAATATTATGTTATATTTAAAAGTATTGAGATACATATTATATTTAGAAGTATTGAGATATATATTACATTATATTTAGAAGTTTTGAGATACATATTATATTATATTTAGAAATATTTTTACTATACTGTATTGAGATTCTATGTAGAAGTATCACATTTGAAAATGTAAATAATTGTCGTCTTTGAATTTTTCACAAAAAAATGTTCAAAGGCAAGCGGAAATTTCGTATTCGACGCCTTTCTTGACCAATTATTTGATGTTTGCCTTTAATTAACTCTTCTTAAAAACCTTGCTGCAATATACTTGGCTTTTCCTCCAGTGAAATGCACTTGAGAATGGTGTTAACTGTCAGCCTGTTGAGTGAGACACGCTTCCGTGAATCCGCCAGGAAAGGAACCGAAGTGTCAGGACAATGAGAGAAGAAAAGCCGAAGTACACAAAAGGCTGATATTTGAGGAAGTAGATTAAGTTTACGCACTCTTTCACAGAGGGACGTAAAAACGATTTAGAGGTCATAAATGACCACTCCGGTCCTTTGTACTTTTTTCTCTTCTTTTTCCTATCTAGATTTTATGATTTTGTAGGTTTCAAGAAGCAGGAACAAGTAAAATTACTTCACATTTAAAATATGTATATTAAAAAAAAGTTACGTCTTACAACTAATAATTATTGTTTTTTATCTCATTGACTTACGAATGATTTTTAAAGACGGCGATAATTATTAATGATTTAGTCTTTTTCGCAATCAATCATTGTGTCGATTATGTTCCGTCAATGTAATTGAAAGTGAAAAATGAGGTAGAATCAAGTAATTTGATCATAAATTCGCTGTTGATGAAATAGCATGGATGTTGCTGTCTGTGTGGTAATGAATGTGATTCAGCGGGATTTTTTTAATTATATTCGAGTATTTATAATGTGTTTACAAATTCTTTTAGAAATAATTACAATTCATAAAGTTATAAAAGTGCAGTTATTAAGTCTACAAAAAGTAGTTAAAGAATGAACCTACATAGCCAATTACAAAAATGCGATAATTAAAACATAAAAATTTCAAAAAAAAAAAAAGAGCCAATAGTGTTCTAGTGATTTTTTTGCTGAATGATATTGGTTTATTAAAAGTAAGGAGTCAAACGATAAATATGTAATGCTATTTGAAGGTCTTAAATAATTAAAAGAATGAAATCAAACGATAAATAGTAGCTCTGTGACGCCACTTCATGGAAATGCTGAACACAATCTGAAACTGAATATTTAATTAATTCACGTGAGATTTGTGTATTTACTACCCAAAAATTTTGTTTATTTACGTTTCTTATTTTCTATGAAATAAACTGCATTTTATTTTGATAGCCTTTAATTCAAAATTAAATATCCTACTTTCACAATAAGGATATCGAATGCTGATATCACATTTGTTTAATTGCAATAACAGGTGGAATTTGTACATAAATAGAGTTTTTACGGTTTGATACTATTCGCTATCGAACGGTTTGAAGTTCTTTTACGAAATCATTAGATTTTAAGGTACATGGCACCAAGGCTAATTTTAGATTTTAAATAGTTTTCTTAATTCACTTAAGTTTATAGTTAACTTCACCTGATAAACATGAGATTGTATTTAAAAGTATCAGATTAATTTATATTGAGATTATATTAATATATTATTTTAGAAGTATTGAGATGTATATTATATTATATTTAGAAGTATTTTATTATATTGTATGGAGATTCTATTTAGAAGTATCACATTTGAAAATGTAAATAATTGTTGTCTTTGAATTTTTCACTGAAATCAATTCCCCTATTTAATTTGACTACAATCATATTTAATTGAAGAACAATCATGCTCACATAATAAGCGTCAAATCCACTTTTACAGTTCAATCACATTCAATAATACATGAAGATGTCCTTGAAAATTAAAGTATGAGTTTTTTTAAAAAAAATTCCTTTTGTGTTTTTAACGTATTAAGGGGAAAGAAAAATCATGAAAGTGCACAACAATGTAAGACCGTTGACAATTAAATGGAAAGAAAAAGAAAAGATAATTAATACTGATCTACGATCAACTGTGAATTGAAATTACGCATTAAAGAAATGGTTTAGGCAAGGAAAGTACGTACAAAATACGATATTTAAACGAATTTGAAAAATTATTTTGATATTATTTAGAATTAATTTGAAATTAAAGCGCTTTTTTAATATTTAAATTATTAAAAACGTTAATTTTAAAAAAATCGTTTCAATTTTTTTTTTCTTCCGTATATATTTTTTCTATGGGGGGGGGTACTCTTAGAATTATTAAATGGTCAATGCTAAAAATTAAATGAAAGTTTATTATTTAAATTAAATAGAAGTTTTGTGTTATTTTTTAGCCGTTAAAGAAATTAAATAGCATAGAAATAGCAATTTCTATGTTAGTCAGAATCAGATGAAATGAATCGTTTCAAAAAAAAAAAAAAAAAATCTGCATTTATTGCAAGTATCTTCAGATTTATACCACTGTCCATTCGTTTCAACTTCTTTGAGGGACAAAAACCTGCTTGAAATCCTTTAAAAATTTATTATAATCAATTTTTTTAAATCAAAATCTTGATAACGACAAGCATTTTTAGCGTTTTTCTTTGTGAGCGTATGTAATAAATCCTACATTTTGCATTTGCTTTTAAGAAAAAATATATTTAATATTTATTTCATTTGCAAAAATATTTAACTTACTTTTTAATTCGAACTTTTGTCAATGTGATGGCAACTCGTTGAAAAAGCTAATTATTCTCGTGCAGGTTAAATTTTACTTTTTAATTCGTGAGAGCTAAATTGCTGATAAATGTGGTTAAATTAATGTTTAAAAAACTTATTTAAAAATAGAAATTTAATTTGTAATTCAATATTTATCACCTTTCCATTTGCCGGGCGCAGCAAGAAATCGCCAAATAATGTAGAATTCCGCCAAATTTCCACCCGTTTTGTCATTCGCTTCGCTTGCCGACTTGGCTCGTGTTTGGTTCACTTTGCAAACATTTGCCCCCGGATAACGGAAAAGTACCTAAAAATTTATCTGGATGACAATGTTGTAACGTTTTTTTAAAGTTTAGCGAAAAAGAGAATGGCAACACTGTTTAAAGAAAATGGCAACACTGTTATAATTTCCATAACATAAAAGATATCGCTTTAAAAAAAGTGTTACTAACTTATTGGTTTTGTTAAGAATATCTACTTTATTGAGAATAATCTTGTATTCATATAAAGTGAGTGACACTAACAATAAGATAGGATAAAACATAAACTTTATTTTGAGGTTGATAACGTACGGGAGATAAACAACGTTTTCGATTGTACAATAAAATATTTCTTAATTATTAGAATTATTCATTGATCAAAGATTATTTTTGTCAACAGATTAGACAACTAAAATAAAAGAATGTTCAAAAATAGTCAATATTACAGTGCATTAGAAAATTTTTCTTATAATAAGTTCTAAAAGTACCTAAATAATGCATGGATATTTTTATGTGCAGAGAAAACAATCCCTTTTTCTTACTAGATTTTTAGGTTACAGGAACCAAATCTGAAATACTCCTTGAACTGCAGACCCTCAAACAGAAAACTCAAAACGCCTTTCCCTTTATTTTTTTTTTTTTTTTTTTTTTTTTAATCACAGTTGTTGAAAACGACCCCTTCAATTTCAATAACCTGTAGCATTCGTAGATTACTTTTAACCACCGTAATTGTAGGTTGTGTTTTTGCAGTTTGTCTTTGTGAAATTCCTAGATATGACTTTGTATCACAGTTTTATTTCAGTTTACCCCCTTCTTCCTAAATTGGTATTGGTATTGGTAAATTGTCAAATTAATTATTACGATGCTAAATAAATTAAATGAAATTTTTATTTAATTCTTCATTTTATTCATTCCAAATTAAATAATTTTTTAAATTTAATTCTTCATTTTATTCCTTCTAAATTTAATGAAATTTTTTATTTCATTCTTCATTTTATTCATTCCAAATTAAATAAAATTTTTATTTCATTCTTAATTTTATTCATATCAAATTAAACGAAATTTTTATTTAATTCTTAATTCTAAATTTAATTTTAAAAATTATTTAATTCTTCATTTTATTCTTTCGAAATTTGATGAAATTTTTTATTTAATTCTTCATTTTATTCATTCTAAATTTAATGAAATTTTTATTTAACTCTTCATTTTATTCATTTTTCTTGGTAGAAGTTTAGTATTTTATACATGAATTCTTATTTGTATTATTTGTGATCCAACTTTCATCTCAGTTTTAATTATTGTCTTCCTCCAATGAATATAGCTGAATTTGACTGTTTAAACTGTTAACAAAAAATTATATTTTGTTCTACCTGAATGCATTTATCAATTTTTAAGGATGTGGATTCTATTTCCAAAGCCAGAATTTTATCCTCTTTCTCAGAAAATGCAATATGCATTAACATACTTTCTTATAACATGACTTACGCTACTGGCGAATTTCCGTAATTTCTAAGACAATAATCCTTTTCTTCATGCAGCCGATCAGTCAATCGAAATAATAAACACATTAATTATTATTCTCTCTTTATACATTGTAAAATGCATATTCCTGTACTTAAGAAGGTGAGCGTTGTTGAAATACAAATACTTAGAAACAGAAATGAGTTGTTTTATTCATAAGAGTATTTTTCGTCGTTTAATTTTAAATATGCATTCATGGGTAAAAAATGGCATGGGTCAGAATTTTGATTAGTTGTTGAGGTTTATAATATATGTGAAAGGAGTTCCTTGTAAATCACGGAATTTTCTTATGAATTGAAGGTTTATTTATGTAAGAATAACTCACCCGACAGTGAAAGAATGCAATTGTACTTCACTACGCAAATCCAGAGCCACAAACCTCCATCTTTGACCTACAGTTTTCTTACTTTTTTTTCTTCTTTACGTTTACTGTAATTTACATCGCTTCCTCTTGTTTCTTTCATTGCAATTCACACCTGCTTTGATCTCCCAAATTGCAAGTTAACATGCATGCTCTTTAGTGGAGGTAAGTTTATCAGTATTTTTTTCCCATTAAATAATACTCTGAATTCACTACTAAATATTTTCCTTGAATTTTTCATGTTCTTATATTCTATTTAAAATAAAATTTTGATATTTTGAATGATTCTACTGTATTTGACATAAACAAAAAATAACAATTTTTTTCTTCTTTCTTTTATTATGGTATTATATTTTAATTTTATTCAAAAATAAGATTAAACAATGCATCACAATTTATTGTATATAGAAGTTAACTTATTTGTCTAGGTTATTATTTGTCTAGCAAAAAATTAATGACAACAAATTATTATAGATAAATTGAAACAGATGAAAAATGACATCAAAATTCAAGGGAAAAAGAGAAAATGTCATGTATTAAAGAAAGGGTTTTAACGGAAATTAAAAAAAAGAACTTAAAATATTGAACTTTTATAGTTTATATAAGTAAAATATTTATCAGATGACAAAATTTCAAAAGCCTTTTCACATTATTTGACTACAAGAATTCCAAATCCTTCCGTTGAGGTGTAAATAGAAATAAAAATAAATTCTTTATTGAACATAAACTTTTATGGCATCCATTATCATTATTATATAAATAACGAATAAAAAGTGATATATTTGTTACTTATTTACTTTGAAGTGCGAAATAAAACAATTAGCTGTCAGCAGATCTTCGAAAAAAGGCTTTTATTTCCGGAAAGAATATAGATTAGCAATGAATTTTTTTTAAAGCCTTTGTATGGTTGTAAGATTCCATGTCATTATTTTTACACTTAGTTACTCATTTCATGGTGAAGCATAAACCATGCAAGAAAAAAATTCTAGCAATTTACAGTTACAATTTATTGATAAATTAATTGATCAGAAATTAAATGTAAAATCAAATCTTTAAAAGCAAAGGTTTATAATATGGTTGCAAAAATAATGCGTTTAATGAGAAATAATTTTACTTAAATCGCTGCTACTCTTTATTAAAACTCTTGGACTACGGATGAAAAACATGTTTATATATTTTTTTGTTTTACTTAGTTAAAAAAACGGCTTAAAGTAAGAGAAATGTTATAATATATTAATTAACAAAATTTTAAAAAATCGATATGAATTAGTGTTTGCATTCTCGCAAGCTATTGAAAACGCATTACAACTATTTCAGAATTAGCCTTTATTTGACAGATGTATACATAATTCAGTATTCTGCGTCTTTTAGATGAGCATTAAAAATAAATGTAGTGGTTAATCTTTTGTAGAAACTATATTTCATTAAAAAATATATTTAGCATAATAGTATACACAGGAATGCAGGAATATGCAAAGACTCTCGTAGTTGCAGATATGGTAGTTGCGCAATTGTCGTCACTTTATCACTAAACATTCAACTGTTAAAAATCATATCTTTATTTATCTCTTCCGGCACTTGTTTTACTTTCCATTCTGGTACTAATAGTGATGCAAGGTAAGGACAACGGAAGTATCTCTCATTTATAAAAACAGCAAGAATCAAAAATATATTTGATGTTACCTTTTAGATGTCTGGGGTTAAAATTTTTATTACTCTTGCAAATAGATTTGCATTTTTAGTCTAAGGTCACTAGTGAGGTTGGACGGATTTAAAATTATTCGTAAACTGGAATTTCTATATTCCATTGACATTCTTACTAATTAAATTTAACGAGTATCTTAATATTCTATGGCATAAAACTACTATATGATCTATCTAGTATCTAGATTCTTTCACCATTCCATTCCAACGACCGTGCCATTCAGAGACATCATAGCATGCACCCACGATGTCGAAGCCGTGGTACGAATTTTATAAATTTAATATCTCTGATATAATTAAATATCGAACATGTACTCAAGACATAATTAAAACGAACGCACTTGAAATGGAGAGTTCGAGATTCTTATCATTTCTATAACCCACCGACCTTGAATAGAAATGGAGCGTGCGAGCAAGGAAATCATATTTAATGTCTCGCCATTCCAGAAATCATAATGGTCTTAAAGTGTTGCAAGCAAATATTATATCCAAGACATCCAATAATAGACTCTTATAATATTAATAAATAATCATATTATATTAATAATATAAATATATTCAATATTGCAAGATTATTTTTAAGTCTAAATCAGTGTTTCTCAGATTTATGTCGTGACTCAGCTCTGGTTGTGTTACTATAAAATAAATACATAGTATGTATCATTCTATAATTTGCAAAACTACGAAATAAGTATCTTCATTAAACAATTTGATAGTTGCTCAATTAAGGAAGCGTTATATGCAAAATAGTGACTCGTAAAACCCACACCTAATCGGAGTCTCTCTTATCTCTATAAATATTGAAATTAATTCGAGTAACATTTATTTATAAGCGTACTGTTTCCATTTAAATAAATTCTAGCATTTAATTGCAATTTTTCAGAAAAAAATTTCTTTTGGAGCATAAATTTACATTTGTAATGTATTTAGTTTTGTCTTCAAAACATTCATTGTCCCGAGGATGAAACGTTTCGTTATAAATTCAATTTTTAAAAAGTGTTTAGCAATACTTAAAAGTTTGGAAGTCCCATCCATATCTAGAAGAAAGGCATCTAAAAAAGCATTGGAAATTTTGCTCTTCAAAAAGTTAGCAAAAAATATTTATTTTAATATTTTGGAGTTATATGCATAAACGATTAATGAAGTACTACTTTGACATTATTTAATTCATGCCTTCGATTACGTTTCGAAACACTATGTTATGCGATTCTGCTATTTTCATTTCTTAATGAAATTTCTTATTACTTTCATTTCTTAAAAGAAAAACACTTTATATAAAAATAGAAAGCAGCGAAAATGAGTTTATATTTATGACACCCATTAATAAAATGATAAAAGATCGTATAAAAATTTGTTTGAACAAAACAAAGACAATGAAATTTGAGGAAGAAGGCGAAGTAATTCCTTAAATGGTTTTGAAGGAACTTAATTGAAAAGTGTGGTCATTCTTTTCATGAAAGCCTTTCTTCTCATCACATTATGTCAATGTTTTCAAATGACGTTTCTCTGTAATCCGAAATGTACACTCAGTGAGTTAATGGACGATTCCCAATCTCGTGAGTTCTCTTGATATTTTAGGTTAAGCAAACCCCATGTCAATCATTTTCACCTACTTGTCAAACACGAGTTTTCGAGTGTCCTTCATAACAGGCAGAATTCAAACTGAACCATGTTTACTTGACACAAAATGCATCTAAGTGCAATATTTTCTTGTTGAAGTCATAAAGGACTTTTCTTCTGGAACATTCTATCTTACATTATTAAGAAGGTTCTGTGAAAGCATATATGTATTATTGTGCTGCAAACAAGTATATATAGCAGATTATCCAGGTACGTTCAAAATTTTTAATTGCATTTTTTAAATATTTAATTTTTATCCCTTTCATTATCAAAAATCAAATTAAAATTCAGAGTACTTATGCCTCTGATTAATAATTGAATATCGAAGGAATTATAATTCATATAATTATTTTTAATGTAATTTTTATGGTAAAAAAATTTGCAAGAAAATATTATGAAAAAATGCTGATTATTATGGTAATAAAAAATATGGTTAAGCTGGTAATTTACAGAATTGAACTTTAATATATCTATGTATATATTATAAGAATTTCCTTTTTAATAATAATACCCTTAAAAATTTTGAAGAAAGCAATAGTTTTTGTATGAAAAAATCACAAAAAGGTCGTTACTTTCAAAAATAAGGTTTTGAAAGTGACCTTGTTATAAATGAAGTAAAAATGATTTATCCCTTATATTTAATAGACATAAAGAATTATCAACGACGTTTAATTTTTAGTTTTGTCTTCCGTTATATTAGCTGCTGTTTCAAAACGGTCAAAACGCTAAGGTCAAACATACGATGAAGGTGTACTAAAATAAATGTTTATAACAATGTAAAAAAATTAGATCGTGAAAAAAAAGTGCAATTTCTGATTAAGGAATATATTGATTCTTTTCAGCACTTTTGCATAGTTTAATACTGTATATTTTTCTTAAATATTTGACTTTTAAAATTAATTTTATCATCAATTAAAAATAAGTTATGAATTACAGATTCCTCTTGAAATAAATATTTTAATTTTTAATAATTAAATTAATTATTAATTTTAATACTAATTTTAAATTCATTATTAATTTTAATTAAGAAAGAAAATTTATTTCATAATTTAAATTCATTATGGAAAGTAAAGAAAGAATGTGGAATATTTAGGCTTTTACAAATCTTAAATCTAAATCTAATGCATATATCTAAAATCAGATTCATTGGTCAAATATTTTAAATAAAACCTTTTAATTTTAACCCATTTGACTAAATAATTGTATCAAAATATATTATAAATGTTAATAGCTGTACTAAATTATTATTGAAAATAAATTTAGATCATGCTTATATAAAAAAACTTGCTTCATCTAAAATTTCGACCATGAATTTTTATGTAGTTAAAACGAAAAAAAAAAAGAAAAATACCTAAAAAAACCTAACATTCTTTATTATATAAAAAAGAACAAACACAAAATGGAGTTACCAGAACTATAAAAGAACAGTAGACAACAAACATTTTAGTTACATCACTTCATTTAAAGAGTTACAACACAAACACAACAACTGCAATACATAAAGTTATTTTTAAGTACAACGGTACATTTTAAACAATGAACATCTACTGGTCTTCACGGAACTTTCTTGGTGCAAACGACATTCTCAAACCATTTTCAGACCTGAGCACCAGTTCATCGATGAGATGGATTCGATCCAAAGGATCCATTGATTTCACATGGAATTTCCTGAGAATAGTCGCCATGACAGTGACAGCTTCGAATATGGCGAACCTTTGACCTGTAAAACAAAAATGAGAAAGCTTACATAATTGTTAAGAGAAAGAATAAATGGTAAAGTCTATTTCCCTTACAGTATATAGATATAGATTTTACAATAAGAAATGTGGCCAGCTTCCTAAGCTAAAATATAAATATTATACAAAATTTATACTATATTTTTTAAGAGGTACAATAAGAAATACGTTCTTTGATAAACATTAAAATTGCAACTGGATAAGCAACATCAAGTTGTGTTTTTAATACTTCTTATCTATGCTATTAGGTTGTTCGGAAAGTAATTTCGTTTTTTCCTGACAGATGATTTAATTGTATTTTTCGCACCCAATTTCATACTTAAACCGCAAAATCATTTTATGTTTTAAGAGCTGATATAGCAAGGCTTGAGTGTGAAAAAGTGCAGCTGATTCTTCGCAGTCGTTTTTGGATGGTGCCCTTTTAAATATGGAGAGCAATAAACAGCATTTTCGTCATTTTTTTCTTTTTTGCTATATAAAAGGTAAAAATGCTGTTCAAGCCAGAAATAAATTAGCCAATATGTGTGGAGAAGATGTGTTAACAGTACATCAGTACCAGAACTGATTTGCAAAATTTTTCCTTCAAATGAGGAGGCCAAAAACCACCTCGATCAGTTTTTTTTTACAGCAAAGACCAAAACTTTTATGAGCGTGTAATCATGTTACTACCAAAAATATGACAAAAGGTATTAGACCAGAATGGCAATTTTATAATTTTATAATTTAATAATTTATTCATTTAACGAAAATTTCTTTTCATTTTGACAAAAAAAAATACGAAATGACTTTCCGAACAAACCAATATTTATCAGCAGCAAATGAATTATCGCATTACCGATACTGCTCCAAAGCTGATGAGTTTTTAAATATTACTAAGAATATTTTCTAATGTTTACTAAAGAAAGACTAAGTTCTCATAAGGAATTTCTACATGGAAAGCTATGACAGACCATATTACCAGTTATTGAAATATACATTCCTACAATTTTTTTTTTCATTTTAAGTGTTGAATGAATGGAAGGGAATTTTTTCAATAAATAATGAAATACTTGCATATTAGCTTCTTGACATCGACGAAATTTAGGATTAACGACATGAAGTAAGCAACTATATTTAAGGTACTAACATGAGATTATTTATGAATTATTGGCGATATTTTTGACAATTAATCGCAGACATTTGTACATCTTTGTTAAAATGTATGAAATATTTTTTTAAAATTAATTTTGTATTTATAACTGTTTGGTTAAGCGTAATGGCATAATACAGAGTTTCCTTACTGCAATCTTGTCTTTGAAAATAACCTCATCTTTTTATATATTTTTTTGTCTATTATATAGCTATAAAATTGTTATTATTTGTAACTTATGATATCTAATAGAAAAAAATATGTTAACAAATATTTAAATATAAACTTGCGTTATTTTCATAGATTGTCAAAAGTTTCATTTCAATGTAAATTTAATTACCATTAAATGTTCAATTATAAGATGTATCAGCGTGTTTTGTTATAGTTGAAATGAAGTATTTTCAAAATTACAAGTTAAATTATTAGCATTTAATTATAATTAATATTGTGCAGACTTCAACATATTTATTATTTGGTAAAAATATTACATATATTTTCCATAAAATGGCATTCAGTAATTCATAATTTTAATTTCAATATCTTCAATATCTTTTAATTTCAATATATCAGGACTTCTCCAACTTGAATTTCGGGCTACTTTTCATTCTTGCTCCTTTGAATTTTTCCTGATAAAAAAGTCACATGTTCTTTTTTTCTCTTCTAAAAATGTCTCTTGACCCATAAGAAATTTTTATAAGGAACAAAAAAGCATTTATTACAAAATATAACTTAACAAAAAATATTTCTAATATATAACTCAATAAAGATTGTTAGCCCATATGACTTTTTTCACAAATTGTGAAAAAGTACATATGCACTCAAATATGATCACGGCCGACTAAATATTAATTCACGAGGTCCTTAGTGGGCAGTAACTCATAGAAACTCTATACTTATGACATACCGATGCAGTTTCTTGGCCCTGCTGAAAAAGGTACGTAGGCAAATGGATGTCTTCCGGTAGAGTTTTCTAGAAGAAATCGATCTGGATCAAAAACTTCCGGATTTTTGAAAACATCTGGATCCCTGTGTAACATGTATATTAATATGCCACAACTAGTTCCTTTGGGGACCAGGCATCCGTCTGAAAGAAAAAATAATTGACAATACCAGTTATTAGTAATTAAGGGAGACATTTTTTATACATCTATAAACTATAAATCCTTTATTAGATAAAAAATAAATTGCAGAATTCTAGAGGAAAAACTATCTCAAATATATAATAGAGATAGATCATTTATTTACTTTATCTTTTTCCAAACAAAATTCTAAAGTAGTTTTTAAAAAATCAAAAAAATTGTAAGATTTCTGTTGTATAGTCAGGGCGGAGAAAAAAGGCCGTGATTCCAAATCTGCTTTTATAAATTAGACGTAAAAACTATCAGGGAAATTTTATCACCAAGCCCTTCTAGCATACTCTCCAATAAAAAAATCTTCGCACCACCTTTCTCAAAAAGTGCGGACCTTCAGTAATTCAGTAAATACCGTACATGACATTTGAGTACAATGAAGGCGAAATATTAATCCTTGGCGTAAATTCTTAATGAATCTCCCTTTTCATCCTTAAAGATTCATGCCTTGTATATGGTTAACAGTATCCGAAAATCGAATTCCTGTTTCAGATGCTTCTTTTTTCGATAGAAATCCTAATTTGACGTAGGAATATAGCTGCAATCACGAAATCGCATTAATTTCATACATTTAGTTTAGCTGCTTCTGAAAGCATAGATCAAGTGATGGTAAGTCACTTTTTGGATTTGTGTCAAATTTCATCATAATCTACAATATTAATATTTAGTAGCTAATTTTATCCATCTAGCTCTGTTCGTTTTAAAGTTGCCATGTTAATTTATAATCGAACAGTCAATCTTTATCTGAATAGATTTTGCTGAAAATTTGACAGAAGTCTGCAAATGTAATGTGAAGTCCATATACCAAATTTAATCCTTTATGCTCAAAGGCTTTTCTTATAATAGTGTTCACAAACAAATAGGCATAATACCAATTCAGGAATGACTAAAATTTGGAGATTTGACAAAATTTCGAGCTCAAATTTTTTGAACATAACAGTATTTTATCTTAAGCTCATATTCGAGAAAATAAAAATGAGCTTTTCAGTTTATATTCATTCATTTATTTCATTCATTAAAGTCATTTCATTAACATAATTTATTTCTGATATAATTTATGTTCATTTAGGTCAGGGCATTTATTGGTATATTAGCATGAAATACCTAAGAGTAAAGAAAGTGAGGAAAACGATTGTTATTAGTATTGATAACATAATAAAATTAAATAACCCTTTATACACACACTTCGAAAAACACAATAATTTTTTTTTCAACACCACCTTTTCCATTCTATTTAAGATAGACGTAATGAAAGTTAATTAAATTTTTATACAGAAAACGATAAAAGAAATTAACTTTTATTCAATGCCTTAGTTTCAAAAATAAAAAAAGAACAAAAAAATTCCAGAGAAATAATCATTTGCCAACAAGCCTCTGTGGAACTGATTACAGCAATTTGCATTCAGTTAATAAAGAGTTGATTTACATTAAAATGTTATCTTTAATCACCAGGAGAGAAATGAATTTTCCAATCTAAAGGCAAGTGGCGAATCCAGATTTAAATGGCATTCATATATCTCCTCCATTAACTCCTTTGCCAACTTGCAAGACGAATACTTTTTTTTCAATTGACGAATACGGTTTGCTAATTAAATCATGTCGTATTTTCTGCAAAAGGGTTCCAATATGAACATGTGCACTGTTTTTGTTAATTCTTCAAGAAATTACAATAAGTAGATCAAGTCGCTGGCTCTCAATTTCAGCCCTTAATTTTTAAGGAACATAAAACTACTAAACTTTAGATGGCAATCGATTAAATTAAATCAAATACACGATAAGGAAATTAAAATGATAATTTATTAGTTTTTCATATATTTGGCCTCATTTGAAAAAAGTGTATGGTAAATCTTAGCGACATGAAAAGCTGAAAAAAAAATAAGAATTTGTTGGACTCAAACAAAGCCACTTTACTTCAAAGGGTTGATTGTAGTAGTCGAGCATCACACGGTTATCGAATTATTTTTTTCCAAACTTTCAAGATGAAAGTAACTCATTTAAAGTCGCTATGATTCGATATAAAATTTAAAAATATTCCATACACATCTCTAATATTCTATGGATTCTTAATTGAATCAGTAAGTTTGCATACAGCTGGAGATTAGATAGTAAATTATATAGTTTGATTAGATAGTAAAAAAAAGTTATGGTAGGAAGTTAAGGATTGAATGATGACTTGCATTACATGCTTCTCCATTATGGTTTTTTTTCATTAGGCTCGCATATACATATAAAATACTTTTCCCAAACGCGATTAGACTGATACTTAGGTATCACAAATTGAAAAAACCATTTTCCTAATTGACAAATAAACAGGCATGTAAAAATTCATATGCATTTTAACATATTATATTAATATTTTGCCAAATATAATTGGTCACATTCCTATATATTTAATTACTTTGACATAGTTACTAGAATATTTATTGCATTTGATTAATATTTATTGTAGCTGATGTTTGCTTCAATAATGATATATATAATTGCAGATGCCACACATTTTGGTTTTATATTAGAGTAACAAAAAATATTTACTACAAATTCATTACATATATATATCTTGGGGAGTGGAAATATGCACCTCAAAATAATTTTTTAAAATTTATATTAATTAAAAATCAAGCTGAATTTTGACGTTTTCCAGACGATAACTTTTGAAAATATTATTGAACTAAAATAAATTTTGCATCGCTTCAAAATTAAAAAAAAATCTTTTAAATTGTGATGACTTATGATTATGATACAAATTTAATAGTTGGTCGGGCTTTACCTGATGTTTGGTATATTTTAAGAAATAAGTTTTTTTTTCTCATTTTAACAGTAGATTATTCTGTTACGTTGAAATTCAAACCGTTTACAATGGTTCATCGAATATCGGATTACATTATTTTTCTCCGTCGTTGAAAAGTGAGGACGAAGTATTATTCTCTTTGTATTCTATAAAAATATTTAAAAAATTCAATTTATAGGATTTTATTAATAAATGAATCACACAGTTTTATTTTAACACAGCGATGACTTCATGGGATTGTTCTACGGGAGGAGGTCGGCAACTGAGGTTCTTGGATTTTTGGCTCTCCATTTCCACATGAAAAAATATTAATATATTATCAAAACCCTTAAAAATTAGAAAAAAATATTTTTAAACACCAAATCTCTCAATAGCTTTTATAAACAGCTTCGAAGAAATAGACAGCCAGTTTTCTGACTTACTTCTGCACAATAAAGTGGTATGACTTTTTAAGGGTAACGCAGCTCAAAGTTTGGCTTTGTGCCTGAGTGAAATAAAAACATTCCTCATTGAACAAGCATTGAACACCTCGAAATATAAGATAAATAACTGCAAAATTTCTTCTTGTTAGAATGAAACCAAATGAAAACCAATGTAAACCACAATGAAACTAAATGAAATAAATTTAAACTGCAAGGAAAGGGCAACCCAACCAACGCCTTTATTGAAGAAGAATAGTTTGTTTCGAAGAAAAAAAATTAAATACATAGAAAGTGGTAAATTTCTTCATTTTAAAACTCCGAAGCAATATCGCGATGATACCAATGTAACTATTGACACGAATTACTTCAGAATAGCTTTAAAAGATCGACTCGATGAGAGATTCGACAAATTCAAATCAAACGAAAGTATTCTCGGCCTTTCAACAAATTCTCTCAACAAAAATACAAATGAGATGAGCATTCAGCCATTAGAAATTGATGCTAAATCGCTTCAAATTCAGGATTTGAAAACCAAATACTTTTGGAGGGGCAAGTTCACAGGACTCAATAGCGAGTTGGAAGAGTTGGAGGTGCAAAAATGCATGCACATCGCACTGCACAAGTTTATGAATCTAAAAGAAATAACCTGAGTTGAGGCCCTCATATTTGACGCATGGAATAGTTTTCCAGAGTGATTTAGAGAGGTGAAGAAATTGTCATATGGACTGCTGACGATCTTCGGGTCAACTTTTTAGTTTTTAGTTTAGTTATATCAACGTCCCGTTGTAAAGCACCACTAGAACTTTTATGGGACGGATCTCCTCATTTTGACCCACGTTCAGATGACCAGGGAGACGTCTGCACTGACGCCCCCTATCCCCACCATACCAGCGGGATTACGTTTGGCCTGACAGATTTAACGTGCAAGAGACCCACATACACGACGGTTCTTCGGTAGAATCGAGTCTCTAACCTGAAACAGTCAGGTTTCGAAGCCGATACCTTACCACCAAGCCACCGCGACCACTGTCCTTTCAGAGTCAGCGAATTCCTCTTTGCATTACTACGTGGAGGAAGCACCTAGTGTTCAGCGTCGTCTTTTTATTACTTACACCCTAACAAGAGAGAGAGAGTTGGAGAAAGAGCCGAACACCTAAAAACCAAACAAGTTTTGTAATATCATTCACAGGAAATATCAACCGCCTGTTGAAAGATGGTAGGAGCACCTAGGAATGAAGCTGAGTGGATACCTCTCAAACCAGATCTGCAATCGCAGAGACGAGCGATCATAGGAAACTGGCCTGAAAGCTTTGCGCTCCGTCGACATATTCGTGTGAGTAAGCGTTTTCCTGCATGAATATAATAAAAAGTAAATTTAATAGTCAACTAACAAATAAAAACGTAGAGTCTTGCTTGAAACCTAAAACAACAAGCTTTAAGCCAGATTTAATCAAATTTTCAAAAGATATGTAAAACCAATGCTCTCATTGATGTGACATATTTGTGTTTTTATATGAATAAAGATTATTCCGTATTTAAAGCCGTTTATTTGAAATCAAAAATCAAATATATATAAGTAAATACTCTAATATAAAATCGGAACTTTTTTGCTGCTCTTTAAAAACTGGAAAATTTTGTAAATTGTTGCTTTTGGCTCTTCCGTTTCAACAGGTTACCAATTCTTTGTCTACACTAAAAATTTTCAAGCGTACACAAAATAGTTAAAATAATTCATCTTGAATATGTGGAAGTTCCGTTGTGTCATGAACCTGAAGTTATATCTGAATGGTTTAACTGAAATTAAAGATATCTCCAAGACTTAAGAGGAAACAATATCCCCGGAGAACCAAGTACAAAAGAAAGAAAGCGTGATAAATATAATTTGGTACTTAAATTTAATTTCTACAGTGTAAGCACCTATAAAATTTTGAGGTAAACCCAGAAAGGATTTGACTTCTGTCTGTCTGTTCTTTCAGAGTCATGTAAATGTGTTGACTCAAAAATGCAAGGTCATAAACACACCAAATTTAGTATGCGATTTCGTTACTAAAAGTTCTGTGTCAAATTTTGGATTCAAATGTTATTTTTTCACTGAATTTCAATTTTCAGATGCCATTAATTGCTTACCAGGAATTAATCGCCAAGGATCACGGGCTAAATTTTGAAAAAAAAGCGAGCGTCATCCTTAGGGTTAATTTTTGTAACTATTATTCATCAATGCCGTACAAAGCGCTTTCTACAATAAAACTTATATTAGCATCTGTGATTGCTTTGGGCAGGTCAATCTCTCTGACTTTGCTGATATTTTTTTCAACATTTACATTTCGATATCGTAAATTACAGCATTAATATTTGATGAATCATGTATGAAGAATCCAACGTTTCATTTCCATAAATACGTTTAGAACAAATAGCATAATTTTATTTGTTCCATATCAGAAAGTCTTTCTTTAAATAAAAATTATTGCCCACTTTTATGCTTTTGTTTTTCCTTGAATTTGAACTTCAGTTTTGCCCTTTTTTTTTTTCTAAAACCTTCTCAAATCTGATAAAATGGAAATATTTCTGTAAAAGTAAAAATGAAATTTTAAGTTATCATGCGAGAACATTAATTTTTCATTATTATTTCAATATTTCATTAATTTTATTTAACTTATTAATTAATTTCAGTCATAAGCAGTCTAAACTGGTTCGAATATATATATATATATATATATATATATATATATGCTATTTCCGAATAATAAACTATTTACCCATAAATTCTTAAACATATAAATTTATATGGAATTTTTATGAAAACAATATTTTTGTAATTACAAACTTAGAAAATCTAAAACTTTATCTTCTATTCCTGGCAATATCCATTGAATTCGTAATTTAATAAGATCGTTTAAGTATTTTTTTGGATCTTGATATCAACTCCATCAGCCCCAAAAGATTTTTTATTATGGGAATTTATAGAATTTGTGATTCATGCACGATCTTCTCAGTCTGGATTTTAAATTAAATCTCTATTCCACTGTTCCAATAAGCTGATCTTCCAAAATACGTTTGGGGAAAGTAATCAAAGCTGTTATAAAAATCGAATCAAGCCCTTAGGAGTGTTGCTCTGTCACGTGATCCATGCACCTGCATTCGTGCATATATTTCATATTCATTTTCCGCTCTCTTAACTTGTGCCAGACGATCGTTAACTAACTTCTTTTCTTCTTCACGAAAAAAATGTAATCATTAAGTAGTTAAGAACCGGTTATAATTACTTTGTTCCATAACTGATCCCAGACACTTCCCGCCGAACGAACAATCACCAAAAATTAGAACAAATAGGTACTTGAAGATGAGATTTTGTTACTAGACACATTCGAAAGCTAACGTGTCAGTTTTATGACAAGTGAAGTTAGATTCATTACTAATTTTTAAAGTTTTGTTTTTATTTCTATTATGATTTAAACTACGGAAACAGGCGTTTTAAATGTCAAGGAAGTTTTACCTGCATATTTATGTCATGGGCCTTACTTGTGGATAAAAAAATTATTTTGGTGAAATGAAATTCAAGGTTCAAAGTACCAAGGTATGATTTTTTTTTATTATCTTCTTTCTAATAGAAATAAAATTATAGCTTTAAACAATTATTACGCAATTATTTTCAAGCTTTTTTCTATATATTTGAATAAATATTCCAAAATAATTACTAATATAATTTTTTTTAAATACTTTTATAGCATTGTTAATACATAGGGAAAAAAAGTCGTAATTGTATTCGTGCTTTTTTTAGTTATATCAATATTAATAATCTGATGATACAATTGTTAATTTTAGAGCCAAAACATATATTTTGCATTTAAGGTTATTTAACACTCTTATATTTTAGAATAGTGTTATAATTATAGAATTTAAAATTTTAATATAAAGTAAAAATTTTAAATTAATTCATTAAAATAAAATTCCACCTGAATAATATTATCATTAACGTTTTGACTGAAAATATATTCTGTAAATAAAAAAAAGAGACTTAAGCATAGATAGAAAGCTATCGTACTGAATCGTTGGCTGAAATTCTTCCGATATTTTAAATATTTGTAAATTAAATAAACTAAATTGAAAAAGCTTAATTTTTTTTAAAAAGAAATTTAATCTCTAATTGATTCTTTGAAGTTTTCTTTCCTGAATAATGAAAAAAAAAAACAGGTATTTTACAAAAGGATAATTTCTTTCTTAAATATGTGTATGTGAAATTGAATCTTCTTCTTCGACCCTGTTTTATAAAATTTAAAACAAAACAAATATTTAGGGATAATTGATTTTCAAATTGATCTTTTGCATATTTTTCAAATGGTAAAAAAGTGTGATGTTCTTTTTTGATATCATGAAAAGATAGTGAACAATTATAATACTTGTTATAAGATATTCTGGAATTCGGAACAAATTGCATATTTAGTTTAATTCAGTTGCAGTTACTTCCCTTTTTGAAATAAATTCAGAAATGTTTTATAATGAATGTCGAGGACAATACTTCAAGCAGTACACCTTTTCCAAGCTTCCTCACCAACCTGAATGTTAATTTGTGATTTAATGTGCATTAGACGTATACATACGATAATGAAATTGACTGAATTGTCTAAACTCGGATTCTATCACTATAGAAGTTGTAATCGTATTCTAGGGTCACTACTGCCCAACAAATTTCTATGTTGACGATATATATCTACAAAAATTCGAGCTTAAACCGTCTTTAAGTATAATGAATTTCCAGACGTTAGATCCAGATTTTTAATTCTTTTATATGTTTACAAAAACAACAATGAGTTAAAAACTGAAGATATGAGATATTTGAAAAAATAAAATTAACCTTTCTCCTTTCAACTAGCAATTCTTGTCATTGAAATTGAGGACTGACATCAATTAAGCCTTTTACAAGTGCTGCAATCACATTTTTTTTCAAATGAAAAATTATGTTCAAATGCCTCTAATTTTCACAAGTATATACTCCAAACTCACCGATTATGAGATCTTCTTCTAGGTCTCTTGCTATGAAAGGTGTAGGGGGCCAAAGACGGCGAGTTTCCTAAAATATATGAAATAATGATTATTGCATATGAGTCTCCCATAGATTCGAGAGAAATGTTTCAAATTATTATATGTTATTTTCTTTTATCGATGCTATTTTTATCTGGTCATCAAGGAATCATATAGAATATCAGTAATCTCTTTTTTTTGGAACATTGAGTAATATATTCCAGTGTATTATGGGTATTCAGAAATATATAATACAAAAATAGGAATAAGAAAATTAAGAAATTTAAGTTTCAGACATTTTAAACTCCTCAAATACCTCGTATTAACAAATTATCTTAGTTTATAGTTACAAATATTATATATTTTTCTTTGGAAGTTTCTTATTGACTGAATATTCATAAAACATCTTGTTCATGATTAAAAATAAATAATTAAGAGCATTTCAAAATTTCAACTATCTTTGTTACTTTTACAGAATTCTATACAGTTTTATGTTTTACATATTTTGATAAATTCCCTTTATGATTTTCCTTATATACAAATATATATTTTACTTAAAATCATTTTTTATATAAAAAAATTTGTTTAACAATCTTCTGCAAATAAATATTTACAATGCTTGATAAGTGTATTTTTGTTTATTCAGAAATGTTGTACGAAACATCGAAGGTAAATTATACAAAAATAAAAATTAAACTTTTTTTCCAATCTTAATTTTTTTCAAAAATTTTAAAGGAGATATTTTTGAACAAAATATTCAGAAATTTTAAGTGAAACAAACTGTAAAAGATATCTAATATTAGAATATAGCAGTTTACAACTGAATTAAAATTTCATATGCATAGATTTAAGTAACTGTTATTATAGGCTCAATTATTGCAATGTTTTATTTCGAAGAAATTAATTATCCTTTTTTTTAATGAAATCGTTTACTTGATGCTAAAAAATTTCTGCATCTGTCGAAACTATAAAATTCGTAATGTTATTTATTATAATCCGGTCATACAAAGAAATTTGCAAAATTTGATCATATATTTAAGTGGCATAGAATTGCAGATGAGTGAATGAAAAGAAGACAAATTTGGAATTAATTTAAATTTTTTCTATTGGAGGGACATGATTTGCAAGCCGGGAATGAATATAAAAAGTACTTGAAATATTTTCCTTGATGCTTTTACTAACCGATTCCTATAGGGATTTTTCGACACATATTCAATTTGGAAAGGTAATTTTGAGTTTCTTTGGAAAGTATGCCGTGGCCATAAGGAATTATCTAGTTTGCTTGCAGCGTTGAATTACAGAATCAGCAAGTTTTTGAAGAGCGTGTTAGAAATAATGAGTGGTATTTGGCAAAGGAAATAAATGAAATTTTAGTATAAAGTATTATGAGTTAATTTAAAGCAGGAAATTAATCAGGATATAAATTAAATAAGAGTTGCCATTACATTTATATAATATTGTCACGAAGATTTAAATAAACATACTGTCAGCTTTTAACTAACAAGCAAATTTATTGAAGGTATTGAAGGGAAGTAGTGACATGCAACTTTACAAGGTCGAGAAGTTGCCCACTATTAGTGGGTATCAGCTTTTATACAGGAATAGAATATTCGGGAAACAATTAATTTGCCTAACAAAGAAAGGTGTAGAATGTTACAAGAACAGAAGGAAACAATAACTAAGAAAATGAACTAAAAATCCCTGTTATAGATACAACAGCCATGGCAAGCATCGAACCCACAAACTTTGGATTGAGCGCTTTGCCCATTCGGTCACTGAGCTCGTGGTAAACTCTCTTTATGTGGCAATGTCAACTAGGCATTTCGCTATCAATTGTGAACCGTGACAATTAAAGATATTTAAAGTCCAATGGGGTTTTAAACTTGGGTTTGAAATAATTTTTTTTAACTATAAAAAATTATTTTTTTGTGCAATTGTGTATGTCGTTTTGTGCAATTTGCATATTATTGCATATGTCGCATTCTTGAAACTTACTTTGAGAACGCAGTCTAAGTATTTAAATTGCTTGATGTCATCCAGAGTAATCTGTCTATCCTCGTCATCTCCTAAGATATCGTCTATTTCTTGCTGTACTTTCCGTTGTATTTCCGGGTGCAGTCCCAGCATGTACAGTGCGAATGACAGCCCTGAGGATGTGGTGTCGTGACCCTAAAAGAACAGGAAAACAGGTGCTTTCCTTAAATCACATAAAGAAATCACGAATAAGGAATGTAAATTTCATCGGTTTTTAAATGGCTTGCTCCTTGAATCATCCTTTAGTCAAAATATCTAGTAGATTGGTGTTCATAAATTAAAGTGCAAAAATACTTGGTAAGAAAAATATAATTTGAAGTGCATTTTTGTTAATAAATTCATATATATAACAGCAAACACATAAAAAACATAAGGGGAGAATAGGAAAGGGTAATTCAAATATTGATTTTCGCATAAGTAAAAGATTAATTATTTGAAAATAAATATATAGATTAAAATTATATGTATCATAAGGGGACCGAAAAAGTATCTCTTTCCTAAGAAAGTTGCTCCAAGGTTAAAATGGCTCCGTATTTCCAAAAAAAAGTCTAAAAATCAAATTTGTAGGAAGTTTGTTTCATTTATTATAAAGTAATTTCTGAACCACACAACTTTATGCTAGCAAATATTTCTAATGACTTATACTAATATTTATCTTTCCTCATCACCACATATTTTTCATTTTTGAATTTCATAACTTTTTTCTGAAAATTGCACACTGTAGTAACAAAAGAATCTGTATAAAAATGCTTTTAGACAGTATTTTTTTTTTCATTCACAGATTCGAATGCATAAAAAGTATATTTCCTTGACTCTCTTTTTTTCCGATGAAAATGATTTTTTCAAAGAATAATGAAAATTTTATTTTATTAAGTAAATTTTAATCTATAAAAAATTACTTGCTTCATCGACTGATTTTTTTAGTGTAATATCTAATAAAATGGAATAAAAAAAACTGCCATTCAAATATTTATTTTTCAATTTTGATATTTTCCAAAGTAATTGTTTTTCTAATTTATTAAGCTCTGAATTAAAGTATATCATAGTCTGAGGACATGAGTTATGGTTTTTTTTAACTAGCTATTATTTTTTAAATTAAACTTTCCCTCACATGTTAATAAAAGCTTTTTATTTAAAAGTAAAAAAAAACTGACGTTTCAACTATACATTATCGTTTGTCAATTTAGTTATGGTAACACCCGTTTTTAAGCAGAATGTAAGATATTTTAGGACATAGTTTGAAATTTTGAAGCATGGTCAATTGAAGCGTGCGACAGCAGAGCATGCGTATCCCTCTCTAATCATATACACCAAGCCTTCAGGAGGAGGTGACCACGGTGACCTTGTGGTAAGGTCTCGGCTTCGGAACTGGAGGATTTCAGGTTCGAAACTTGATTTCACCGAAGAGCCGTCATGTAAGGGGGTCTCTTGCATATTAACATGTTTACTGCCACTAACCACTGATATCAGGACCATCTATTTAATGAGATAACCCTTTTTTTTGGTATCGTTTAACTGTAGTAGAGAAGGTGTCATCTAATAAAAAAAATGATTTGGTACAATTACATATTATTTGTAACGCTCAGGCGCGTTTGCGGCAGTCAATGTGTTAAATCAGTCAGGCGAAACCTCCTCCCGCTGGTGTGGTGTGGAGAGGCGGGTGTCAGCCTAGGTGTCGTCGTCGTCATCTGATTGTGGCTCAAAATTACGTCCGTCCCAAAACAGCCTTAGTGTTGCTTTACAATGGTACGTTTGTTAAAATAACTAAACTTCGAGATGAGGTTTGCCCCAAACGACATTTACACCAGACCAAGTTTACACGTCGGTTTTTCTGTTGTCTCGAATTAAAATCCTCCTCTCTGAAGACGATAAATTACCACTAGTCCACCACAGTATTCATGATGCATTTCAAAGGCCCACCAGAAAGAAATAACGTTGACGTCTGGAAAGGTCATGATCATGATTCTTTGAAATAAGGCAACTTGAAGGTTGAACGATCGCTTCCGGGCCACCAATGTGTAGCGACAAATCAAACCTGCCATGTTTGGGTTTGAAGTCCAGTAACTTAACCATTAGGCATAAAGGTAGCTCATATCTAATGACTGTTACTGGCTTATTAAGATGTCACCACAGACAAACATACTCACCGCAAACATAAAGTTGTCCACTTCCTCTGCCACATCTTCAAGAGTAAAAGTCTCGTCATTCAAATGCACGTCCAGCAGAAGATCCAAAAGAGCTTGTCTTCTTCGGTTTTTTCGGCCAATTACTTCCTCGTCAATATCGTTATTGTTTGCTGACGGATCAGTGCGCTCCTGAAGTTTCTGAACTTTGCGTTCTGCCACCACCTAAAGATAATGAGGGCACAGATTAATAAGAATTTACGAATAATAATTTTATGTCGGCATTCTTTGGATGTTGACCAACTTCGGTATTATCATGAGTTCTAGTTGAATTTCAAATTTGTAATCAATTTACTGCTACTTAAAAATCAAGAAGACATTGGTTAATAAGAAATTTTGAGTATTAATTTTGCCATCAGCCTTCTTTGCATTTCACTTAGTTTTGATATTATGAGCTGAAATTATTTCAAATTTGTAATCATTTTACTATTACTTAAGGATTATGATGACATGCATTAACGAATGTCGTCAGTAGCTGTTGGGCGACATTTTTATTATATAATTAGTAACCAATTATATACTTAAAATCACTAATTGCTTCTGCGATATTTTGATTTGCTAAATGACTTGTTCGTCATAAATTTCACATTCTGTTGACCTTATTTGGTCTTTTATTATTTTTGTTCTGGAAGTAAGGCCCCTAATGAAATTTTGCCTGCAGAAACTATAAGGAATCCTTTCTATTAGCCCAAAGAAGTGACTATTGTAGCTTTAACTAGCAATATTATGTGAAATAAAAAAGTGAAAAAAGAGGAGTATTTCGTGCTTTGAAAGCATAAAAATTGATATGTTCCCTCATTGGTGACGGGGCATTATTACATTATCTACAGGCGAACATATAATTCTTAACTTCTCATATTCGCACTCAGAGTGCCCACATCAGCTAATTTTATCAAAGGTAACGTGAAAAACATAACTAGTTTCCTGCAAATGAAAGAATTACCCTATTTCAGAATTACATGCAGAGAGCAAAATATTTAGTTGCATAAGTTAGAGCAATTATTCACTTAGTGTAACATAAAATCAGTGATTAATAATAGCCATTCATTATAAAAAATATAAAATATTACAATATTTGAAGGAATAACATTTTATGAGTTTCGTATAGTTTGAATAAATTTTAATTTCTGATTGCATTTCAAACAGGCAAAAACAATATCAAAATGTTATATTTTAAACTTTGCATCTGTTATTTTGATAGAAAATTTTAATATGTGAAAGTATGAGATGCTTGAAGAGAGTACTGCTTAAAGCATATGTTTAAAACAATCTTTTGAAAGTTAGTTAATTCTCTATTTCATTTATGCACGTTACATTTTTCAAATCAGTCGCTTGGACAAACTCGTTTGCGGAAACTGAGATATTAAATTTCGTATTATTTTACAGTTGTTAATTGTTTTTAATTATAATATTATATAAGTTTTCTAACTAAAAATTAAAAACCATATTTCAGCTCAAATCAATATTTTTACTAACAAAGAAGTATCTTCATTTTTGAAGATATATGAAGCAGCTTAATATCAATTTTCACCGTTTTTTAAACTTTTTTTTAAAGTATTAATTGATAATGTAGAAGTTAAATAATACCAAAAAATCTCCAATTAATTACTTTTGAATAATACTGCCAGAAAAATTTCTGATCAATCGTTAATTTTAATAAATTAAAATTCTTACTACTAAGAATGACTTCTTCTCTATTTGCATTGACGATCTATGGCTTACTAAAATTATCATTGACCAGTCTAAAAGATTAAGTTGCTAGAAAAACGCCTTACTTTTCACTTTTCAGTTTAAAAGATATGCTAAACCATAGCGAATATAAAACGTTTAGGATAGGAAATATTTTTTCATATAAAAATTTATTGTATGTATGATAATCTTTGCTTTCAAATCCCATTTATTTTTGATATAAATTCATTAAATATTGGGTTGTTCGGAAAGTCATTTCGTTTTTGTTTTTGTTTTGTCAAAATGAAAAGAAATTTTAGTTTAATGAATAAATTATTTTTTAAATTATAAAATTGCCATTCTGGTCTAATACCTTTTGCCATATTTTTGGTAGTAACATGATTACACGCTCATAAACGTTTTGGTCTTTGCTGTAAAAAAAACTGATCGAGGTGGTTTTTGGCCTCCTCATTTGAAGGAAAAATTTTGCAAATCAGTTCTGGTACTGATGTACTGTTAACACATCTTCTCCACACATATTGGCTAATTTATTTCTGGCTTGACAGCATTTTTACCTTTTATATAGCAAAAAAGAAAAAAAAATGACGAAAATGCTGTTTATTGCTCTCCATATTTAAAAGGGCACCATCCAAAAACTACTGCGAAGAATCAGCTGCACTTTTTCACACTCAAGTCTTGCTTGAGTATTTTCACGTTGATAAACTATGCATGGTGAAAAAAATTCTAGCTCTATACTCGATAGACAATATCCACAGTCTATTGAAAGTAATACAAAAATTTCTTTCAAGTAGTTTGACTTCGACACCACATCTAACTCTTCCTAGACGCTTGTAAATGAACTTGCCATCCATTAGAATGTATGCTTTCAGTTCTCAAATCCTCTAAACATCCTGCCCTACTTCTGTTTCGCTCCTTTTTTTTCCAACTAGTCAAACTAGTTAAAAGAAACACCATACACTGGTTACACTAGGGTTAAGAACACATGGTGTTGAAATACCATACACCATAGTTGACGCCACATCTAACATTTCCTAGACGTTTGTAAATGCACTTGCCATCCTTTAAGATTTATGCTTTCAGTTCTCGAATCCTTCAAACCTTCTGCCCTACTCCTCTTTCACTCCTCACAATCATCGCACGTAAAAGAAAAAGAGACAAAATAATAAAGATAAACGTGAGGAAGAAAATGATTCCATCTCTTTGGGGCAGGGGAATGTCTGGTGAGAAATAATCACCCCGTCATCGAAGCCGGGTAAAAATAAAAGCATATTTGGAAATAGCTTCGATAAAAATTTATGTAGAATTTAATACATACATTATATTCATAAAATTTAATGCATACTTCACATAAAAATTCAATGCATACATGATAATATTTGCTTTCGCATCCTATTTCTAACATGAATTCCTTTTTAAACAGCGAACTTAAAGTATGAGTAAATATATTTTTGGATTAAATATAATTCAATCTTATAGTGAAAAACTCTTATGCTCTTTATTACAATATTTTTTTCTTATTTTTAAATCCAAGGATTTAGTGTTCTTAGAAGAATCTTTTCATGTTGACAAACCTGCATAGTGAGAAAAATTCTAGCATCATATCCAATAGCCAATATCTACAGTCTAGGGAATATAATGCAATTTTTTCAACTAGTCAAACTAATTGAAAGAAACACCATACACTGGTTACACCACGGTTAACAGCACATTCTATTGAAACACCATACGTCATGGTTGACACTACTTCTAACACTTCCTAGACGCTTGTAAATGCACTTGCCATCCATTAGGATGTATGCTTTCAGTTCTCAAATCCTCCAAACATCCTGCCCTACTCCTGTTTCACTCCTCACAAGCATTGCAAAAAAAGGCAAAATAATAACAATAAATGTGTGGAAGAAAATGACTCCATCTCTTTGGGGTGGGGGAATGGCTGGCGAGAAACAATCACCCCGTCATGGAAGCCCGGTAACAATGAAGGCATATTTGGAAATAGCTTCGATAAAAATTTATATACATGATATGTATAAAATTCAATGCATACTTCATATAAAAATTCAATGCATACATGATAATCTTTGCTTTCGCATCCTATTTCTAATACAAATTCCTTTTTAAAGAGCGAACTTAAAGAATCAGTAAATATATTTTTCTATTAAATATAATTCAATTTTTTATTGGGAAATCCTTATGTTATTTCTTACATTTTTCTCTTATTTTTAAATGCAAGGATTTACTGATTTTAGAAAAGTCTTTTCATGTTGACAAACTATGAATGGTGAGAAAAATTCTAGCATCATACTCGATAGCTAATATCTACAGTCTAGGGTATATAATGCAATTTCTTTCAACTGATTTGACTTCGGCAACACATCTGACACTTCCTAGACGCTTGTAAATGCATTTGCTATCCATTAGGATATATGCTTTCAGTTCTCAAAACATCCTTCCCTACTCCTCACAATCATCGCATGGAAAAGAAAAAGAGGCAAAATAATAACAATAAACGTGAGGAAGAAAATGATTCCATCTTTTTGGGAAATGGGGGAATGGTTTCCGAGAAACAATCACCCCGTCATCGAAGCTGGGTAACAATAAAAGCATATTTGGAAATAGTTTCGAGGAAATGGTGCCCAAAGAAAGAACTCTAAGGCCCCTCATTTGGGAAATAAAGTGGAGCAAGTTAGGCGAAGGGAATTGAGGGAACAATCAACCATCCTCGGACAGATCGCGGAAAAGCTTCGTTTGTTCAACCCTCAGATGGGCCGAGATGAATGTCTGGGGAAATTATAATGGTGAGCATTAATTCTTCTTGGGCTTGCGGTGGGTCCGTTGGGAGGTGCGATAGAAATCTATTCCTGGTGGATGTAAATTCAAAGGCGTGGATGTTGTTCGGTTCCATTAATATTAAATGAAAGTACTTGAAGATTAATTAACCTATTTTCTTCTAAATGAGGTATACTAGCAAGAATTATAAATCAATTGAAAATCCCTTAACATTTCTGTTTTGTATGAATATTACTTGCAAGGTTCTTAATGTTATATACTATTGAAATAATTTTTTGTACTTTTAAAACTTAAGTTTGAGGACGAAAGAAGAAAATCGGATCATTTACAAGACTAATATTTAATTAGATATTTATGGTAAAAGCATAAGTAATCATTTGAAAGAAAAACGAAGATTAAGCTAAATCTCATGGGATTTCATTATAATAATGATGAAGATAATGGCATTTATATTTTTTTCTCACTAGTGAGTGATGTCGTAAAGGTCTCAAGTATGTTTTTCTTATTTATAACTTTTAATTATGAATTTCCGAGGTATTTTTCTTCCTATAATACTGGCAATAAACATTTGTTGTTTATTTAAATAATGCAAATAAAGTAAAATTTCTACATTTTCAAATTTACTCAATGGACTCAAAAAAGTTAAATTAAAAAGCATCTAAATGTTTAAATATTGCATACGCTATTAATATAAATAAATAGCCAAGTACTATTAATACTTGATAGTTATAATCATTTAAAATAGTTAATAGTTATTATCATTTATCTTTCGAACAAATCGTTATGATACAGTGAATTCTATTCTATCTAATTCTACAGTGAAAAATAATAATATATTTATTATTTTTCCTGTAAACTATAGTGAAATTTCAATTTTTGAGGAGTTTGCTTGCCTCATAAGTTAATGTGTTTAGTAGTAATTTCCAAGGAAAAAATATAGCATATTGAGCATATGTAGTGTGGATGTGTAAAAGCTATAAATATCTAAGAATAAATTCAATTTGGTGAATTTTGACATAACTTTTGAACAAATGAAATAAACTGATGACAATTCATAAACTTTATGCCTAATACTTTTTGGAGATAATAAGTTGAATTCGACTCAAATGAATTTGTTTTAAATTAAACCTATTCGTTATCTAGACTTATAATAAAGCTCAATGCGTGTGTTGGTGCTCTAAACGCCAGACCGTTGGACCTACAGCTACCAAATTTGGTACATGTATACCTTGGAGGTCTGGAATGAGCACCTTGATGACCCTTTTTCAAGTTTTTAATTAGAATTTGAATTAATTAAAAATTAACCGAAATTTCAGTTTCTTTAAACGAAATTTCATTTTCTGTAATAACTACCGAAAATACTATCGCATAAAAATGATTTTTACATCAAATTAACGATAGAAAATTAGCTTTCTAATATTTAGCTATCAATGTTTTAAGCTTCTAATTTTTAAAGAAATATTCTAACTATATTTTTCAACAATATATTTCTGACAAAACAATAAACGAGTGAAACAATAAACGAGCACGTTACGAGTGAAAAAAATATATTTTATAAATATGTTGCCATCAGGTCTGATCAGATGTTACCAAACTCAAATTAAAAAATAATTAATTATTGTAAACTAAACATATAAAAATCTAATTTTCAGCATGTTTCTGCAGGAAATGAAATAAATATTAAACATGATTCCCTAAAAAGAAAATATAAAGAAAACATTTTATGACTTTTACAATATTATTAATTAAAAAAATCAGCTTTATTTGTCAAGCATGATTTAATAGATATATATTTTCAATTCAAAATCCAACAGCTAATTTGTAAAAATTTAATAATAGAAATGCATCTATAAAAAGGGTCCAAATGAAGTAAATAACTACATAGTACGTAATATGAGTCTATAAATGCTTTAAAAAATGAAGAATGTTTAGATTTTAAATAAAAAGATAATTGAAAACTGACTGATTTATGAATATTTGAAGATCACTATTCAATAAAAGAGTGTAATCTGAGAATTTTTAGTTGAATAATTCTTGAAATATTGACATAATTTTCATAACTTATATGTTATAAAAATTATTATGTAGTACATTTTATCAAAAAATTGATTAACATCGTTTGTCATTAAAAAAAGATGAAAAGTTTCAGTAAAAAATGCTTTATATTAATTGCAGCTTATTCATCTGCAGCTGACAGATAGTTAGTGAGACATATAGTGCATTACGGACTTAACGCCTTTATAAATGCCTCACTGAATTATCTGACTATCAAAATGCGAACCTTATAAATATGTTGATGAAGTATCTATTAAAATACAAGTAACATAATGTATTTCATTAGCATTGGCAAGTCACATAAAGTATTTGATTGACCATTGACATTACGTAAAGTCTTTAACTCATAATTTTAAACAGCAGAAAGATTGGCGATCCAACTGTTCGCCAATGCGGTTAGTTTGTAATAAAAGCTATAATTATATCCCACTTTTCTGATCCTCATAATGTTAACTGATATATTTTCTTTTTTGTTGTCTAACGGGTATAAATAGCCCAATTACCCCAAAGGCTCGAGTAAATCTATAGCAGAATATTAATTATGCCTATAATTACACATTCGATAGGGTTACAATAATTATTCAATTTCCTTCCCCGTTTTCTTCGAGTAACCTTTTATATGGTTTTATGGCAAGTAATTTTCTCCTTTGGGAATATGCATTCCTTGATTTGTAAAACACGCATTTCTGCATACGGCAAGCATACTTATTTCATTTTGATGCTGAATATTTAGCACAAATGTGCTTTTTATAAATTCTCGATTTCCCCCTCGGATACTAGAAATACAAAGATAAATTTCCACAAACTTTCGATTGCCAATTTTAGATATATCTGTTTGATGTCTTGGCCATCATTCCCTTTTTTTTGATAACTGAACATCAACATAATATGCATATAATATCATATTACATTACCTGTCTTGTAAAATTATTCATAATATCCAAACATCTTTTGAATTCTTTGCCATCATTGGTTCTGTAGTAAATAGCATCAGCCCATACCCATGGCCTTAACAATCTTTCAATTGCAGCATGACAAAATCTGTTAATATATATAATATTATTTACTTTAAAATAAACGATTCAGCAAAGGGAATTGCGTAAAATACACCTTTAAAAAGTATTAGACATTTAATCGAGGAAACCAATAACTAATGAAAAAATAAATGTATCAAAAAAATCAGCACATACTTGTGAAGAGCCTGTACGTAAGGTGATTGGCTGTTAATTTGAGCATTAATTTTTTTGCCCATAGCAGTCTCTAAAAGAAAAGAAAAGAAAAGTTTTCCAGATTGCGACAAATATGTACAGAATAATCCTTTTTTTAGACTAAAGCTAAAGATTTTTCTTATTGATAATACATTACATATTTTGGTAGCATTTATTGCAGAGTGACATTGTTGATTAATACATTGCTAAGAATCTGAATATTTTGAAAGTAAAATTTTTAGCTGGATTTTTAAAAAAATAAATACAATTTATGTATATAAATGATACAATAAAGTATACGATTTTTATATATAAATGATAAAAGAAGATTAATAAAGATTATTTTCGGTGCATCTTATAAAATTAGAAATCCTTTTTTGAAAAGTTATTCATAAAAGAAACTGTTTGTAAAAATTTAGTTGGGAAAAATATTTTTTTTAAATATCTGATTTCTACTTCTTTTTCATATTTGTTAAATTAAAACTTGGCTGAAGCAGTTCCGAATTAAAAATTCGAATGAAACTGAAACTGAAATGAGCAATGATCTAGATGAATCCTTAATTTTTTGTTTATTCATTTATTTACTAGAAACGAAAGTGGTTGAGCTGTCCTAATAGCAAGGTCTCGGTAATGGGTATAGATGCCTCCCGATTCGAAAGATGATTCTCCTAAAGATTCTTCGGAATGAGAATATGTTGCACATAAAATCAGACATCCGATTTAAACATTCTCCCTTTTATATCCGGAGGTGCCTGGTGATGGGAGCTTAAGGCAACTTGATGGATCCGTTCACGTCATCAAATAGTGTTCCAAAATTATGAGGTCCATTCCAAAATAGCTTTAGCATTACTCACAACTGAATTTAATATAATTAAATTATGATATTCGAACATTTACTTGAATATAATGCTAAAAGAATCTTCTATTTATTAATGAACTTAAAACTTAATGAAAGGCTGTACATTCTGTATGATATAATATTTTTTAGACTGCAGTCAAAGCTGTTTGAATAATTTTTGGACTTTTTTAATGAATATATAAGAAGCGACAAAGTTCAAACTAACTTTACTTTTCTTTTGAAATATTTTTATAACTATCAAGCAATCTGTAGAATAGTAACTATAAACATTATCTACTCTAAATACAAAAAAGGCCTGATTGTGTTGAAAAGTTCGATATAAGAAAAGGTATTTTAATAGAGAGCAATCTAACAGGTAATAAAAATTTAAGGCTTTATGTAGATTTTTTAAGGCTTTTATTGAGGCTCTAACTAGATTTTGATTAAACAAAAGGTTTATTAAAATATGATAGCAGATATACTTTTGAAACAAATTACAGATTTCGTAACTGGAAATTGTCAAACACCATATTTATTTAATATAGGGTTATCTCTTTGAATTATCTACTTTCCTTTGGTCTCTAAAATTATATGCTGTTTTTAAACTGCCGAAGCAATTTTCATTCCAAGCATTATTAGCTGTATGTACAAATATTGAACCTTTACCTATAAACAATATGCTCCTTCTGTTATAATCACACAAATTATTGTGAGGAAAGGCCATGTATAGGGCAAAGTTCTTTTTGCTACTTACATATGAAGTAATAAATACTTAAATCATTCCATGTATAAAAATTGCGTTAAAGTTAACGATTCCAAAAAAAGTGAGCTTTTCTTTTAAGTAAAGGACACATACTCATTATTTACCTTACATCAATAATTACAAACACATCTTTTTTCTCGGCTTCTTGGGTAAAAATGTTTTATAAATTAAAATTCTCTAGTAAATAGTGAATTACGTCCTGTGAAGCCAATCATCTTCCTGTTGAACTTTGACCATGCTCACATTAAGTCATTTCGAAGCTCTGCAATGCATTTTCTTCGTAAAGTTCAATGAGTTTTTTTTTTTATTCTACCTATATTCAGCGATAGGTTCAATGGACTCATCTGGAATCTATTTCCTGTACTGCTACTGAGGCTGACATTTCTTCCCAAAACGTTTAAATGCTTTATTAAGTGTACTTTAATCACATTAACTTTCCTCCAAGGATACTTCATTACTTCTACTTTATTCATTTACTTTACAGTACACGTTTATTATAGCTTATCAAAGTAGACCAATCGGCACATTTAACCTTCAGTGGGTGAGTTAAAGCGTGTTCTGCATATCAAATTAGGCTTAAGGGGAATATAAGAAATTAACTAGAATTTAACCATTGCAATGTAACGAAGTCTCGTCTCGTCTGTAATTACTACCTTTTCAGGAGTAATTACTTTCACTGAGAGTTATCTCTCCAATAAAAGCAATCGCATTCCGCATATAATAATTATCTCTTCATTGAAAGTAAAATATTTATATATAGCATTTTGGTATTTCAAATGTAAAAACCTAACTAGTGATGTAATGGGATAAAATGAATAATTTTAGGATTTAATTGGAAAACAAACTCACTTAAAAGATTAGATTGTGATTAACGCCTGAATTGTTTTTTTTTTGTTTTCAATATTGTTTATTTTTTTCATTTTGCACGTGTCTGAATGTTCATAATATTAATATAAAAAATTTGAAAAGTTAATAATTATCTTTATGCAACCATAATAAAAACTGAAATTAAAACTTATGTTTAATCGTTAGAGAAAGAATGGGATTTAGTTTATCAATTTGGAAATGTGCTTTAAAAACTATTCTTGTATATTTTATGAATTTGTACCTAAGTCCGCATATTGAATGCATTTAGACAATCGTAATCGATTTTAAATTGTAAAGTTTATGACAATGTTTTCTAAAAAAGCAACAGAAAAAAATTCATGGTTTTTGGAAAGTTCTAGTCTTGTTTAACATTAGATTTAATTGACCGTCTTTTTTTCAATTAACATAAGATATTACATTCTTTTTTTTATCACGAAATTTACAGAAAGAAGGGCAGTTACGTCAGAAAATATCATCACGTTATTCAAAGCGAAAATGAAACTTCTGTCTTAATTTTACTTCTAAAGAAAGTAATTATATATCATAATAGTAATGGTTGTAAAAACTCCTTGCTGATTTATAATAAAGCGATATAATTAAAATTTTGATGCATCTATAAAATCACTATAACAAATCGTAATACAAAATTTTGAAAATATTTCCGGTATTATTGCAAAAGTGCAAAAAAATGAATATCTCTGAGACTCTAGCTTTTAGAATTTTTAAGTAGTGTGAAAACAGCCTTTATACTGTCATAGGCTTTGTCGCTATAGGAGAAAAAACTTTTTTGTTTTAAACAAAATGAACTTTTTTGTTTTGTTTAAAAACTTACAGATTTTGTTACTTATTAATCCATTATACATTTCAAATACGATTTATTTTTGAGAATTTAATAATTATCCGCTTCCAAGTTCAAAGGGTTTGTAGAATAATACACAAGCTGTACGTTTCTTCAATTGAATTTTGGCATCAGTTAAAAAGTGCGCTTTGTGCAAAGTTCTGAGCAAAAAAAATACATGAATTAGAAATACTTTTTTTTATATTGTATTCATGTTTAATTTGCTAAAATGAATTCGAAATGCTTTTTTTAAAAAGTTGAATAATATAATTTTCAATTGGAATTATTTCAATTGCAGCTCCGATGTGAATGAAATACTGTGTATGTATAAAGCATGTACAAATAATGTTATAATTAAAGAACAATTTAATATATTACTGCACAATTTTTACATTCAACTTTTTGAGTACTTTTTTCATTTTAAAGATTCGACTTTATTTTATAAACCTATTTATCTTAAATCCGACACATAACGGAACTAATATAGATATTGCTGTGTTACATTCGGTTGTTATTAAAATGCTGTCAACGAAAAAAATTGCTCAATACATTTCTTAAATTCATGATTTAAAATATGTGTAAGGTTCAACGCCAAAGAAAAGAATGTTTTTGCAACGCAAGTTAAAATATTGATGCACTCAAAGTTAGTAACACAGATGCAGTATGTAATGTGATAGCTTTAACGTTAAGCAATATTGGATGAGAATTGAAACATTGGTTTGACATTCTTCAAACTAATAAGATGAACACACTGAAATTTATTAATACAAATGATTTTAATAAAAAAAATGATCAACGTGTCTAAAATATCTAAACACCCGTGTACTGAGTTACGATACACTTTTTAAAATAATTTCTCTTTTAATAATCAGAGAAAAATTTTGCAACCACTTTATACTATTAGCCCATTTGTATTTTATTCTCACAGTAGCTCATTTTTAAATAATAAAAATTATTTTCAGTACATTTTAATAGCATTCATTTATCTAATAAATTCGAAGTGAAAAGAAGTAATTGACATTGCGAATTTGAAGGGAAAAAAAATCCCATCGCCAAGGTCACGGATGTCACATCCGAGACAGATTTCATGTCAGCTATCACATTTACAGGAGCCGAACAGCTTTCGTGCACAACGCATTTCCTATTATCATGGTCAATGGACATTTCTCTATGAACTCAAGGTCAAGCAAACTACCTATTATTAATGAGGAATTCTTAAACTTTCAAATAGCTCAATTTACGATAGGTCACTCGAGTTAAAATAATGTTGAGCTTTCTGATTTAACATCCCCCTATCCATTTCCTAAAGAAATCTTATTTGGAAGCAACTTATCTGTCTCCCCACCTTTCTACACCCTTCTTCATTTTTTAATAAAAACTTAGTTCGTGAATTTTCGCTGCTATTATAACCCTATTTATGGAACGTTGTGTTTATTTTATAGTTTTAAATAAGTCGAAATTTTATTTTCCTGAATATATAATAATATGTAATAATTTTGTGTTATTTTTCGCTCAGATTTCCTAATAATTTAAATAAATTTTTGGAAATCTATATAATTTTTCAATCATTAGAATTTTTCAAATTTCCATTTGAATTTGCATGATATTTCTGTCAAACTGGAAGATTAAGTTTAAATCTAAAATTTAAGAAAATGCCATACAAAAAAAAATCTTTAATTATTTTTAAAAAAGTTTCTACACTAACTTTTGCGAATTACGAAATTTGTTAATCTAAAAAATAGAGTATGGATTTGACTATGAAAAAATGTGTAAAAGTACTTAAAAAAGCAAAATTTAAATTAATACAAAAATTTTATAGACAAAAATGTAAAAAAAAAATGAGTAGGTTTTGTCTTGCCAGGTAAGAAAGGCACTGGAGTGCTCGTGTTTTGAAAAAATAGCGAAAGCTGAGCATTAAAATTTGGACATTCTAATATTGTACGTTGGACAGGTATTTGAGAACATAAATGTTATTGTTCACATAGCAACATATTTAGATGTGTGAATCTAATATGCACAATGCGTAAACAGGTGAAGATTGTCTACTTTTCAATTCGGTAATGTAAACAATAATTGTGCATGAGGTTTAATAGCATGTAATTTCAAAGTCCCACTGAGCTGACCATTTGGAATAAAGAAGCCTTTTAGTGGACTTTTTTTGTCGCCTACAGAATAATTGGAAGTAAGAAGAATCATACCTTATATTACACGATTCATTAAACTACACACCAAATCGTGAGATCTTTTGAAAAGATCAATAGAGCCAAATTATATACACATTTTCGTTTGTTTAATCGTGAAGGGAAAATGTAATAACTGTACAAATAATGAAATGATACAAAGTAAATTTTAAAACATTTGCATGATATTAAACATAACACCCCTTAGTACTAACATTTAACGGTTTAAGTCGCCGCTCACAGGACAACTTAGTGATTTTTAAGTTATACAACTTATAAAAACATAATGTCCGATATAGGATGGATAAAACAATTGTGATAAATCTCCTTCGCATTAAATTTGTCATTCAAACCTTCAGGCGAAATAAAAATGATGATTAATAATGCCACGAAATAATCATAAAAATGTGTGGAAAAACATAAAGTATTTTTCAAGAAAATTTTAAAAAATAAAGCTGATGCACTGGTCGCTATCAATTTAGTTTTCCAAAATTTCTGATGATATTTGTTTGAAAAAGATTATTTTAAAACTATTTCAGAATTTAATAATTTTTTGCTTCTTAAAAGTAAAATGCAGGTTTCTATTCATATTTTTTTAAATCGTAAAGTAGTGAAAAAAGTAAAAAAAAGTTTAAATCAGTCTATAGAATTAAAAAATATAGAGGAAGACCTATTTAAAAATTAATTCATTACCCCTTTATTTAACAAATTATTTTATCAACAGTCTTTCAAATCTATTTTTGAACCATTATCCAAGTTTTGTTACAGAATAAATAAAGATTATAAATAAAGATTTACTTTTAAAATTAATCAAAATAATTTAGTTAATTAACTTAGCAAAAAAGATACTTTTTAATGTTATATGAATTTGATTTTTACAGTTTTCTTCTGTAAAAAACAATTCTTTTCTGCGTGTGGTTTCAAATACAGTTTTTTAAAAAAATGATCATACAGTTAAGATATCAGCAGAAATTAATCGACCTTTTAACGTACAGTCTGTAAATAAAAGGTTGTACATCGCCCCCTAAAATAAGCTTATATTTATTAACTATATGATTGATTATGAATTTTTTCAAATAGGGTAAAATGTTATTTTACTTAAAAGTATAATAGCAACAGCTTAGAACAAAAATAAAATTAAAGAACAGTAGGATTTTACATCTACCACTTTGTTTAATACAAACAATAAAAATGAAAGCGTTTTTACAATTTTTGTAGTTAAATGTATTCAAAAGCATGAACAATTTCAGACGATGGCTGAAATGATTGGGCTGCCATCTACTGGCTAAAACTGCAAATAAAGGGGAGAGGAGATCAGTGTACATGAAAAGCAAAATAACTTCCTTGGCACTATGATTAGTAAAAACCAGCATTAATTTAAAAGTTATATATATTTTTTTCAATAAATTCTAGGTTCACCTGATTTGAAGAAAGATCTTTCATCAAATCCTACAAATACTTAAAGAATACATTCGAAACATTCCTTAAAAAACATAAGAGTATTTAATATTTATAAATATTTTATATTCCTAACTGAAATGTTTTATTGAATTATGTATATTTAAGCATATAACAAAAAGCGAATGTATATTATCAATTTTAAGATTTAACTTTTTTTTATCCAGAAAAAAGGTATTAGTTAGTGTTTTATACAATCTTTCCTAGATGGCAGCACAAAATATGACAAACGAAATCCATCTTATCCGAAAATAAATGCGGAATCTCGAAAGAAAGAATTTGACGACGCATGAAGATCTAATTTTTTACTTTTAAATGCATGCTTAGTCAAAGAATTTTGATACATATATTTGAAATATTTTCAGTAGAAACCATATATTTTTATATAATTTTCCGATTTAGTAGTACATGTACAACTACAGATAATGCAACAATATTTTTGAAAGATGCAACTTTCTCATTTACTTATATCATCTCTCGAACCCTCCCTCTGGTGTGGAGTGATGTAGAGAGGAGGTTGCCAGTTCAGATGTTGTCCTCGTCATCTGTACACTGGTTCAAAATTACGAGTTCCATACCAAAATAGTTCCTAGTGTTGCTTCACAACGAGGTGTTAATATAACTAAACTAATATCTCACGAATTCACATTTAATCGGGAATTAGTAACAAAATAAATATCCTAATCACGAAGTAACGCTAAATAAACCAAAGTATTATGATATAATTATGTGAATGCAAATATTCCAATGTCTATCAGATATTCAAATTGAACCCGTTTTTCAATTCAAAGTTGTACAACAAAATCTAGTAAACGAACATTTGTGAAATTTCATAGTGTATTGTCCTATAGATAATCATTTAGAATGCATATTTAATAGCAGTATGTTTTCTGTGTCAGTAAAAATCAACAAACTGATTTTCTTATCTTCATCTGCTCTTGTGCTTTCTCGATTTCCCTAATGTCGAAGTTATTGAATTGGTTTTTGAATGTGGATTTTTAAATATTTTTTTTCATTTGCTTTCATAGATTAATAACAAAAATTTATATTTAAAGAGAATGTGCTCAGCAGTTAATATTGCTATTTTATTATTCTTTTTATATTTTACACAAGTCACAGCCTCGTATAAATACCTGTTCTGGATAGATAATATTCATGTAGACGCAGAGATATATATTTCTTATTAACAATATCCAGAATTACTAATGCAAAACATATTTCTGAAATTCATTTTGGAATACAATATTAGTTAAGTCGTTATATACTTTAGTAACGTCTCATATTGTATTGCGTTTACATGATGTTCTTAGGTATTTTGAATGTTGGACAACATGTTTAAGAATTTTATGCTTACAGGGAATATAAATAAAAATTTAGGAATTTTTGTATTGAAGCTGATTTGGCATTAACATATTTTTAAAACCAAACAAGCTATTAAAACTGTTAATACTATGAATGAGCTGTTGAATTTATAACACATCTAACATTTAATAGTGATTCTAATATTAAAAAAAATTTTAATATACCGTTTAACGTACTAAAAAAAAACCGTTATTGATAAATGATTATTTTGATTTAATATACCCAACGAACTGCATGCAAATACTAATTTTAATGAAAAAATTTACTTAAATCCAAAAACTTTGAACACATTTTAAAAATACATCGTGTAATTTTAATATGCTAACATATTTTTTTGCTAATAATATAGTGAAAACTTTTTTTAAAATAGAGTATATCAAGCTTGCCGCTCTAAAATGAGAAAACAACAGGATAAAATTTCATTTATTAACTTTAAGATTACTTTAGTTTGAAAGTAATAAAAATAATCCAGATACACAGCTTTACCACAGATTATGGATGGTATGATAATGCTGGACCTAGAAATTTCACAAGAAAATTAATTACACACCATTACTTATTAGAATCCGTGTCATAAGAAGAGATGGAAGTAATACATCAGAGGTTAATTTTGAAGGAGTTCGTAGTAGGAAAAATTTATTTGATTATTTAAATGTCAGATACAGTTTTTTTTTTATCTCTAAAAATTTGTAGAAATTTTTCAACTCTTGGAATTTATTCAAAGGATTTTAATTACAATGATAAATGACCAATAAAGAGGTCGATACCAAAACTAAAAATAATATTTTTTTTCTTAATTGCTGTCAATATTAGCATCCGCATTCCGAATCAGAGGGTTTCAAGTTCCAGATTCGATTATACCGTTGAACCGTCGTATAAGAGAATCTGGTGCACGTTAAATCCATCGGGTCCTAAAGTCCTTCATCTGGTGTAGTGTGGAAGTTTTGAGAGAGGTTGTTATCTCATGTGTCATTCTCGTCATCTGATTGGGGATCAAGATTTTTGTCCCATCCTAAATATCCCTAATGTTGCTTTAAAACGGGACGTTTGTATGACTAAGCTAAACTAAACGGTATTCGATGTCTTTATGATGATTGTAAGAAATTCTTCTTATTGTTCTTAATTCTTTTTTTTTCTTCATAAAATGTTGCAGAAAAATTTGTAAATGGATAACAAAGGAAATAAAAGATTTTTTCTCAATCGATTAGCAAGAACAAAAAATGTAGAGACTGGGAATACTTTTTCTATTTTCAAAGACTTTTCTTCTTACTTCTTTTAAGTCTTTCTGCAATCATCTATGAAACACAAGAAGTGTCTATAGAGTTTAGAACCTGGCTCTGCTGAATCTATGCCACATTTAAACCAACATTTCGTATTCTTATGAATTATTTCTTCGTTCAATGCACCCCTAATATGTTTTATAAACTGTGTTCCATAGTATAGTGCTACATAATTTTTGGAGAAGTTGTTTATAAAAAGAACGTTTTCCATCTTTTAAAATTAGATCCAAAACAAGTTTTGAAACTGTTTCAAAGAATAATTTTGAAGGAATTTCTAATATAAAAATTATTTTTATGCAACTTGACATAAAGGTAATATAATTCTCACAGTCAACCACATTTAAAATAAGTTGAAACAAATAAAGCATTTATGAAAATGCAATGACAATAACAATAACTGTATATTTAATACTTATTCATAAGCTAATGATATCTAAAAAAAGGTAAAAAATCACTATTAATATTTATAATTTAAAAGAAATTGAAATAAAGATTATTTCGAATTTTTAATTAATTAATTCTTAACAATTTGTTTAAACAAATGCGAGAAATCTATGCCCGAAAACTTGTTCATTTAAAGAAGGCATCATGTAAAGCAGCATTTGGAATTGTAAATTTCCTTTAAGGGCAAATGAAAACTCGTTACTCTTTGCAATATTATAAAATGTGGAAATCCGTCAAAAGGTCAATTTCAAATGTTTTGTTGATTACAATACTTTTTCTAAACTTCGTATCATAGAAAATAAAAAGCCAGGACCTTCAAGTTGATTATGCCAAAAAATAATCATTTTATACCTAACTTTTAGCAATAAATTCATTTTGTTCTCTACTCTTTTCTCTTTTTTGACCCATAGATGCTTGAAAGAAATCAGTTCTATTTCTATTAATCTATTTCTATCAGTTCTATTTCTACAGTTCATTTTCTAACACAGTACATTTCTTTTTCTATTAATCTATTTACTTACCACATATAATATCCAGAGTGCAAAGTGAAGTGATGGGTGCGATGTCTATCCATTCTGCCGTTTGCATGCGGGAAGTGATTGTTGATGCAAAGATTTTTGCTTGTTCGTTGAATATCGGAATAAATTCATCTAAGATTCGAAAATGGAATGCTGGAGTCAGTAGTTTTCTTCTGTTACGCCATTTTTCTCTTTTACTGGAAGAAAAGAAAAATTGTATAATTTTAAATGTAATTGATATAATTTTGAATTATCAAATTATTTAAGCAAACTAAATTATGCTTTATTTTTTTTTTTTACTGACGGAAGAGAAATTTAAAAAAAATATGTAATCGAGATAATTATGAATTAATGCCTTAAAATGGTACCTACTAAAAAGACAAATATAAATATCTGAAAAGGACTCAAACTGCAGATTTATTGCTTAGTATTTATTGTATTTTGGAGTTAAAAGTTGCCCTCGTCGGATGTGGGTTTCTAACATATGTATTGTTAAGTTTGAATAACGGTATAAGATTTATTTTAAAATTCTTGCAGATGGTCAAAGTCAAGAAAATATGATTTACAATACTGACATATATGTGTGTGTGTCGTTATTAATAAACTAACATTTAATTCCAATAAAATAAATAAACACTCTGACATTCAACAATTGGGCCTGATTTCCAAGAAAATTAGAATAGAATTCTTGCAGGCTGTTAGAACTATTTTCAAGAGGAATTTAGGATAGAATACTTAAAAACTATACAATATGGCATGAGAGGTATTTAAACTCGGAAAGAAATTTGCTTTTGAATATTTGATAGTAAAAAACTAGGCTCTTGATTAATATTTCTAATGAACTAGTATTTTAAGTGCAATAATTCTTTCATAATTCAAGACAAATGCAAAACAATGTTTTATTTAGAGTAAATAGATAAAATAACTATCGTATTTCTTCTGACAGTACAAATGTGCTCTCATTTTATCAGCATTGTCATTTTGTCCCAATTTTTGCAATGATAAAATAGCCTTGATAACAATAGAATAAAAATTTATTCAACTATTGGATAATATAATTAAAAAATATTCTAATAAAATATATAAAAAATAAATTCTCAAAACAATTTATTCCGAAAGGATCAACTGTTCATCGTCTGATTAATCCTAGATAATTTGTTGTTTTCTTAGAGAACTCTAAAATAAAAATTGTTATAAACATATTTTTTATGCAAAATACAACATTTTTGCTTACCTTGTTAGTAAACCTTCTTTCAACATTGGTGTCAGGAATTCATATTCAAACCCTTTTGAGAGTACTTCGCTGCTGTTTAATACCGGCTATAAGAATCGAAAAAAACAAAGAAATTTTTCAAGATTAATAAATTTTCATGTTAATTTACACGAAATTTAATTACAATTTTTCAGAAAAAAAATTTCATGCTTTTACTTCGCATTATTTCATATTTTTATTAAATATTTTTATACGATTCTTCCAATTTATTTATTTAAATTGATATATCTAATAAAAACTACTTATCACATTTCTCTTATAAATTATAATTAAACGCCTTTCTGAATCATACCAGATTCGATTAAGAAAATGTCGGTCTGATATTAAGGTAATTTGATATCTTACTGAAGAGTGTTTAGACACAGAGGGAAAAAATCAGTTGAATTGGGAAAAAATACTATTTATTCGATTTTACATCATTTTCAATGCCGGCTTTTCCAAAGATTATATAATAAACGAATCATCCAATATTTGATTTGCTCAAAATAGTAAAATTCATAGATTTAAAAATTGTTCGCTCTTAATCAGAAAATATTTTTCACTGAAAACATAAATGCATCAAGAAAATTTCATTAAATATGACAAACAAGAACAAAGGACTGTATAAAATTTCAGATTCTGTCAGTAATTTTTTTTTGCAAATAACATAAAAAATAATTATTTATTCCATTTCCCTTATATGCTTATATGTGAAGATTATCGTTCCCATTACGGGGCTAGGTCGATGTGGCCTGTTGTGATTAGGCTCGGTTTCGGAATCAAAGGGTATCATGTTAAGACCCGATTATACTGAAGAATCAAGTGCACGCTAGTTTGGTGCACATTAAATACATCTGAGTCGAACATCCTTCCCCTGATGTGGTATGGAGAAGGAGTGCTAGCTCAGGTATTATCCTCTTTATCTGACCACGGTTCAAAATTACGAGACCGTTCCAAAATAGTCCTATCGTTACTTCAAAATGGGACGTTAACATAGCTAAACTAAACCCCATAACGAAGCTAGGGATGAAAATCTTCTTAAACTCCGAATTGCTCATAATGAAATAATTCCAGAAATTAAAATGATAAAATAATCTTATAAACTGTAAAATTTCATAATAAAATTAATCAATCCACCAATGTAAATAAAATAAAGAAATTTCGTTCAGAAAAATCTCTTACCTCTACCGTTTCGGCTTTGTGGAGAATAAGAATCTTCTTGAAGCCTCCGTAGAACAGCCACATCCCTTCCTTCCGGAACACATGGGAATACGCGCATGCCAATTGGAAGAGGACTGTAGGAAGATAAATAGCACAGCTCTACATTGAAACATTTGGAAACTTATAGTTTATAAATAACTAGCTGGTACCCGGCGCGTTGCTGCCACCGAACAAATAATATTAAGGGCAATCAATCAATAATATGGCTATGCTTTATCGAAATGGGATGAACGGTGCAACAGTATATAAAATACGAACAAACAAATGTTTTTTTTATATATATTGGATATGTGTATTCTTTTAGAATTGTAAAACTTGGTGTTTTTCCAGAATGGTGATAAAAGAAACTATTTATTGTATATCGTGATTCGTTTAGTATCCGTTCGGAATTTTCAAGTTTAATTTTAGAAAATTGGATTAAAATATTTTCTCTCAAAACTGATTAAGCATAGAAAATATATTTATACTACAAAATCGTTAATATAGTTAAAAAAATAATTTTTTGAACATTAAGATAGTTCAAAATTTGCGAAAAATTTAAAAGCCCCAGGATTAGTCTTCCCAAAATTTTCTCGCATAATTTGTAATAAAGTTGTTACCTCTGAGAATGACTTGCATGACATTTTTGTTCAATAGCTATACAATATTAACATTTAACTTCGATTTAGACTTCTACTGAATCTATTATCTCCTCGACGATTTATTTGGATAATAATCCTTGATAAACAGAAGTTGTTGAGATCTGAATTTTTATTTTTTTATTTTAGATAATTGTACTATGCTTATAACCATCCCGTATATGTAAGCAATAAGCTAACCTAATTATGTCGCCATCGGTTGAACGGTTTAAGAAGGCATAAGATACATACAGACAAACATTAGTTTTTATTTATACAGATTTGATCAATCCGCCAAAATCGCTAATGTTTTAAGTTTTATTTTTTTAACGAAATTACCGGATAAACATGTTTGAAATTTCCACTTCATTCGATTTCTTCAGAAAAATATCAAGGTGAGTAGTTATCTGTGAAACCATCAGATATATACAATGAAATAAATCAAGGTTATGTAAATGGAATTTATTTTTCCTTAATAACTGATAATTAACTTATTGATACCTCAATAAATTTTACACCAGGAAGAAAATGTAACATTATAATTAATTCTTATTACAAAATTTTCACCAGTTTTTAATATTTGGATTTGAAGCGTCTGGAGAGGAGTTAATGTTAAATAAATATTTCATAAAATTCATTTAGAATGGATAATGGAAACTTGTTTAAATCTTTCTATTTAAAACTATATAAATGCATAATAATTACTATAGTTAAAAAACAATGGAAACATATTGATCTGAATTCAAAAGCATGCTCATATAAGATAAACTAAAAAAAAAATTATAAATTTCGTTATTCTGTAAATGGATGTGTCGAATGGTTTCAAAGGAACCACAAATCCCAGTACAGTTTTCTCGTTTCGAAATTGTTAATGCTTCTTCTGATTCCACGAATATAGCTTTCACATATATATTTTGTTTCAATTCAAATAAAAAATGGTTTATAATTCCAAAATAAACATTAAAAATTGTCGATAATCATCAGAACGCTGTAGATGAAAATTTCCTGAGAGTAAAACAAAAGCAGCACATTTCTATGGATTTCAACATTTTCAGAACGGAATTTTATTATGTTTAGAGATTAATTTTCTTTTCTTTTCTTTCTTTTTTATATCTATCAAATATACATTTTATTTCAAATTTAACTGAAAAATGATTCTAGATTCTAGAGCATAAATTAAAAATTGGATTTAATTATGAGAGCTCTGTAGAGCAGGATTTCCTGCAAATAAAATAAAAGTAAAAATAAAATACATTTCAGTGGTTTTCAATGTTTTCGGAATGAAATTTTATTATTCTTTTCTGTTATTTTTTTTCTTTCATTCTTATTTTCTTTCTTTTATTTTATTTTCTATGTACATTATTTTTAATTTATCAAGGGTTTTTTGTTTAAATGTATTTATTTTTGTATCCATTAGTCATGCTTTTAGTGCTCATGTTTTTATTTGTTTGACACAATTCATTAGTTTATGAAGTTCAGTTTTATTTGTTACAAGTCTGTTTATATTAGGTAAAACATTTTCTATCAATTTTCAATGTTTCTTATTTCTGTATCCTTAACAAGTGCAAACGTTACAGCTGCAAAATGTTTGTTTTTACTTCATTGCCCCATTAAACATTTCTTCATTAAATTTTGGCATATTCACATGTGAACTAATTTTTGCTCTTATGTATGTATGTTCCTTTTACTATCGAACCACAGAACATTTTGAGCCGATTCAGCCAGCTCTTTCCACTGTTTGAAAGACAAACAAAAAAAGAACAGAGAAAGTCAATAACCAAGTCCCCTATACTATTTGGTTCAGCTTCAGATGCCTTCTGTATAAAGTTTTAGTATTAAACCACACAGGCACTTTGTAGTTTTATCACTTCTTGTCTGTTTAATGGATCTGATTGGCTTGCCTCGTTGAAAAAAACACTGTTGTTCTTCAGCGTTGTTATTGTTACCTGTAATCGTTTCTGATGCAGTCGTATTTTTTACCCGTTCTTCATTAAACTTAACTATTTTTTGTAGTTCTTTACTCTTTATTGTTTCTTTCTTCATCCACGTTCTTGTGGAAGCAATATCAATATTATCTATAACATTTTTTTGTTCGAACATTGATCATTTATAACCTTTTATTCCATAGCTGGCACTTTTTTATGCAACAAAATACATTCTATAATGTTGAAATTAAACTTATCTAAATATTGTCTGCTTTCTGCCTTTAGAAATTAAGAAATTCTTGTATTTTGTATGATAAACCTTAATCATTTGTGAAATTCTTTTACTAGAACTAACGGGAATAGAAACTCTTGATCATATTCGTTATCTTATGGGAACTTAAATGTCACATATTTCTCTTATAGATAGATACGTCTCTGAAGCTATTATGAGGTTATGTCTAATATCGCAGTAGCTCTAAATACGTCCATAGTGTCTTTAACTTTAAGCAAATCACTAAATTTCCCTAAAATTGAATACTCCGGTATTTGTCTTGTCTTGACTAATTTAGGCTGAGACATTTTTACTCACAACAAATCACACAAACACAAACTAACAAATCAGTTATACAATAGACGGAGGGGAGACGCCAACTGAACTCGTCAAAGTTATTTATTAGAAACCAGCTGTTTCCTTGTCACCGGATGGAGACAAATCTCCACTTTATCTAGAAAACAACAGTTAAATAGTAAAACTATTTTTATACTTTTATTTTATGTGACAAAGAATAATGGAAGCTTTTTATATCATAATAGAAGAGTTTAAAAATCCTTAAAAAGTTGCAAAAAGTGTGTTTTATGAAACTTTAATGTCCTTGGGTCAAATAAAGATGTACTTTAATATTTTTTTAATAATTTTTATTTATCTTATCTATATCAAAAGGCAATCCACGCTATCAAAAACTAAAATTTGAAAGTTGGTTATTTCGTAGAAGAGCTTTAAAATGCAGCAAACATTTCAATTTTATGAAACTTTAACTACCTTGCGGCATCTCAAGACCCATATTTTTAATATTTATAACTTATTTTATCTACACCAGAAGTCATATTTTCAGCGCTATTCCAAATTAAAAATAAAATTTGATTTTTTAGCTCCACTCTAATACACAGTGTCTAAGAATGGAACGAGAATGCCTGATTTCTTGCATAATTTCTCAACATGGTCAACGTAGGGGCCGACCTCTCGTACCTAATAACTGGGATCAGTAACTTGTGAGCAGGATTGTTATTGTTGACTGACAAGCAGAAGTAGCAGAAATAAATGTGGGATGTTTATGTTTGTCTTATGATAGAGCGACAAAATTTGACTTTAATGGTAACAGAGGACCAATTCTTGTGCCTTTATTAAAAGCATGACATCGCCTACAGTACCTCCTAGGTTCGTGATCATATCGGTCGTTCCCCAGACTACTTGAAAACGTGGCTTGATCAGATGAGTCACGGTTTCATTAGATATGAGCTGATCATAGATATCGAGTGTAGCTCATAGCCCATGAAGCCATAGATTCAAAATTCCTAACAAGACACTTGGGAGCCTTGTGGTTGCTCTGTAATGACTTAGGCGGTAGATTTCACATGTAATTCCTTCAGTCCTTAATTATCTGAATTGATTATTGCTGGAAATGATTACATTCAAAAACATGGAGACTATTTACAGATTTTCATGGATTCCATGTACCCAAACAAGGATGGAATTTTTATGGAAGATAATGTGCCATGTAGCTGGGCGCCAAATGTTCTTGTTGGCTTAAAGAACATTCAGCACAGTTTCATCGAATGATTTGGCGAATTAGATCACAACACTTCTGCAATTATGGACGTCTATAGAAACAGTATAGCTCACTATTTTTTCAGAAAATTCCGTAGCGACTTGAGTCCATCTACACATACGGAGGAGGCCTGACATTTTATTACGAGGTATCTTATGACTTTTGCCCCTTCAGTGCATGAGCATCGTGTAAAATTCTATAAACTTGTGAATTTCTATCAAATTTCTAACAAAAATATATTAGGAGAGAATAATTATGCCCTCAATTTCGAATAAATTAACAACAATTACAAAAAAAGAAATAGATTCCTATAATTTGACACACATATATATCATCTAAAGTGTATGTTTATTTAGATTTAGAACCCAATTTGTCAAGATTTCGAATGTTTGGGGTTTGCAGTTTGTCATGCATGTAAATGCGGTAATTAAAAAGACTATAAATCAAATAACTGAAATTTAATATCTGATCTTGTGACAACTACTATTCAAATCAAATTTTGATTTAGATTGGTAGGATAAAATGTTCAGGTATAAATAAGCGATTTTCTGGAATCTGAGTCAGCAATTAACCGCCAAATATAATGTTAAAAAATTCAATAAAAAAACTGAATTCACTACATTGGACGATGTATAATCTTATGTAGAGAGAGAGGAGATGTTATATCTTTATTAGAGAACGGGTGAGAAAGTTTCGAGGTGAGCGTTCCTTTTAATTTATAAAGCTTAAAATGCGAAAATTATTCTTATTATTTCCTTCTTAATAAGGGGGTAATATATTTCCCACAAATTCTGCCAATTTTTAATGCTAAAATTTTAATTTTTTTAAAAAAAAATTGCGTTTATTACGTTTTTTTTTAAATTATGGATTATTTATAAGTTATGATACCATTTTTCAAACCTAATATTATAACGATGAATATTTATATTTCATTGCCAAAGATAATGTTACTCATGCATCTTATAGAAACAGTAGAACAAATAAATTAAAGATATATTAGCGGTTAAAAGGGTAAATAAAGTAAATTAAAAAATAATATTGCAATTAAGTTTCAAGTTAATATATCATTGATCATATAAACATAGTGCTGAACTATTATATTTTCATTTGTATTACAGTAATTCAGTTTTTTATTGATAGTTCAATTCACTCAATGAATTATAACTTAACTAAATTATTTCTAAAGATAAAAAGTTAGATGTTGCAAGCTATATTCCATTTTCTTCTCCTATATTGATTGATATTGAAAAATAGATTAAAAATTTTGCAACAGAAAATAGCATCAAAAAGCTATTGTTTACAAATAAACCTTTCCTTTATTCAATTAATTGTTATTGTTTTTCCAAAACTTCAGAAAAATTATGTAGCAAGAAAGAAAAGAAAAAAGAATAATACACGCTGAAGGATATCCAGAAAAGCATTTAATAATGTGTTATAATTTAGTAACCAATTAATACTAAAAATAGTAATAATACTTATAAAAATTAATCAAGTAACAATTAATTAAAACCTTAATACTAATAAAAATTAATATTAAATTTTACGGTTTTTTTATTTCTAAAGAAGTGTTTATTAAATAAATAATTTCTGTGTTAGTTCAATTATAGCTCATTGAAGCAGTTAATGAAAATTTCCTAATTAGTTATGATCTTGGATTTCTACAAAAATATTAGTATTTTAAACAAACTTTTAACTACATAAATTTTTCTTATGAAGAATCGCATTTTCTTTAAATTATTTGCAATCATCAAATATAATGCATGGGTTAACTTTTCGTTTCATAACGGTCGAAAAAAAAAAGTACGATAAAAGAGAGAAGAAGTTTAAAAATCAACAGGATAGAATATGTAAGTAATTTTCTTTATAACCATGAATGTTTAACTAAAAAATTTTTGCTCTTGGAATTTATATGTAAAAATTCAAAATCGTATATTGTAAAGAATCAAATAAAATTTACGCCATTGCATTCATTAATTTGAGATGAATTAATATTATTTTATTTTATTTATGTTTGATTTTTTTTAAAAATTATTATTATTTAAAAATTAAAGTAAAAGATATTTTTAATAATTGTAAAAACACAATAATTTTTTATAATACTCACGAACACTATTACTTGCAGCTTTGTTTCTAAAAATGCTGAGAAGCGGCACAACGTTCGTTATAATTCCATTTACTTTTGGTCCCGGTATGGGTCTATAAATCGGTGGCGGTTTGGGTTGGTAAATTTTTTTATAATAGAATGTCAGAGCCACATATAAGGTTAAAACGGAGATTACCACGGTCGTAAGTGCTGAATAAACACTAGAAATAACGAAATGTCCTAATCTATCAAAAAGAACACTTCCCGAGGTCGACATGATGCTTGAAATTTACATAAAACAGCACCAAAAAATAAAAGGAATATCACATTAATGCTAACACAGCTGTAGCCACAAAGAAAGTATGCTTCCTGAACTTCCTAAGTAAACACTTCAAAGTTCAGTTTGCTTAAAAATCTTTACAAAATAAAAACTAATGAATATTCCACCGGTAACCTGTCTGTCATTGTTGACACAGGAGCTTCCACTTGCTGGTAAAGCAGCACTTTTTTTTTTCTTTGCGCACAAAATTCTCCCACCGCCTTGTTTGCCAAGCCTCTTTTAGAACATTTAATTTTGAGACAACCCTTTCTCTCAAGTGGCCACTTTCTCTGTGATATTCCATGATACCTGCTTTAGTGGCCTGTTTATTGCACGTGAGACCTTGAGGATTCCGGATTGTTTGCATTCAAGGGCGATTGTCCCAAGTTTTTTCTTGCATTTTTGTTTGTCCAAGCAGTAGTCCATTGCCCAGTTTGTAGCAAGAACGAAAGTGAAAAAGAAAACAGATCGCCTGAGGGATGTGAGATTCTGCCAAGGATAAACTCCAGCTCTGCTATTCGGTGGAATTTTCTACAGTAAAATATCTAATTGTTTGTAAGATCTATTTGATAAATTTATGACTTCATGACCTAAAGGTGCCCTAAGAAAAACAAAGCGTTACGTTACTTCTACGACAAGATTTGACCTTGAATGGTATTGCAATCATCTCGTTAGTGTGTTAAAGAAACCTGTTTACAATTAATGTGTGGCGACTTAAAAAAAATGATAGGTTTAACTTTAAACGCATTTTTTTTAAAATTAACATTGATTGTCTTTAAGAAATTTTCTAAAACTCAATTCGATCCAATAAGATTTTTTATATATAATTTCCTTCGCAAAATATTACTCCAAATTATAATTTAGTGAATTCTGATAGTTAAATTGTATGTTTCAGATATTAGCTGAACATTTTCACACATAATTCTATGTTTTTTTCGAATAAATAAAATTTGATAAATATACACGTATTTCCACTTTTTATTAAATCATTTAAAAGTCATGTTTCACTTAGTTGATTCATATTTAAAAAATGAGTTCCATTCAAATGAAATATTCTTTAATTAAAAGATTAAATTCAGATTTTGTACAGAAAACTCTATAAATTGAAAATAAAATAGAAATTATATTGGGAAAAAAAGTAAATATGTGAAATGATAATACCAATCAGATATTACGTAAATCGTATTCGTACTGACATTGCACAAAAATATTTTTCCCAATAAATTTAATTTTATGCTTTTCCAGAAGGTTTTGTTTATTTGAAAAGGCAATTTTAGATGACTTGTTAAATATTTAACATTTCATATAAAAAATAAAAGTGCTTATTGCTACCGAATTTAATATTAAAAAATAATGTTATTTCACATGTTTTAAATATATAGAAATTTTCTTATTCAAATAAGGCTATTTCCAAATTCAATGTCAAAATATTAAGTTCCAAAGTTAAGTAAAAGATTTTTAAAATATGACTTTTATCATAGAAACAAAGCTTAAATGAAGAACCCTTTAGCAATAAGCACAAAAGTAAGGCACTTATTTAATAAACCAGCTGAATTCAATAAAATTCAAAGTGAAGTTATTATTTATCTATTAATCCATTGACTTTGATTACATAGTGAATAAATGGAACAATTTCGTTATCTTAAAATATACAGAGAGTGAGACAACGATTCAATGCCAGCTTTTTTCCTTAAATTAGCTTATTGCAGTCCTCATTCTATTTTGAAAAGAAAATGCATTACCTATTACTTAAAAGGTTTAGAGAACGATAGATTTAATTCTAAAGAGCTCTTCATTATGAATAGATAAAAAATCTCGATTACAATAAACTTATAAACAACATACATTCCAAAAAATATATGTAAAAAAATTCGATTCTTTTGTAATTGTTCTTTTAAATTTTTAAGAATTTTTCAAATCGTTTTAAAGAAGATATTTAGTTCTATGTAGTTGAAAATAAGAATTTTCAGAAAAGAAATTCAGAGATATTTTCTTCTGCAAAAATATTTGCTTAAATTTTTCCTCTAATGGAGAAAAAAATTATTGTAATTTAATTTTCTTTCAAAAATATTTTTGTGTGTTTCGATCAAATTTGTCAAAAATAAATTCTTCAGTGCGATTTACCCTTTGGGTATCAACGTAGAAATATTTTTACCCTGACCCGAACGATAAAAAGACCAGCATCTCCTCAAGGTGTCCCTGTGTTAGCTGATCAAGTGCTAGAACTAGTTTTCTCTTCTGAAACTTCTTCACATAAGAAAAAGGCGTCGACCTCCATATCATAACAAGTACTCTGGTATCATGGATTGAATTCCAATGAAGAATGCTTACTTTCATTAAGGGCTATCATAAAATACCAACAATATAAATTTTAAATTTTTTTGAAATTAAAACGCTTATTCTAACATGTCTTTTTCTATAAATATTGATGAAGAATTTTTTCAATTATTTAAATTTTCTAAAAAAAAATATAGAAACTTCTTAAAAGGTCTGGCCTTGTAAAACTATGTCAATGGGGTAAGGACTTTTCTTTGACTTAAAGACATTAAATTGTGAAAGTATAAATTTTTGATCCTTTTTTAATTGCTTATGAAACAGATTCATTCCCGTTTGCATGTGCTTATGATTTGTTAATAGTGAAATGCGTTTCAATTTTGATGCTGAAATATCTTCATGAGTTCAAAAATAAATTAGATTAAATTGCGAAAGGTTATCATGTGCTAACATTAAATACAGGATACAAATTTCAGTAATGAATTATTTATTGTTATTACTTGTGGTACTTGTCTTTAGACAAATGCGCTGGCAAAATCAGGGATTTCAAGTCGATTTTATGCAATAGCTTCTGAGGGCAAAGGCCCCTGAACACCTGGTGTCAGAAGTTTGATTTCTAGCTGATATGAATATAGACATACACAACTCCTTTTTTTAGAGGGGCTCCTTCACAAGCCTCACAGATAGAATACAAGGTAAAGAGCAAAAGAACCAGGACTCGAACCCGCGACCCATATTATGGGAAAGATTCGTTATCCCTAAGCCAGGACGCCGGTTGAATTATTTATTTATTAAAAACATTGTTAATTATCATGTTTTTAAATGATAATTAAATACTTACGTGACCAAAGTTCTTTGCGTATCAATCATGTAGTACCTTTCAAATCAATAACCGAAAGTTATATTACAACATTTAGGACTTTTAATAATGAAAAATTATTATAATGAAGTCTGTTTATTGCATTAGTATTATTTATCATGAAAAAATATACTAAAATTTCTCCAATATATTTGTTAAAAATATACATTAAAAACATGAATTTGTCATTTTTGATACATTTCTAATGAGCACCGAAAGTCAGATTAAGTAAACAAAGATTATGAAAAGTAAACATTGTTATTACTTTAAGAATATTTATCTACCTTTCAACTAAAGTTTTTCGTACTACTAATAGATATGTTAAAGTAATTATAAACATGAATGTAACTCAATTTAAAATGACGGTAATGAAAGGAAATATCCACACTTTTATTATATTTTAGTTGTGAACGACTGCTGTCAGTGACATCTCCAACTGACTTCATGCAGAAAACTAAAAACTGTATTATTATTCCTAATTAAATATTTGTGAAAAGGATTCATTTTATAGTTAAAATAATTAATGAAGTT
>JAPMOQ010005754.1:182704-217487 GCA_026543055.1 Argiope trifasciata
TTTTTTTCTTTTTAATTGTTATTTCAAGTAATTTTACTCATTACTTTTTCAAGGAATGAGTAAAATTACTCATTAGTATATCCGCTTTAAAATGAATAACACATTTCTATTAACCTATGTCAGAAATATTCAACTGAATTAAGATCTGTCTGTGTAAAAACTAACCAAACTACAGAACTCGTTAATTTGTAAATCGCATTTCACACAAACACATACCTTGAGAATGAGATCAATATTTTGGAATGCATACATTTTTTGACCTGTTTCAATAAAAATAATTTATGATCTACCGTAAGGCAATTCAATCTTTTACGATTCATTAAAAGAAAGTGATTTCATAGTAAGCATTTGCTGGTCCTCTCTTTTGATTTAATTCCATTATATGTTTTTGCTCATAAGGAAGGAAAGCCAGATAAATGAAATAAATAATAATAATAAGATTTGACCATAAAGAGGCGGGGTCAAGCGTGACGATGTCAAGCTTAGCCAACCACCCAACTGCATGAGTTCTTACTCCGTAAATACAAGTTTTCAGATGTATTATTATGAGTTTCAATCTTCATTTGGCAGAACCTTCCTCGAACTGTGCAGTTTTTACGGGTCAACATGTGATGTTTATCGTGAGCATGCTGTTTTTGAAATATCTTTGCTACCGGCGCTGGCTTATATTATAAGTAAGCCGGCCCGAGATTTGACGCGTGATCTGTCACTTTCTTTGCTTTTATTTTTCCATCGTGTTTGAAGAGTGATACGTCTTTTCCGTTGACTGGCCATAATGTTTTTTGTTGATCGTAGAGAATAGTATTTCATGTTTACGTTTTCTGCTGAAGATAGCGAACAAACCTGTTGGACTACTTTGAATACATATTATTTTAAATATACTTGATGGTTAAAAAAAGCTGAGATATTCTTTGAGTTGTTGTTAGTTAGAGGGATATTCAAATACAGATATCTTTGGTCACTAATTTTCTTATTATATTTATTTCTTCGTTAGAAGCAGGTTTAACTCGTTTATATCCAGATAGTATACAAAATCAATAGGTTTTGTCGAATGACGTAACTTTTCATAATGACGAATTAAAATTCTGTATCTAAGAAAAATAAGTGAATGACTAAACTGATAAATCAAATATATCGAAGGGGTTGATATTTGATCATAGAAAAGTCAGTAAAAATGATTTTGCCTCACTATAGGAATAATTTGATTGATATGTATTACTTGCAAAAATTCTAATACTCATAATAATATTACTATTTTATAAAATAATAAGTTAAGTCATAAAAATTAATTATTCATCATCTCTTACTGCCTTCAAACTGCCATGCTGTTTTTGTACAATTTCTTCAATCAAAAAAATATCGGATCATTAAGGAATCATATTTAAAAGAATTATAACATATTTTATTATATTTTATAATATCGTATTAACATTCATAATTTCTTTGAGCATGCAATTAACTAATTAAAACATCAAGTAAACTGTATTCGAAATACAAAAGAATGGTTTCCTTTTTTGTTCCTGATTTTAAATATGCGTTTGTAAATAATTATTTCTTGGATTATTATGAGTTTTGTTAGAAAGAGGAAAAAAAAGGAAATCGGACAGTACATATTTATAATGGACAGCAAGAAAATTGAAAATATGTCAGGTTGTTCAAAAAATATTCCATTATTATGTAATTATACAAACTGTTTGAAAAAATATTTACCAACATTAAGGTAAGTAGATAAAGGGTATTTAACAAAAGTTACCGTTGTGAAAAAATTGAACAGAACATATTGATGTGTTGCTCAATTATTCATATCAATAATAAGGATTTTATGCGCAAACATCTCAAATATTTGCATGTATGTAATCAATTATTTCTTTCCTGAATGCATCATTTAACTAACATATCGATATTTTTTTGTCTCAGTGCGACTGATATCTCAAGCTATATATAACTCACAAAAATCCTATTAATTAATAAAAATTAATTAATCTTAACTAATTTAATCTCTCTCTCTCTTTATATATGAAATGTTTCAAAAAAGCAACGAATGAATGTGTGTATCTTTTCTATTTTGCAATAAATTCCAAGCTAATTTCTAAGGAAAAGAGGAGCGTGTAAATACAAGACTTAACAGATACGAGAAATGTCTGATTTTATTGGACAGTTTGTTTCAATCATTTCTATTTACTAACTAAAAACATTTTTATAGATCTCGTATCATACATACTTCCGTTCCGATCTTGTCTTGAGACTGGCGCATTTTTCACTCTTTCCTCTCATTTGTGGCTTTTCGGTGTTCTTTGATGTCTGTTCATTTTACTGGTAGTTTCCAGAAAGCTCCAGATCGACGTCCACGTGTAATAGGGATCTTATAATGAGTCAGGGACCGCCGGGTGCACCTCGAAATGGGGATGAGATGCTTCCGGAATGATCGTTGGATCTCGCCAATCCAGTGAACACAATAATAGATGGAGGTTCTGACCCTCCCATCGATGACAGATGTACTTCTTACGGGAGGGATTGTACCATGGCCGGTGATAGTCCTTCGGACTCAACCATAGGTCCCACCTGTGTTGCTGTAGTGGTGGTCCGGTCATTCAGTCTTTGTGTGGTTAATCTGTGTGTCTTAGAGGTGGGTCAGAGGTCAGTGATATGACTTACAATGAGTCAGGAGGTAGATTTGAGACTATATCCATAAAGGTAAAGGGCGTGTGAACGGGGTGGAGTATAACCCAAGGAACTGTAAATTCCGTATCTATAACCTACAGCGACAGTTCACGTATTCAGCTAGCCGTCTAACAAGAACCCGTTATCGTGAAAAGGATTATCTCCTTCTCCATCTAACCCTCCCCTACAATAAACAAGAACTTGTTTGCAATTTTCCCCATCATTTACAAACATGTATACACTTTGAGATGCTCTACTCCCTGAGAGAATGTATGCATGTATATCAGATTCAAAATAGAGCGAACTGAATATATTTCGAGGAAAATCATGTAGATGATATATTTCACGTGTAAGACATATTTGTCAGTAAAATTCTCGGTGGAATAAATAATTCTAATTCCATTCGGATGGAGATTCATCTGCTCCATATCTGTGTGAAATAAATCGCCGAAGAAGACAAATGCAAGCATCACTCGGAAAGTCAAGCTTCAAACAAGTTCAGAAGATTACCGAGTTGAGAAGAAAACGCTCGTTTTAAAAATAAATCCGTCCTCGTATCGATTAAAAGGATAAAACGTGACACCTTGGCGGTTAAGGAGAATTAGGGAAGTTCCTGCAATGTCCCGAAGCAGATCGTTTATCTAAATGACACAGAAACATGAAAACGAATTGAACTCTGTATCACGTGAAAGGACAGCTTTGCTTTACGATACAAGATCAAACAGAAATAAGAATGCGATCTCTTATTATTTTCCTTAATCCTGAAAATAAACATGCTCGAGAGAAGTACGTGTAGGCGTATGCAAAGTGGACAACGGAAACATGGACACTGGATATCTGTATTACGCAATCTATTTTCATAATCTTCAGAAGATGTAAGATGAATCTTTTTAAATAAAAATTGCTTTTCACTGGTAGTAAAAATTTACACTAGATACTATCCTAGATACCGTCATTTTTTTAGATACTTGAGATACTGTCCACTTGAGACTTGGGGAAGAAAAATTTATATTATGGTGTTTGGTTCTCGCTTTTATTGGTATGAAAAATGGTAGTGCTACGGTCTGAGCCCGTTGTTAATGATTTTTATATAAGATTCGGCACACGCATTATTTGAGTTGGGATCGGTCATAATATCCAATGTTATTTGTCTGTTAGTTTCAGTCAACACCAATGTTATTTTTTATTCAGTTTATTCTTGGCACTAAGGCAATATATATATTTATCTGTGTATAATAATGGTTTAATATATGAAATCTATTACATACATGTGGTTTGAGTTAATTTTATTAATATTCTATTCTGATGTTAATTAATTCTAAAGCAGCTCTATTTAACAGTTCTGATGAAATGTCAGAAGATGAATGTGACAGATTATTAGAAGCTCAAATTTTCCGAACATAGCAAAAAAGGAACATTTTTTTTTTCATGAGATTATATAAGCGTGGAAGCGACGTCTCTTTAAATAGAATCATTGTCGATTTCGAAATGAATGTTATCATTAGACGTGTGAATTATATATGACAGGAGCAATAAAAATTATTTGTGTAGAAAAATAAATCACTTATTTGTTCAAATAATATTCGAAATAATTTTTAAAAATTAAAACAGCAGAAATCTTTGATTATATAACATATTATATCTCCCTATAACATGTTGATAAATATACTATAAATTTGTACAAGATATAATAAATCTGTAATGATAGTATAGATTTTTTGCAAGTTTGCTGGAAACAACAACAAACAAAACCCTCATAAAAATATGCTGTACATGTAAAATGATAAACACTTTCGTACAAAAACACGTTTGCCGAGCTCTTATGACGAGCAATAAAGCATCTTATTTTCAAAAAAAAAACTCGTTATGAAAATTTTTATCCTCTAAATCAGTGGTGTCCAAACTACGGCCCGCGGGCCAAACCCGGCCCGCCAAGTGATTTTATCCGGCCCGCGGAGGGTTTTAAATAATAATGATATTTTCGGCCAAATCTTTTCATTTTCATAAAGGTATATCAAATAACTACGTGGCCAACAAAACGGAGTTGTTGTACTTGACCAAACACAAATGTCTATCGCACTGTTAAGTTATAAGACTAAATAAAAAAATATATTTCGGTAACTCAAACATAAAAGAAATTTTATGTTTGATAAATTTTTGAAGAAATTTGCTCGTAAATTCATTTCAATGTTTGGGACTACTTACGTGTGCGAACAAACTTTTTCTCGAATGAAGTATCTCAAATCAAAATATAGAGCAAATTTATCTGATGATCATTTGCAGTCATTGCTTATGATTAGTGTAACAAATTTTGATCCCAACTATAAAGACATTCTTCAACAACAACAAAAAAAAACAGTTTCATCATTCGCATTAGAAGTTGCATGAAAATATTTCAATTTATATAAAATAATTATATAATTATACTTTGTTTGTTTAGTATTTTGTATTTTCAAGTCACAATAAAATAGTATTAATTAATAGTATTTAATGCTACTTCACTCATAATGATATTTTTCAATTTGTATATACATGTGGCCCGTATAACATGGATCTAATTTCGATCCGGCCCGTACCGCGAAAAGTTTGGACACCTCTGCTCTAAATTAATAAAAAGTGTACACATATGGAAGCAAAAATTGCTGCTTATTCATAGAAAAGTTAATAAAAAATTATAATTGTTAAAAAATGTATAGTCTTAACAACTTTCTGATTTAGAAAGAAAGCTTTTCCCCCCTTTATTTACATTTTAAAAAATTGCTTTTTCCTACAATCAGTATACAAGGGAAAACTACTATAATTGTTCTTTCGGAAATTTTAAAGTCAAAATGTAGAATACTCTTTCAAGATGATTATTACAACATAACTGAGTGTTACAAAGGTAGAATATAAATAATTGCATTATTCAATTTCTTGATTGTGATACGAATTGTAATCAGAAATTCTTATAGTTTTTAAGCATGTATTTCTTTAAGTGCATTAAAAGATATTTAAAAATTATTCGTATAAAACTTTTTCACACATTCTTCCTATAGCAGATTTTCTAATGAGAAATAATTCGAATTATTTTGCTTGGTATAATCTACAATAATTGACATTATACAGATATGACTTATTCTCTAAAATTATTAATTTTTGGAAATTCCAATATTGATGATATTCGAATATTACGATATTTTAGTGTCATTAATTTTAATTTAATTATAATTAAAATGTAATTAAATTTTTTAGTTATTATATGTGATTTAATATATCATTTCATTATGAAATTCTTTAAAAAACTGTGCACGAATTAATACAGAGATATTCAGAAAATTTTGAAAAGGGAAAAATTATACAACTGTCACAATAATTTCTCAATAATATATCTGGTTCTTTATTGAACTTCGTTCACATTTTTTAAGCATATTTTACATTCAAACAAAAATGAACTGGAATTTTAATGACGGCAGAATTTGCCGATAATTAAAACTATTTTCAGTCAAGCGCTGTTTCGAAAACGTAGGAAACTTTGGAGTTAAAAATGGTAGAAGAGTAAAAATAAAAATGCGGAAAAGGAAGATAGAGTTCGAAATGGCTGGTTTTGGAACTCGAAAAACTAGATTTCGATATTTGTTTACATCCACGTAAAAAATTAGTAAACGGATGTGGGTTTGAAAAAATAAGATATATAGAATCAGTTTTCAAAATGCAATAACTGAAAACCCTAAAAGGCATGATTTTAAATTTTTTAAACATCTCAGAATTGTTATTATTAAATTTTTCTTTTTGACTTTCAGTCATTTTTCAATTATCATTTTAATAACACACACACACACACACACACACACACACATATATATATATATATATATATAAACAACCATAAAGGCATTAAAATAATTAAAACCCATTTTCTGAATCAACAAAAATTAAAACGAAACTAACTCGGTCAAAATCGAAATTAAACAACAAAAATGAAATAAAATCAATTTTTGGAAAAAATCTAGATTAATATAATTAAGTAAACAAAACTAATTACAGAAATGAAACTAAAAATTATTTCGGATTCAAACAAGTTTTAAATTTAAAATTTAAGAAAAACCGATCATTGTATCATCATCATTTTCATCAAAGTCTTCAGGCCGAATTCTTTTTCTTTTTGTTGTAACTTTGATTTTATTGTATTCCTTGATATAAAGCTTATATCATTAATTAATATATATATATATATATATATATAGTAGTTAATATAGTGAATCGATTTATCACAATAAGTCTTAATTAATAATAATCGGTTAAACTAATTTATCATATAGTCAGTCAATGTAATGAATTGATTTATCACATTGATCGGTTATTATTAATTAAAGCTGGTTAAAGTAATTTTTCATAATAGTCAACTTTGTTAAACTATTAATCACATTAATCAGATATTATTAATAATGCCATTATTATAAATCTCATTAATCTTTTATTGCAATAAATTATTCACGTCATCTATAATGTATATAATTATTAAGATAATATTTTACAAGCAATTATTTACTTACCATTACTTAGATTGCTTAAGAATCGATAGTAAGTACATCTATTCGTGAATCAAATTTATTCTTTGGTGCATTGATTCGTGTACGGAATAAAGAATTATCGATTTCTAAACCTGTTCTTAGTCAAAGTATCTATTTATTGAAAAAATAAAATATCCCATGAATCATATTAAATATACTTAATGCTAGTAATATTTTTTTATTAATTAAGCATTACAAATCTGAAACACTTAAGCAATCTCCTGCAAACAGGAACAAAAATTTATCTGTAGAGGAAATGCCATGATGGCGATCACATGTACCTAATTTAGAGTGACCTGGGTTTTAGATAATGATTGGAGAAATTAAGTATTGAAATGAAGTTAAAAAAACTATCTTCTAATATCTAATCTAGAATTACTAGTAGTTTGATTCAGCATGTAACGACATATTAATTAAATTCTAAGGCACTACAATATTACTTTATGATTGACAAGTTGGTTGTATTTTGCGAGCATATAAAAAGATAGAAAGTAGAATATTTTAGAAGATAATTAATTAAAACCAAAGTTAGTAATATTCAATTTTTATTTTTAGTATATTCAATTTTTTTCAATCTGAACTACAGTAGTAAGTTATAAACCAGAGTATCTTGAAGAAGTTTAATTTAAGACGAATTTCGGAGAGTTAAACATCATAATTTTGGCTCCGGAACCCCGTGTTCTTCAATACTTTGCCTAGTGTGGAAGTTTGGAGAGGGGGTGCCAGCTCAGGTTCTCGTCATCTGATCGTGGGTCATAATTATGAGTCCATCCCAAAATAACTCATTAAAACGGGATGTTAATATAACCGAACTATAACTTCAATACTTAGCATATTAACCCTTTACACTCGGAAAAGTAATTCGATGCATAATTGTTCAACTAATACAAATATTTGTTTATTTCTCCAAAAAATAAATATACATAATTGTTTTAAATCAAATTTCCTTGAAAATTTCATCTACATCATTTTACCATGCTACAGGTGTTTTTAACAATCGAAATTGAAAAATAAACAAATAAAACGTCAAATTGCTGCCTTGCATTGAATTGTGAGTGAGAGGCATCATCCCCCATAAATTTTATATAATTTTTATCCTTTTTACACTTGCTTGTATTAAAAATTTATTGGAAAGAGATTGCATATTTTCCCGAAGAGCTTAAATTCGTTTACAATGAAATGTAGCCTATCTATTAATTGAAAATAGCAGTTAGAAAAAACAATAAGTTTTAATAGTTAGCTCAAGTTTTCAAATAAAATATATAAATAATGTATATTATAAAAGTCACAGTCACGGGAAATAAAATTTGCATCTAGTATAAAATAACTGGTATACGTTTTCAGAATGTTTCTTATCAAGATACTGTTAATTAAATTAGGTAACAGCGAATATAATGTTTTTTATGAATGTTTAACACTATTGAATTTGAAGTTCTAGCATAAAGGATTTAATACGCTCCTTTCAGAGATATAATAATGGTCATTACACGAGAAATTACAGGTTTGCTCTGTTAGTCATTTGCATTGGTGATGTCAAAGCCAACCAAGCATGAAATGTCCACAAAAGCTCTTTTGCAAAGTAAACGAATGAAAAATTAATTGTAGCTTAATTATGAAGAAAGCACTTATGCATTTTATTTTCCCATAATATCGTGTTAATATTATAGAAAATAATTATATTTTGAAGTGTTTCATTTAGTGATAAATCTAATGAATGTATGTATAGTTTTTAAAGTATAACAAATTAAATATTCTAAATAATCTTGAAATATGTGGTGGAAATTACCTGGCATTTTCTAATATATGTATTATTTTTTAAAATTTTCCATAAAAAATGAACAAATTGCCGTTATATTTTAACTATGCAGGTTTAAGGCAGTGAAATATGATGTTATGCTTCGTTTATGTTCAGTTGAAAGTTATTTACTTTAAAATTTTAATGATGCAAAGGGAATCAATTCTAGTTTTAATCTAACGTATTAATGGTACATTCTCATTATTCTGTAAATTTTTATTCTTTACTTGTTTTACTTGTATTTGAACTTTTACTTGTATTGTTGCAACATGAAAACATGTTATAGAAAAATCAAGTTTACATGTTGCATAAATATCATGATAGAGAAATTCGGAGTTTTTGTTAAAGACTTTATATTTTCTTGAATACAAATATTATTTTTTTAAATTCCATATAGTCTAATGTGTTTGTCAAAAAAGCCATTGATGAAAGTCACAAATTTTTATCAGCTGTATGTAAAAAAAGGAGCTTAAATCATTTCACTTTTCATCAATTTATCAATATCCTCTCAAACAACTTCGTGATCAAATCTTCACAATAAAATATGAACTCATGCACGGTATTCACATAGTAAAGCCTCTAGAGATTCGTTCAGACATCTTGGAGATTTTTTTATTAATGTTATTTGAAAAGATTACTGAAACTTTTATCATATAGTGTATGCAGGGATATAATTGACCAGAAAGCAAAAGAGAGGAGAGCTAAAATTGTGACGAAATACAAAGCGATGAAAAAATATGCAAAAATGTGAATAATGAAAGTATATACAAAAAATGATCAAAACTACTGACAAACGGACTTTTATATTCATTTGGAAATATTTATGAAAATAAGAAATCAAATGCATATGATTTTTTACTGATATTTCGGAAAATATATTGCCGAGGTCGAATTTAAATATTTATAGGAATCAAATAGTCAAATATGAAAGAAAAATCAGTCCTGCAGTTGCAAATATACCTTACCAGCGTATTCTAGCAAGCATTTCTTTAATGTTTAGAGGAACTTTGCTTTATATCCTGAACACATTATTGTGTTTCGATTTTTTTTAAGTCTTTCATTGACAGGACTCAAATGGCGCTTTATATTTTGTTGTTGTGGTCACATTGGTACAACAAGCAACTTCATTTTATACTCAAGATTCAAATATGAAAAACACTTTTATGATCTGAGAGCTCATTTTTTGTTCAGATAAATATTTCTCTGCAAAGTGGCAATTTTGTCAGATATTTTCCTAGCGGTTTCCTTTGACACTAATTTTCTTCAGACTTGATTGTTTGCCATAAATATTTTTTCTAAGAGCCTCTGTTCTTCAGTGCCTTGCTGTTGATAGAAATTTCCTTCCGCCCTTTTATTATAAAATCAAAGGTAAAGACTTCTTTAGCTTTAAGATAGTTTTTTTTTCGTACACATGAAAAGCCGATTTCTTTTCAGACTTAAAATTATGCTTCATGATATGAATGGAATCAAATGACTGAACACTTAGTCTATGTCTTCCAGAAAAAATGAAAGAGTTCATAATACTAAAACTTAATTCAACTTTAAGCCATTGAAAACAGGTGATCAAAAAGCATGAGTTTCTGGACACAAGTGAAAGTCATCTGGGATTTTCAGTTTCCATCCACTCCTTTACTCCCTACTTCTGCTGTGGTAATCATAATTTTGCAGCAGAATTATTATACACTTACAAGTCATAAGCATCTCTTTTTGTATCAATAATGATATTTATCCTCAAATCAGGAAGATCTTTCATTAACTTATAAAGAAATACTTTCAGCAAAAAGGATCGATTCTGAGTTAGATTGCAATAACAAATTATTCAAGAGGATTTTCTGCGATGTTCTTGACATTCTTGAACTTTTCTTTACTTATTAATCTGTTATATTCAGACATTTTTATTTGTGAATCAAAATGCTGTTTTTTGTCGCATAATGAAAAACATACATTTTATTAATACGAATACATTTTCCTTCAAGGTGAATTTAACAAATACGAACGTTGCTACAGATTTATAACTATCATTAAAAATGAGATTTTTTAAATAGTCGCTTTTACTACTCATATATGAGCAAAAGATACTTGTATGTTGTTCTTTAAATAATAAAAAATGAAGCTATGAAAAAACTAAGTTTATCTTAAGCGAATTATGGGATTGCGTATAGCATTATATGAAAACCGATCACAGGTTTATTGTTACATTATCCGTGTAATCATTACAATCTTTTTAAAATCGAATGATGAAATTAATTAATACCTTACAAATTGGAATTCTCTAATTTGCACGATTAGTTAAAATTTTGCTTCTTATTCAGTTGATACTGGCATAATTTAATGGCCATAAATAAAGCCATTAATTTGCCAAATAAGAATACCCCTAGTACTACTGACGCGGTGGCCTGGTGGTAAAGTCTCGGTTCTGGAGCCGGAGGGTTTCAGGTTCGAGACTCGATTCCACCGAAGAATCGTCGTGTGAGGGGGCTCTTGGACGTTGAATCTGCCAGGCCAAACGTCCTCCCGCTGGTGTGGTGTGGAGACGGGGTGCAAGTTCAGGTATTGTCCTCGTCATCTGACCATGGTTCAAAATCACGAGGTCTGTCCCCAAATAGCCCTCGTGTTGCTTTAAAAGGGACGTTAATATATCTAAACTAAACCGAGTACTACTGATTAGCTAAGAAATGTAGTACACCATATATCTTTAGCGACATAATAAATGCCAGACATAAACTTATAATCTGAATGAAGTCTCAAACAAACGTGGGGCATTATTGAAACTTAATACTAACATACCGGTACTGCAAATTCTGCTTATTCTGCTCTAACCATTTCTGACAGAAAATCTAAAATTTATTATTCATCATATTCAGTTTTTCTCCTGAACTACGACAATTTTTTACTTGTTTTATTTGATAGGGAAAAAACTCATATTCACTTTTTCTCATTTCTGAGACCAAATGATTTAATTCAGTTGTTTAAACTTTTTTTTAATATTACTAAAACCTTTTTTTATATTGATTGACACTGATAGACTGACTTAAGTAATGTATACTCCTACAATTCACATAATTTAAGTAATATTGTACTGATACAATTTTCCTATTCAATCTGGCACGTTATAACGAATATCTCGCAAAAAATAACTTTACTTTATATAAAATAACTATCTTTATCATAAAATATAAAAATTTCGCAATTTAAATGAAAGCGTTTTCTCTATTAAAAACAGACATTTTTGTTTACATGCAAAACTACACACATATTATTTAAATTAACCTATATTCTAAAACTAATTATGTTTTCATCAAAAGAATCCCGGCAGCGTTTGAACTTCTGAGCTTTTAATAGTGAATTTTTAAACATAAACCTAACCAGAACACTGTAGTGGCAAATTTTTTTCTGAAATTATACAAGTTCGAAATGCGTTTTCATGCTTTTTTTTTTTTAATTTCCGCTTTCCTAGTTGGAGATGTACTTTACAAGTCATGGCCTTTACCAATAAATCTTAGTCACAGATTTCTTTTAAAAAAGGGAAATATTTCCATAATATGATGAAAAAATAAAAATTATTAGATAATTCTACGCCTATATCTCTTTAAGTCAAAAACTTTTACGTAAACACACACACACGCATAAGAGGTGAATGAAATAGTGGAAGCATCACACAGAAAAAAAGGGCTTTAGTAAAATCTCACTGTTCTTTCTGTAGTATGCCCAAGAACCTTAATGCTTTGAGAAATTGAATCACAAATGTCCTGATCGCTGTTTAAAAGTGTATTAAGCCATTCTTCGTGATGAAATGCTGAAAGGTTTCGTGAAGATGATGGACATGACCTTCGAAACTACATTTTGAGAAACGCCCTCAGTATTAACCATTGTACTTATGGCTTACCTTACAGACGAGTTTGAACAATGTGCCACCTTTCAGCATCAGTGGAATATAACATTCTGCAGTCAAAAAAAATCACCATAACCACAGCTCCACGATGCTTGTAAAGGCTGATTATTATAAAAAAAATATATGGGAGTAGCACTTAAGTGTCAATAATACGGTAGCCTTTCTCTAACACCTAAGAGCACATCCATTATTTTGTATACTCGTCGGATGTCAGTTGATATTATATTCTCAATATAAAATCGGCTATAGTAGCTTTTGTTCTTTAGAATTATTAATAAGGATTTATTTTCAAATAAGTGGTGTTAAAATTTAATATTCATTAAATAGATAATTCGTAGACTATTCTATTTGAAATATTCTAACCGTTTTACCGTGGTTTATTTCCTTTAAAACAATGGGTTATTTATTTTTGATTGTGACTTTACATATTTACTTTTAGAAAAAAGATATTTGGCCTGACTTTGATTTAATTAATTAATCATTTCAATCAGTAATTACTATTTTTTTCTGATATGCGTGATGCTGTTAAATTTTATTGTAAGTCTTTCAAAAAGATAATTTTTTTCATCATTCTTTGCAGAATATTCTCTAGTTTTATCTGGGTTTATTTCTTTCAAAATAACATCTTATTTATATTTTAGTCTGGATTTACATTTTATTTTTAAGAGAAAGATATTTGGCACGACAATACTTACTGCAATCCGTATTTAATTAATAAAGTTTTACATTGACGTAGTGTGGATATATAGCTATAATGAATATCCATACTAACATCCAGGAAGAGGGTATCAGTAATCAAAATATAAATGAATATTTGTATCCTTAGATTAAGATTGTGGAATGACAACAGAAAAATATGATACACAGTATGAATATTCAGACCAATAGATGGCATGCCTTAGGAATACCAATCAGAGTGGAAATATTCTGAATTTTATTCTCTGACAAAGTTTGAATAAGCATTCTCAAAAGCAAGCATTTCTCAAAATTATTAGACGAATGTTGGTTATTTAGAAGCGAATTACTCGCAACCATTTTATTCGATTAATCGAAAATTTGGACCAATTTAAAAGTAATATTCTTTAGGAGAAGGATATTTATATAATATTTATAGAAGATGAATTTAAGATACTCCTTCATATAATAAGAACTCTTTGAATGATGTGTAATGTAACACTTCTCACTGATCAATGAACGTTTCTAAACTTTTTCGCATTCTCTCAAATAATGGCGTTATCCCAAAAAACTCCTTTGCAGTGGCATTGGCGTGCAATAGTTATTGAATGGAACTTTGGAGTAAATTCAACAGTTTTATTGAATCCGACATGTGATTCTTGGAGAGTTTTTTATCGATTAATAGCATGTGAAATCAAATTTGTCTTTTAGAATCGTTTTATTCCAATACATTGAAACAAAAATTTGACACAAAACTACAATTGTAGTCTCAAAATCATGTACTAAATTTAATATGCATACACCATGACTTTATCGCGTTTATGAATTTCTGAAAGTAATTTGATAGACAATGGTTGAATGGATTTCCTCGAAATTCAATAGGTGTCTGCACACGATATTACATCTGGATACTTAATTTTATACATCTAACTCTATTCATTTTGTAATTATCATGTTCAATTATATTCAAACGATAGAGCAGATAGACTTCCTCTGAGTGTATTTTGGTCAAAATTCGATAGAAATGTACATATTTGGTGTAAAGACCCTATGTCATATTTCCTTTATCTAGCTCAAAGCATTTTTGAGTTATTTTTGTCATAGAGGTACGGGAAGCCATACTGCTTTTTAGCCATACTGCTAAAAACGTATTTTTCTGTCTCAGAAATGTCTAAAATGTGAGGATCCGTCAAAACATATGGTTCGAATTTCTTGACTATTGCAATACTTTCTTTATATTTTGTTTACGGGAAAATAAATAATCAACTCATTTTTTAAAAAAATAGGCTTAATATTCTTAACCAAATGCCATTAGATTCCATATTATCCCTCACAATATGCCAAACCAAATGTAAATGCCATTCCACAACGCATACGAATCGCACTGAAGCGTATTTAAAAAAGCATAATGATAATGATATATTTCAAATCATTCTTATTTTTGAGTTAAGATATCCGTAATTATGGATGACAGATTGGATTTATTCATTCACACAAGAATAGTATTTAACTTGTAAATGTTGAATTAATTGTGAATGAATTATAACTCATAATTATTGACTCTCATATATTTTTCTACTTCTCCAATGAAATCAAAGAAAATCAAAAATAAAACCTCCTCTTCTGATAAATTGCGTCACTTTCCGTTTTGTGTATTAATTAGAAGTCTCAGTAATGAAAAACAAATAGCCGGGTAATTGAAGAGTAACGCTATTACAACAATTCCGAACATAGCTTGGATATGAAAGTTAAACAGGAATACTTAGATAGTTGAAATTCTACGATACGTTATTATAACGTATTTCTCTCTCAGATCTTCGATAATTACATGCAACCGCAAAAAGGAAGTCATTTCCATATAATATTATAATAGCATTTAGTACTGTATAGATTCTTTTGTAAACATACGAATTAATTGCGTTGACCTATAAGGAAGCCCATTGTTTAACATCTGCTATATAGGATTCTCAGAAAATATCGCATTAAATGAATACACGGTATTGATTATATGTTTATTTCATTTGAGGCGAATTATTAGAACGATATCTTTTCTTGCTTCCTGTTTCTACGTAATGATAGGCAAAAAAAATGGAAAAAGTAAATATTATCTGTTGTTTTTTGTCATATTTGATTATTTTTTAAATGACTGTTAATTTTGTTATAATAATAATAGATAATTATAATTTTTTCTAGATAAAAATAAAAGAAATTACAACTGTTAGTAAACGAAGTAGCGCTGATTTTTGTCATAAAATATTTATCATATTGGCAGTTTTTCTTTTTAAATCGTTATGCGAAATCCGATTGTTAAAACATAAGGTACATAAAAGACATAAAAATGTCTGCTGACAGACATATTTTTCAAGCATTTCAAATTTATTTTTGGGTATAATATATAGGCAGACAGTTACTTTTAAGCGAAAAATAATACACATTTGAAAATTATAATTTTGATGGCAACCCAAAATATTTATATCTTCAAAAAATCATTCCTTTTTTTAAATTTCAATATCATAAAATAAGGTCATTTCACTGTTTAGAGAAAGGCTTAATGCATATGAATTTAAAAAGTGGTAAACTTAATTTAACTTTTGAAAATATACCTAATGGTATGTTTCTGTGATTAAAATATGGATCGTTCTTTTCTTAAAATGTATCTTTGTTTCAACTTTCGGTATGCACAGAAAAAATTATTTTCAAATCAGTCGTTTATACTTACAAATACTATGCGTCTGTTAAACCTATTTTTACTTATTTTTGTGCAAAATTATAATTGTGAGAGGCTATTTATAATTTAAAAAAATATTATGTGTTGTTTAATTTGAAAATTCATGAAATTTGAAATTTCATGACTGTTATTGTTAAAAGAACTTTAAGTAAATCAAAATGAATTTAAGTTTGCTAAAAATATTGAATTATATTCATATGTTGTACTAAGCTTAGAACAATTTCTATTCAGAATTGTTAAATCTGACTGTAAGGATTTATAATTAGGGGTTTGAAGATTATTATATCTTGACAAATATTTGATTTTCTGATAGAAACAAATATTTAAGAAACAAATATTTTTCAACTGTTTTATCAAGAAAGCGGCTCATTATTTCTGTATAGGCTATATTTTATATAAGATATAAAATTTACTTGCAAAATCTATTCTTTATATGATATTTCTATAAATTCGTCAATTTTCCATGTTATGAACGTTCCAGCTTTTATTTCGCTTAGTTCTAGTCATACATTTTGATTTAGTTCGTTGAAATCTGTGTTAACAAACAAAAGTATATGCATTGTGCCATAATGGAAGCATACGCACTGTATTATATGTTTTATGCATCTTATGCATTATGTTTCCAGTGTAAAACTGAAATTTGACACGAAAAATCAATTTAACTAGCAATGTCAGTTTAAAACTTAAAAAATGAGAATATATTTTAAAAATTTAAAACATATATCTCTTATATAAATGTTAAATAAGTAAGATTTCTTTGAATTTACTAGCCTTTTGTAATAAGATTTAAACCTATAATCTGCCACCGTAATAAGGCAGTATATTCTAGGAAAGCGTTCAAAAACTGCATTTTTTTAAAGAAAGAAAATTTGAAAAAGCATTATTTGTTGAGCGCGACAAAGAAAATATTTGTAGAGAAGGAAAACAGAGCGCGATTTTCTACCTTTATTTAAAACTTTCTTTACATAAAACTACTCTAATTTCTACTTAGATCTTCCCTTACTATAATTTGTTATGAAGTTTTGGGATGATAATGGAAAGAATGGGTTATTTAAATTAATTATTTCGTATAACATAAATAATATTGCTTTGAAAAATAAAATTAGGACAAGCATAATTAGACCTAGGATATAATTTTAAGTATGAAAGCGAAATTTTATCGAGTTCTTTTAATTTTCCGAAATGATGTATGGACCTCATTTTATAAAATACGATTGAGCAAAAAAATCATTTTACAAATATGCCGATGTTAAATAAGAATTTTTTTTCTGTTGCATGAATATTAATTAAACTGATCTTATCGAATTGATAAGGATTAAAATGTATAAGCAGGAGAATTTATTTTCTTTTCATTAGAATTATCATTTTGAAAATTCTGAAATAAGTCTCAAATACAAGTATTTACAAATCGACTTCTGCAGACTTCGAAGAAAAAATTTAATAGCTTTTAGATAGTGTTATGTGCCTCTGTACATGCTATCCCCTCACAGAAATATAAATTGTACACGGTGAGTGTCGTGTACAGAGTGTCGGAAGAGAAAAAGAAATCATACAGTCGAGTCTTCTAAACATTTTTTTTTTATCATTTTCTAAAAATGCTGTTTTTGAATTCAATATGTAAAAAAAAATAATAGTGTAATTAAATTGATTTCAAAATAAAAAATAATATAATATATATATTTATATTTCAAAATAAAAAAATTCTTGTTAATAATTTAAACATTGTGTTTTATTTTTCAATGTTTCCTCTCCATATAATCCAATGGGGTCGCGGCGACCTAGTGGTAAGATTTCGGCTTTGGAATTTGGAGGGTTTCAGGCTCCTCGGGTTTAAACAGCATCTCAGTAATGCAGAAAGTGCTCAGAAGTCGTCTTCGTCATCTCACCATGGATCAAAATTATAAGGTCCTAATATTGCTTTAAACCGAGAAGTTGATATAATCGAACGGAACTAATCGTCTTATTTAATAACTAAGAAATCCATAAATTATTATGCATTTTCAAGTCTTTCTTTATGTTTTTATAGATCAGTGGTGGGGAAACTTTTTTTAAGACGGGCCATTTGTAATAACTAGACGATCGTAGCGGGCCAAAGAATAAATCTTAATCGTTAAAAAATTTATGTGTTCTATAAACATATACATATATTATTACATACATTTATTATTTGAATAGTAAAAAAGCAAAAGGTAAGAAAATTATAAGCCCAAAATATAAAATGAATTTAGTGTAGTTCTTGATGTGAAGTATTATCACTTTATTTTCTGGTGTCATTACTGGTTGATGGTGCATGAGAAAAATGAAATTGAGACTGTTTTATCAAAATTTCATCATAGTCCGGTTCCATTTGCGAAGCAGAAATTCTTAAAACTGATGAAAGGTGTTCATCTGTAATTCTGTTTCTTAAAGAAGTTTTCCTAAGCTTCATTGTTGAAAAGATTTGTTCGCATTTATAAGATGAGCCGAACATTGTCATTATCTTCATTGCATGAGCAATTAGATTTCGGAAATTATCTGGACTTAAATTTTTATAAAATTCTAGTAATGGTACTGCATGAAAAGTTTGTTTCTGGAGAGTATTACAGTTCAGTTCCATTAAGTTGAAATTTTGCATCAACTTCTTCGTAATTAACATTGAATGGGGTCGCAAAAATACTAAGCTCTGGTTCCATTTTTCTAAAGTCCTGAAATCTCCTTTCAAATTCTGAAGATAGTTTTCTCAAATTAATTTCGTATTTTTTAATCTTATTGTTTGATATAATGAATTTTAAAGATTGTATTCTTGAAAAATGAGAAAAATCAGCGAAGAGGAGTCAACTGTTTGGGTCGGATGGATTGTGTCCAGAATACTGTTGTATTTTGAATATCGCCGCAGGTAGTTTTTATGCGGGTCGTCACATTACGAAGTAAGAATGGGTTCAAACATTCTCACGACGGCACTCTTAAACGGGCCGGATTAAACCTTTCCGCGGGCCGGACTTGGCCCGCGGGCCGTAGTTTCCCCATCACTGTTATAGATTGTAGATACACCGAAGTTTTAAAAATAGCTTAAATGACGATGGTTCGTTGTTAAACAAAAAATAAATGTTCACAATTTTTTATATTGAATAATACCTTTATCAGTTGCATATAATTTATTATTATTATTCGTTTGTTTACAGTTGCATTTATTATGAGAAAGAGTGAATTTACTAGAAAATCCTATTTAAAAACACTTTTTTTTTTCAGTTTTATTGACCCAAACTGATAAAATAAAAATACCACATAGATACATGTCTTAGAACTGAATGCTTATTTCTATAAAGAAGTGATATTAGTTGAGTTTCTTTTCCAACATTGTTGAAAAGATAATTTATCAAGTAAATATATTTTCCTCGCAAAAATACAGTCATCAACAATATCATGTTTTTGCTTCCTTTTCAAGTTGGGAATCTATGATTGCTCGCAAAAAAAATATAATGTTTTCGTTTCCATTTCAGGTTTGGTATCTGTGATTACTCGCAAATTACGACTGCAAATGCTTAAACGTAATCCATCCCATTAATTTCGTATACAATCATTAATACACCCAAATAAGAAAGAGAACTCTATAAGAAGCAGAAGATATTTTTTTTGTAACAGTATGCTTATATGCTTCCTCTATGCATCAGGAAGTCATAAAAAAGTATACAATGCATTATGAGCGAAAGTAAAAACAATTTACGCTTTTTGCGGTTCCTTTTTTTTATGAATGTTCATTGTTTACTTCTCTTCTTTCACAAAGGATAAGCAATGTAAAATGTAATCTGTGCAGTAAAATACTTTCTGAACTTACAACAAGAAGCTCTTTTAAACAATCATGGCTATAGTTTAAGAATGCAGAGTAAGAAATAGGAAAACATGACCACCTGAGGATTGTGATGAAACAAGGATCTCATCGCGTTTCTTGTTTCCTCATATTTACAAAGTTGGTTATGCAATTGCTCGTTCTTCAGAGAGCACTAGGTAACTGCTACGCGTTTTAGAACGGATGAAAAATCTAGAATTAATAAAATGGTTTTTCTAGGCAGGAAGGGGGAAAAATCCCTAAATAAGTTGAGGGTATCGCTTTTATAATAGATGAAATTAAATGCTATAATTTCCTAATTATTTTATACTGCTTTAACATAAACTAACTATTGTAGATTAAATTTGCCAAAGGTTTCTACCATAGTTATAGGTGGAAGTTCCTGTGATAAACCAGGTAAGAAAACATCATGGATAACGCAGGAAATAAATTGTCAAAGAATATATGAAATATTATCGTTGATGGGAAATTTATTAATAACTAGCCGCCTTTGGCGACCAGCTGGTTCGCCACGTGTAAAGGGTTCTAAAATTTTCAATTAAATCACATATTCATTAGCCTTGAAGTAATTCCGGGCATTGATTGACCTGAAATTAATATTTTCTGTAAGATGATGGACGGAAAGTTCTAAAAGTACACCTTTTCCTAATAATATTCTTTAATTTTATAAATCAGTCAGTTTGAACCCTCGGTTATGCTTCCAAAATATTAAAAAAAAATTTCGATTATGTTGCCAAATTATAAAATGTGCTTTTTAAAGAAAGCGAGAAAGGGGAAAAAAGTATTAAATTAATGATACAGATATTGCAAACGATTACATAAATATACCATTCAGTCGGGATTTTAATGCATATCCTGTCTAAATTCAATCAGGTTTACTGTAAATAAAGATGATTTATGGAATAAATGATTTAGATATTGCAAAAGATTGTAGAAACCTTTGCTTTGCATTTATTTTTTAAAGAAAATATCACATTTTATGTTTCTTTTATTTTATCCAGTCACATGCTGAAAGTTGTATTGCTTTAGATTTATTTGCGATGATATTTTTTTTTATTTGAACTTCCGGCATTCTTTTATTTTATCTAGTTACGTGCTAAAAAAACATGGCTAAAATATTTCTTTAAAAATTCGTTAAAAATAGAAGCTTACGTTATAAATTAAAACACTGATACCATTAGAAAGCTAATTTTTTAATCTTTAAATTAATGTAAAAATCATGTTTATGCGATCATATTTTAGGAAGTTATAGCGGAAAAACGTCGAAATTTCGCTTAAATTTTAATTAATTCAAATTCTAATTAAAAATTCGAAAAAGGGGCTACGAGGTGCACATTCCCGACCTCCAAGGTATACATGTACCAAATTTGGTAGCTGTAGGTGCAACCGTCTGGCCTGTAGAGTGCCAACACCCACACACACACGCACACGCACACACACACACACATTGAGCTTTATTATAAGTATAGAAGTCATTCATTTTAAACAGTGTACATTAAATAGGTAATATGAAAGGCCAGCTCTTACTTAAAGTTTCTACCACAAATGATCAGATATGACGTATATGAACGTTTTAGAGACACATTTTTTAAAAAGCATTTTAAAATACTGTGAATTTTTACATGAAATGGCTTGAAGAAATACTTATGAACCAAAAACGTATCAATTTAAGATTATTTTCGATATTTAAAAAATTATTGTTTCATTTTTTAAAAAAACTAAAAAAGAGATAAAAGCAAAAACTTCCCATTTAGAAAGTTTATTCAAAATATAGAAGAAGAAAAATCATTGCCTAATTCTTGAACTAAAAATTTTTTCTGTCTTTAAAGCCTGAGTTTCAATTAAAAAATGAAATGAAGTTCTCTATATTTTTTTAAAGTATGAAACTTTTAATGCAACAGTAATTTCTTAAAGATATTTACTCTAAATTTTAATAACTTCAGAGCATTTTGAAAAAGTATTAAATCAAATTTGAAAGGAAAAGATGTTTTAATTTGTAAAATTGTTCGTAAGTAGATTTTAAAAGTTTGGAATATGAATAAACAGTATTTAGAGATAGATGTAAAAGAATATGAAAACGTAAATTATGTAAATATGAAAACTAAAATAATTTTTCAAAAAATGAACAGAAGAAGTTTTAGTAAAAAATTGTTAAGAAACTAAAATTGTTTGAATATTATTTTTTAAAAAACTACAATTTTTTAACTTCAAAAATCAATTTTCCATGTGTAAAAATAATGTTTCATTTAATGTGTAAAAATATTCAAACTATTTTTTTTTAATTTTTGAATTACTTCTCTGTTTTTTTCCTGTTATTTCCAGTCATTTTTCTAATTAAGCTACTTTAAATTATTTATGGGAATTCTTTATACAAATACCTTGCTTAAATTTACAACTGAAAATAATTTTTTGAATTCTTCCTTTTCCTAGTATAATTTTTTACTAACATTTTTATCTGCAGTACATTTAATCTAGGCAACATCAAGTCCTGTGATAAGCAGATGTTATTTTATGATATGTTGCCGCATTAAATTTTGCTTCATCTTTCAAGATTAAAATTGTATTCCAAACTCTCCACAACGTACAAGGTATGTGTTAACCCCTTACCTTGCTTTATTTTTGTTTCAAAATTAGTATTAGTCCTTTTGTATCTTTAAGCAACTAGTAAAAGCTGCTTAATTATTTTACGGAGTATTAATTTTAAAGTAGAAAAAAATTATACGATTAATATGTTAGAAAATATGATAGATAACAAAAGAATGTATAAATTATTAAATAAATTTGCTCTTATTCATTATAGCATTAGTTTAATAAATAACAAAAACTAATGGAGTTAAAAACTTATTAACTTTCAGCATTACGTTATAGAATTGAATCTTAAATCAACTTCAATCAGTTTCTTTTCTTCTCTGACACTAATAATAAAAGAAAGCGTACGTGCGTATATTTGTTGAAATTTGAGACTGAATCATTTGACCTACAATTGCCAGATCCGTTATAAGCAAACTTTGGAAAGTAAAGCAATCTTTTCGGAGAAAATTTTTAATAACATTTTTTAATCAACTAAAAGTTAAGTAAGATTTTCGCCATAGTAAGTTCCAAAATATAATTTCTCAAATGTAAATTTAATACCATTTTAGAATAGAAAAAAAAACACCATCTTTTAAATATATAAATCTTAAGGTGTTTTTTTTTTCTTGATTTTTGACATTTTGAGATGAAATTTGAAAAGTATTTATTGTTTCACTAAATGGATGAAAAAAATTTGCGATGAAATTCAAATCTTATCTATTATTTCACTAAATAAATAAATAATTATTGCTTCTTCTAATAAAATTTTCACCAATGTGTAAAACTCCGGAAGATAGATTATATTTATTATTTACGCAATTTTCATGAAGAATGAGATCGTAAAAAATGGCCGTTCTAAAAAATTAAAGAGAAATTAGGAGCTAACTTTCCCGGACAGATTACGTTTACTATCAACCCATGGGGTGTTATACAGTTAGACAAATTTATATAGAAACTATTAAAGTAGTATGGCACTAATATTGATCACAATTTGATGCTGAGAAATAGCAAATCAAGAAGGATGAAATCAAGAATTCCTAAAATTTAATTGAAAATAAATATCGACATAACCAATAGTTTTCGACCGGATGAATCACAAAACGGCTATAGCAGTAATATTTTAGATTTACTAATTAAAAGAATTTCAAATAAAAATATAATACTTAAAAAGAATTGACTTGAATAGATCTGTTGTGCATTTAAACCTTAAATATTAGTATTAAAGATAAAATGTTGCTATATTAAATTCGAGTCATTTTTTTCTCTTTTCTTTGTTTTACTTTATTTAGAATTAGATGTAATTTTAAATGAGAATAATTTTGAAAAAAAAAACTAATTAAAGTGATCTATGCATCTTGGAAACATAATGCTCACTTTGACTTAAAACTACCCAGAATTTTACATTTAACGTCATGTAGATATTTACAAAAAAAGGTTTTTAAGCAACCGTAAATTGTTTGATGGATTACTTCGTTGTAATTACGTAAAATCAGTATCAGTGTAAGGTATGAAGGCCAATATTTACAAAATTACGAAATATATATATTTATGCAGATTCATCAACAGAAATTTAGAAATAACCTTCCAACTTAAAAAAAACTCAAAATTCAACTTTCGGAACAAACTAAGAAACCTAAGAACATTCAAATTTTTTCTTTTTCAAAACAATTAAGAATGATCGAAACTTTCTCAAACACTTCCTAATATATTTATTTCCCTAGATTCGGTAAAAAATTGCAAACATTGGGCAAAGCTATGACCCCCAATAAGAGAGCAAATTTTCATTTTCATTCCCCTACTTATATATATATATATATATATATATATATGGTGTGTGTGTAACCGCAACATTAGTAAATAATATCACATTTAATGTATTCAAATTGTTGCGTTTTTGAATTATTATGTTCATACGTACTCAAATATACAAACCCATAGACGATCAACCTCCTTGATTTGATCTAATCTTTGATAGGAATGCAATCTTAATATTCTAAAATTAAGTATATTTTTAATCTTTAGTTGTTTTTAGATCCAGATAGATAGGAAGATATATTCCTTTTGAATCCCTTTTGTTCAAAATTTATCAAACATAGTTTAAAAACGACGCATTAAATTTATCCATCTAATTAAAGCTATTTGGTCGTAAACGGAAGCAGTGGATTCCTAAAATTTGTTTTTAGGACTCTGGGTAGTATATAATGATTAAGTGAATAATAATTAAGTGGATGAAAAATCAGGCAGAAATTGTTATCTGTCATTTGGCACTAGTTTGTACGTCCGGACTGTTTGAATGCTTGTTGAAAATCTAAACGTAACTTGAAAGCATGTGGATTTTTTTTGGAGTTGGGCAGATAAAAAATTGATCTGAAGTCTATTAGATTCAATTATAAATCAATATAATAAGGATAAGAAGGAAATGTTGTATATATTTCATAATAGATAAGCTAAAATGAAGTAGATGGTAGTATAAAGTGATTTCATATACAGAGTATAATTTTCAAATATCGCCAATTAATTTCAACACTTTGAAGCATAGTTAACCACACAGAATCCTTATTACTTTCAAAGATACATCATTATTTTTCAAGTATAGTTTAACGCAGTGTAATAAAAAATGATATTCCATTTTTGTGATAAAATGCAGTTTATAAAAATTGACTGGGGTGATTACATTAGTCATATACAAGGTGGCCAGAAATAAAACACCCCTACTCTGACCTCCATGGATATCGAACTACTCAGTGTAAAGGCTCAAAATTTTGTACACATACTATTCAAAATATGGGGAAACGGATTTCACGAAAAAAAAATTAGTTCCTGAAATCACCGATAGGTGGCGCTGCACAACTGGAACTATGATCAAAAGACACAAATAATAATAAAAATTAAAATGTTTATGCGGAATGGAATGCTTCCATGCTTCCTTTTTAATTTTTCTGCCCCTTATGGAAAATAAAAATAGTAAAGAAGCTAGAACTCCCGTTGTAACTGCAATTTCATACTGTAACCAGAAAAATTTGCATAAAGCATGGTTAGAAGCCATGTTCTGGGTATAAAAGAAGTTAAAAGGTGGGGAATGTCATTCTTATTAGTGATGGCTGTCACGCTGCCAGAACGCGCTTTGCTTGTGAAGTTGTTTTACGAGAATAAAGGAAATGCTCCAGCAGCACTTCGAGAGTTTCGCCGACTTAAGGATTTGCGTAAGGGACCATTGCTTCCACAAGCTCTCAGGAGAATGATCGCTCGATTCGAGGAAACTGGACATCTTGGAGTTCAGCCTGGTCGAGGACGCAAACCGGTTCGTTCAGATGTCGTTGAAGATGTTGCCACCGGTATTGTTGAACAGTCAATGGATAATGTTTTAGGCTGCAGTAGTGCACGTGCAGTGTCACGACACTTGGGTGTTCCCTATAGCACAGTGTGGAACGTACTCAGAAAAATGGTGCATTGTTTCCCGTACAAAATCCGCCCTAATCAACAATTGCTGGCCAGACAGGGAGATGCGACTGACCTTTGCATTGACATTTCTTGCTAGAGTTGAAGTGGATGCATCGTGGCCGTGGCAGATTCTGTGGAGCGATGAGGCCCATTTCCACCTCAGTGGAACAGTGAACACCCATAACTGTCGCATATGGGACACGACAAACCCCCGTACCTTCCAAGAGATTCCACTCCACTCACCGAAAGTTACAGTCTGGTGTGGATTCACAGCCACATTCATCCTTGGACCGTTCTTTTTCGAAGAGGTTACTTCCAATGGCCTTGAGACATGTACCGTGACGGCCAACAGGTACAAAAGGATGCTCGAAACATTTGTTGTACCCCATTTGCAGCAGCGCCAATGCCTTGACACCATTACTTTTATGCAAGATGGAGCACCTCCACACATTGGACTCCCTGTGCAACAGTTTCTTCGCCAACATTTCACCACTGACAGAATAATCAGTCGCGCGTTTCCGATAACTTGGCCATCTCGTTCACCGGATCTTAATCCGTGTGATTTTTGGCTTTGGGGACACTTAAAAAACCTTGTTTATCGAGAACGTCTGATAACCTTGGCAGATTTGAAAGAGAGTATCAGTCTGCATGTGAGAAGCATCTCAGATGACCAGTTACGATCCGCAGTTGAACAAGCTGTCCACAGACTTCACATTTTACATCTTCAGGAAGGGAACCATATTGAGCAGCATTCCCTGCATCGATAACGTCCTTGTTTCATGTATGCTTGGTACTTTCAAATAAAATGTGTTTAAAACGTGTTTTTGTGTCTTTTCAGCATACGTCCAGTGGTACAGCGCCACCTATCGGTGATTTCTGGAACTAAATTTTTTTTTCGTTAAATCCGTTTCCCCATTTTTTGAATAGTATGTCCACAAATTTTCAAGCCTTTACACTGAGTAGTTCGATATCCAGGGAGGTCAGAGTAGGGGTGTTTTATTTCTGGCCACCCGGTATATATTTTGCGTTTACAGGCATTAACTTCATATTATTAATATTATGTCAATCTATTTTGATAAAAAAAAAACATCCTTTCAAAATAGAGAAAAAAGAAGTAAATTTAATTTTGGATTTTTAAATGCATTAGAATTATATAATTTTACTTTCTAGCATTTTCATGTATCTCCCTTTTGTTATCAAAAAGTTTTATTCTTAGAAATTAATCATTTAGATTTTAATAACTGGTAGACATTAACCTTAGTCACATATACAGTAAAAAGAATTATAAGTATAAAGCCTGTAGCACATTTAATCATATTGTGGAAACAAATATTTACTTTCAAGTTCTTGTAGCGGCACACAGTTTTGTATCTAGGGCTTAATTTCATACTGTTTTAACTTCAATAGTGATCAATATTCCGAAATTTAAAATTCAAAGACAACAATACGGAAAGTAATTCTTTTAATTTTTTTTAAAAAATTAAGCTTATGTTACTTCTAAGAGTGCATTTACTAAGTTATTTTCTTGGAAATTAGAGATAAAATAAAGCCAAACAGAATATTAAATTTAGAATGAACAACGTAAAAATAACTATTCAAAATATCTTATGAGTTCAAAGAGTTTAATAAAACTAAGATCGAAAATAATTGAATTATGCCCTAAATAAAATTAAAATAAAAGAAAGATTGTTTTTGTAGATAACTATTTATCCGCCAAACAAATCGCATGCTTTTAATGGGCATCAATAATTTTTCTATTTTATGAGCTTTTAAAAACCTTATTCTTTTAATATTATCCCACAAAACAGCTGAAAGTTCTACTGACTTCTTTTACTTTTTGCTAGCTTAATGAAGTTAATAATTAAGCGATAATTTAATTCCGTAAGAGGGCGCTGTGTGCTCTTTCTGTGATTTCTAACAGCCTGAGTTCATTAAGAATCCTTACGCGAAAACAGTTAGACCGGAGCTTAATGGTAGATAATCCTCTGAATAAACTGCAACTAGAAGTTCTTCGTAGATGAATTCCTCGGCAAGTGTGCAATGAACTATTACTCGTAGGTAGAAAAAATAATTCTGAGCAGCATTATATACCCTTTCATTATATGTTTTTGCATTATATACCTTTGTAATATACATTTCATTCTCCTCATAAAATCCTCATCCAGTAAAAAATCACCCTAGTCAAAAATCTCCAAAGACATCCTAGTAAAAAATCTCCCTAGTCTAGAAAAATATTATTCAGCTATCAAAATGGACTGATAGATTATAAAAAACCTATCATCACACTCACAAATATATTATTTAGGTTCCGAAAGCGTTTTTCTATGCGTGGTTGAATTTCTTAATCATTAAAAGCTATTAATTGAAAAAAGATACTATTTAATTAAATACATCGACAAATTATTTGCTTTCAAAAAAGCAATACATTTGTTATTTTTAAAAAATTGTTTTTTTAATACATTTTTTTTAATCTTTCGATCTAATTGAAGAATTTAAAAAAAATTGTATTTACTTAAGACACTAGATGTTATTTACTTCACATTTTTAAATCTAATGGACCAACATAAAACTATATTTTTTCCCCTTTAGTTTTTAAATAGTTGTTTAGTTTCGAAGTGATTGACTTCTTTCCACGGTTTTTATTGAGCTGTTAACCTATCATTACGATTCATTCAAATAGTAAATTCAGAGAAAAGTTAAACATTAGTTTCCAATTAATTACCACGTTATTGAAACCAGATTTCTTTATACAATAATAGAAAAAAAGGATGGACATAATCAGAACTCATTACGTCACTCTTGTACGTTTCGTTAAATATAAAACTTAATAGATTTAACTCCGAAACATTTGAAGACTTAGTTTTCGATACATAATTCTGATTTAATTTAGTAATATTAACCTCCATTTTAACTCTTCAACGAATGTAGAAAGAGCTCGAATGCGTTCCAAAAATTTCAGTAATAGCGTTGGAATGTAGAAAGTTGTTTTTTTGCCATTCAGGCGTCATAATTTTAAGAATATTCAGAGGCTGATTAGTTCCCAATCAGTGGGTTAAAGCAACACTAAAGCTATTTTGAGAAAGATCTAGTAATTTTATTAATGATCTAGAAACATACATCATATAACATCATATTTCCTCACATACCAGCAGGAGGATTTTATTCCGGAATATTTTAGCGATTACTAAGCCCATATGTACAGTAGATTTGGGTCTCGAACATGGAATCATATCTTACTATAAGACCACTGTAGCCTGCAGAGTATTGATTAATGAAACAGCAATTGTTCTTTAAAACAGCCAAAGATTAATATCATTCGTGTTCGATTTTCTAGTTTATTTCCATAATGAAGCCCACTTTCTGTTCATTTTTGTTGAATATCAAAATTACGAGGAAATGCATTTGAATATCAAATTAGAGGTGCGATTGCTACAAAAATTTGTTGTATATCTAAAACTGGTGTTAATAAAGCACGAACTTTCACTTACAGAGATTGTTTTTGTGTTATAGCGATTACGTGCATACAAAAAGACTAAATGAAAAAATGCGGTCATTCTGTAAAGGCCGAGATATAAATCTGGAATATGCGATAAAGAATCATTCACTAAAATTTAATCTCATATTTTAGTGCATAATTCTCGGCTGTATTCTCGCTGTATCTTTTTTAATTGTCCAAATAAAATACATACTAATTTTCGATGGGTAAAATTCGTCAAAATTTGGTAAAAATTAAATTTTGATTTTCAGATATTGAAAATATATAAAAAATTTCATTTAACAATATCTTATTTAAGTTATTGCATTTATAGAACGAAGAACATTTCTATACATGAACACTTCTACATCCTTCAAAATTTATTTCTGCAAAATTTGAGTTTTCTATGACGCGCAGTCTGATTTGCAAAGTACTAAAATATAGAAACCTTCTTTTTTATTATTAACTATGATACGTGAATACTGATCTTATAAATAAATGAATATATAAATGCAATTATAAGAGTCTCCATATGCTTATATTTGACATGATATTTGAGAACTGTGTTTCGTATAATTTGGTAAACAATTCTGCTTATCATCAATTATAATCAATCTTCAAAAGTGTCGTAATGTGAAGCAGGTAATTATTTTCTCATATGTCTTACTCTGACTTATTTGAATATCTTCGATAATGATGCCAATAAGAGTATTTCCTCTGCGTTTTTCTCCAATTATTAAACCATACAGAGAGCTTTGTATTTACATTCGTCGCTTAGTGACTATGATCTATTATAAATTTTGATTCCTTCTCTGTTGATCAAGTGGATTAAAAACTCCATGCACTTCTGTAATTTTTTATCCTCAAATGCATATACCTAATTCACTTTTTTTTTCATTATCTTTCAGATTTATCACGTTACAGATAAAGAAAGTGACAGTTGAATTATTCATTACAAAATTGGTAAGTTATTTTAAAAATTTTGTGCAGATTATGCATCGTCTACTAAGATTTATTGCTTTATTTGAGGGTTATTTAAGTTATATACTTTCAAAAAATGACACAATTCATTTAAAATCACATTCTAAAATTTTGATGTTAAAAAAAATCTTATTCATTATTTTTCAAGCGATTCTGAATTCGCCTGTACTTGTATAAGAAACCTGATGGCCAAATTTACGAAAAAAAAAATTGAAATAAAAAATTTTCAAGTCACGTTCTATTGAAATCATTTCCAATTTCGAAAAACTACTTGCTTTGAAATTTATTTCTAGGTATCTATATATCTAGGTATTTTTAAGGAAATAATCAAGGTATTTTAAGGAAATAAAAATGGTGTTAATTATCATAGAATTGAATTGATGAAATTATGTGAACGATAACAAGGAAATAGTTATTTCATTTGTATCATATTAAATACATCCAAAAAAAGAATTAAAAAAATCTAATTAAATTTCAAAATTAGATAGTCAAAGACGGAAGATTTATTGACTGATTATTATTCCAAATGCAATAAAAGGCCTGATCTTTAAGTTACGAAAACAAGTAGCAGGAGTTTAAAGTTTTGTAGTTTTGCTCTTTCCATTGATACAGTGCTAATAACTTTTAGAGATACTTAATAAGAAATTCATTTGCATTATTATACCGAGTGTAGCTGTCAAGTGTTAGATGAAATCTTTGAATGGTTTACAAATAATAAATATAAAACAATTATATTTGTGGAAAAAATTTAGTTTCAAAATTGTTTAATGATATTTTATTTGCTCTGTTTAAGAAAGTTTTTTTGTTTACTTGTTTCATTACTAGCTGTTTTATTATTTTTTCTTATTTTCTTCGATTAAAAAGATTTAAAAATAACAAATTTTGAAAAAAAAAAACTCAAATGCTCTCATTTTGAATCGATTAAAAATATACATATTGTTTAAAAATGTAATGAGATTTAAATCTGTATAGCAGTTCATGGCAATGCCTGAAACTGATTCATTTGTCATATCTTTGGCTTGCTGCTGCATTTTGTATTGAACGATTTTTATATTGCTTCATTCAAAGAATGTCAGCTTAAAATTGTTTGGATGCTAAAAAAGCAAAAAAAGAAAACTCTTCTTTAAAAAAAGCATAGAAATGAAACAGAAAAATTTGCTCTAAAAAAATTTTAACTCATAGATAAATAAATCCCTGACACCCTAAAATGAAAGATTTCATTATACAATAAAGTTTGCTTGAATCGCATTTCGCCTCTAAACAGCATGTATATATCATTCAAGTTTTTGAAATTGATAAATTTAGACAAAAACATTGTAATAAATTAAATTAACATTCATTTAAAAACTAATTTTTTTGAAAGAATTTAATGTGTTGTAAAATAATTTTTTAGTGATTTTAAGCTTGGAAATTAATAAAAAAGGAAAAATTGATAAATTAATTTTTTTTATTAAAATCTTGAATTGGAGAGAATATATTATCCACAAAATTTGGTAGTTGACAATTCAACAATGGGGTATGTGGACACTTTACAATAATTTTTGTAAAATGAAATGTACAGAAATTTTTACTTCTAAAAAGCAAGATTATGCGGACAAATATTTTCTTTCTGATTTACCAGATTTTTGGAACACAGAATGAATAGAATGTATGAAGAGAGCATTAAAAGACAGCAAATCAGTGTCTAGAATTCTTCAAAAAAATTTGCAGTCATAAAACATTTTATAACAGGATGCAAAGAATTTAATAATATTCGTAGCAATTACAATATTATTATAGAATCGAGTGACTAAAACAGAGTGATAGTATGCAAAACATAGAAAACTTATGATAAAAGGTTCTTCAAAATCTTTTCTGTTTTTAAAATAAAATCTACTTTACTGTTCATATTAATAACTAGCACAAGCTAAATTAATAGTATTCAAATGACTTTCAATATGGAATTGTGATAAACAAAATATTGTATGTATTCAAACAAATAAGCAAAATTGTGATATAAAAAATTTCAAGCATGATTTTATTTTAAAAATTAATTAACTTTAGTATTTTTGATAAATTTCAAGCATTATTTTTTAAAGAATTAATTAACTTTAATCTATTTGATAAATTTCATGCAAACTATCAATTTGTAATTAAAAAAACAGAGCAATGCAATACAATACATTAATTTTAAAGTCAGATTCATATTCTAGGCGTTTTTCAATCAGAGAAAAGAATTAAAGACTTAATCCGGTTTTTCTTACGCTCCTAATCTCTAAAATTAAAATTTCAATCCTGAAATAACTTTATTTATTTTCTTAATGTAATTTGATTTATGTTAGGATGAGGAAAATGAATGAAAGAAAATTGCTGTTATAGAAAACAATCATTAATACATTTATTTAATGGGAATAATAAATGAAAATTTATCTTTTATTGTTTGAATAATTAAATTTATTCCAGTTACTCAACTTCATAATGACTACCATCTAGAGATTACGCATATTTAATCTAAATGATGTATGCCTTCTTTTCTATGAAAGAAAAAAGTGAAATACAAAATTCTATATTATTTACATGATAATAAGGTTCCACTATTAATCATAAAATCGAACATCCCAGATGTTTTCTATGCCAAAAATAACGTTTGAAAGCGCAGCTAGTAAAAGTTTTGTAAGCAGAAATTTTTAGTAATCACAGCTTTATTTAAAATAATTTTCATAATAAAAACTTCATAATTAAATCAGCCACATTTCTTTATAAATTATATAATTGTCGTTAAATAATTATTGCTAACACTTTTCAATATTTGAGCAACGCTCTTCAAAATTCCATTTTCTGACAGATCCATTTATCTTTAAATGATTGCTCTCATATTTTATTATCAATAAATACTATATTATGTAATATTTGCTCTTATTTTTTTTATTTAAATGACTACATTTTAAAAATGAAACGATGAGTTTTCAGTTGATAATATTTGATTTTATTAAATATAAGATTTTCACAGAATGCATTATTAATTATAAGTACTGTTATATTTAATTTTATAAAATATTAAAAACAACTTGATAATATTATATAATTCTATTGGTAGTACTCACCAACATTATGATGGGCGATTTTGTTGTTGCAAACAGCCTTAACTATAGCATATGCCACTAAAATATTAGAAGCATTTGATCCAGGAGCTTTTAACAGTTCACAGCTATTATACCTAAACTTGATGTATATAAAAGTAAGAACAAACGCGATAGCAGAAACAAAGCTCGCCCAATACAGGGATCTATTAGAATAATCACTCACTACAGAGCTTAGAGGCACAATATCTAATGTATTTTCAGCTCCCATTATTCTTTCTTTAAATAACAGAATTTTTCAAAGTCACGCTGCTGCAGAAAGCACCATTTGGAATAGTGTAATAGTGCGACTGTTAGGCATAGAAAACGGAAGCAAACTTTCACTTTCCGCAAAGCAACACAAGAGTTTTAAGTGTTGGCGGGACAGCAGTTGCTCAACATTCGCCCGTCAACCACGCATGCGCTCTGATTTTCCGCCCTCCTTTCACTTTCCGTAGTTCCCTCGATATTAGCCAATAGGAAGTAAAAAATGTGGAAAAAAATGCGTTCTAAGTCTTGTGTTCTCTTGTGAATCAGCAAGTAAGAGAAATCGGCTTGGAGACCCGAAATGCTTAGCTAACAAAAACAAAGCTGAAATTTTTTTAATGAGTGAGAAAAAAAGTGGGATAATAATAAAAGAAGAGAGATTTCTTTAATATTTTTCTTCTTTTTTTCTGTTTTAATTGAAGCGGTCCTTTGGGAAGTGAAAGAGAAAACTAGGTTAGTGGCTAAAGAATCGAACTGATGAAAAGCAGATAACCAATCAGTCTGGTTTTGCGGAAGAAAATAAACGCAGAGAAAAATATTTACGTGTCGGCAAAAATTTTGTGAAGGCGTGTTACTCTAAAATTTGCCATTGTTTTGATGACTGGAGGTAAAAATAAACTCTGCTTGTTGACAAAAATTCGGTTAAATCGCTCGTGGTTTTTAAATGTTCAATTTATTAAACTAAGCAATAGAAAAATGAATAGTTCTATTATTTAGCTAGTAATAGTATTTGGTATTTTGTTTTAGCTGTAAAAGGATTATATCATGAGTACGTGAAATATTGGTAAACGTATTCAAATTCAATCTATTAATAGACTTTTTT
>JAPMOQ010005754.1:217497-244086 GCA_026543055.1 Argiope trifasciata
TTATATTTATGCACAAAACGTCAATTTTTGGTTTCATAATTTATATTTATGCACAAAACGTTACGCAACAGTATAACAATATTTAGATTATGATTTGCTTTGAAAATATTTGAAAGTTTTAAAGACGGGTAGCGTTATAAATTGCCTAATAAAATATTTCAATGAAAACCAAAACACCAAGTAAAAGATCGTTACTATAACCTATAAATTATATATTTATCCACTGAATTTCATAAGATAAAAAATACAAACAAATACATATTTCAAATACGACAATCTCCTTCTACTTTTAACTTACAGATGAATTTCAAATTTTTTTCGCTAGTAAAATAACGAAGAAAAAAAATGATTACAATACATGCTTAAAAATCCTGAATTTTTATTGGTAATAACTCAACTTTAAAAATATGCCTAGCTTGTTTATAATAAATTTGAAGTGATAAAATTAAAATTTAAAATAAAAATAAAAATTTACAATAATACATTGTTTACACAAATTTTTGACTGCACCTTTTGTTGCTATAATTCAGAGTAATTAAAAAAATAGTATAGGACTGCAAAAAAAAAATTAAGCAAAGAGAAAATGTAAGCAAAGCGAAAAGCTCATGACAAATTTTTAAAAATTTATATAAGACGAGATATATTTAAAATGATGTTTTTAAGTTGTCATTAATCTTGTAAACTGCGTTGTTTACAATTTTTTCACTCAAATTGCAACGATTGGTGCAATCGAAACTAAATGTAAGCATGTTAGAGATGAATCAAGCCTAAATCACTATCATGCTATGATGTTTTTGGATTAAATGTCATAATATCTTCTAACTTTCTCCTCGGCTCTTTTTTTATTCTCTCGCCTCCCTTAGACATTTTCGGAAGACAATAAAGAGTTCAGTGATCACGGTTAAGTGACATTGTGAAGGACTTTACGATCAGGATGATGATAATCTCGCCGAAAATGAAATCGCTTCGACACTTTTCTTACGTAATTTATACTGATCTAAGATAACACATAAAGGGGTATTCAAGATATCATAAATGATTATTTGAGGTATCTTACACAAAAATAGATATTTCGTAGTGAGAAAAAAATGTTTCTTAATTATTTCCAAACGTATTTGAGAAATTATTTGACAAGCAAATAAAATACAGTTATAATTTTATTAGGCAAAAAGGATATTAATAGAGAGTGAAAAACATTTTAGGGAATGTTTCTGAGAATAACGAATGTTACCTACTTTGAAATTATTATTTTTTCTTTTTAGAGATATTTTGATAGTAGTATGGCTTACGCTGTTTTTTATTTAAATAGTTTTTTTTAAATGCTGTCAGAAATTTTATTTTCATTAAATATATTTCACAAATGTATATAAAAGCTATGATTTGACTATCAAAAATTTTTATAATTCCATTAATTTAATTACTTACTTCATAGTTAAATTTTATTAAGGCATTATTTATTACCATTTCAGAAATTAAAAGGGATAATTTGTAAATGTTAAACATTTTTATATTATATTGACATCTTCAATTTTGCCAGTAATTGTCTAAATTTTATACAATAAATCGACTGAAATATTCCATTATGTAATACGTGGGAATTTATCAAAAATTATTAAATTTATTGGATATCTATATATTTTGTGTGTGTCGAATCCTAAATATATAAATATAAATTTTTTTATTAAATTTGATTACTAAAGCGTATTATTATTGATTATAAATATTTTGTTTCTTTTCATTTTTATTATTTAAAATATATATGCATTTGCATCAGAAAGTTTATTATATAATTTACCTCAATCTATTGCTTTGAAAAAAAATGGCAATAAGGAATAAATAATTTTTTGTATGAATATAAAAACTATTATTCCGTACACATACACGCTGTTATAAAATAACGTTTTAGATAATGATAATTATCCTTTCAAAGTTGAATAGTAAGAAAAATATCAATATATCAAAATCATTAAAAAGTTCAATAGAATAAATTATATCTCCGTTAGTCAAATAAAGTAATCATCAATTGTTTATCAGTATTACACCTTTTTATATTCATATTTAAGAGAATTGATTAAGAGATATCATATTTCAGCAAAAGCATTTTAAATTATGTGCTTGTGAAATAAGAGCCATAGTTTTTCACATTTTATTTTATTTTTTTCTTATTGTCCTCTTCAAAATATTCGTGCTGGAGATTTCGTCAAGTTTCTTCGAAAAACTCATTTTTAGAATAACTCTATATGTCAACATCGTTACTGAAATCGCTTTGAGCTAGACGAAACAAATTCGTATGAGATGGAAACAGATTCGTAAAAGACGTTAGATGCAACATGTTTTCCAAATACAAGTGGATAAGTGCAAGAAGTTTTCCGAATGAATATCTTAGTTAAACTTTGATTAATAATAAATAAATAAAAATAATAACGAATTTGTGCCTCCCTCAATTCTGAAAGTTTTTTTTCATTATATGCTTTCAAAAACACCAAAGAAACGCCTTCCGAGTATTTACTCAACAGTCTCATTCACACAATATGTTTATTTAAAATTGATATATAATTCTAAAAGAAAGTTTATGTGTTTTCATAGAACACATGATGTGTTTTCAAGGTTTTGTCGTCTACTTGAATTGATTTAACAAAAGCTACCATTTAGAATGAAATGCTCAAGAAAGGGTGGAATAAAATGAATAAAAAAGTAGTTTGGGGTAGATCTAGAAGGAAAGGTCGATTCTTTCTCCCCCCCCCCCTTTTTTTTTAAAAGAAAAAAAAAATTCCGATGGGCTGCAAAAAAAAAGTAAACATTCATTGCTAAGAATTATGTACGAGTATAGTATTTTTTTACATCATCATCGTAAAGATTCAGGAGTGTTTAGAATCAGTAAACAAAGTCTATATTTCCCTTCTTGGAAGAGCTTAGGTGCTTTATATGTGACATGAGTCTTAATGTTCTTTTAAGGTTTCTCATTAGTTTAAAAGTAACTACGAGTTTTCTTTGAAGGAAAGAATATGAAGCAAGAATGCGTAAACCTTCACCTTTCGAAATCGTAATTTCTACATGCTGGTCGACCAGATCATTGCTGGGATTCCAGCATTTTCCGTTCCTGGTCAGTCAGCTTGTTGCCTGGGATTCCAGCATTTTCTTTTTCTAATAGGACGATTCTTTGCCTCATATTGTGGCGTTCTCCGTTTCTTTCCGTCGATTAGTTCTTTTTCTTGGAATTCCAGTATTTTCCGTTTCTGGTCTACCAAATCTTCGCCTCATATTCCAGCATTTTTTGTGTCTTGTCGGCCAGTTCTTTGCTTGGGATTCCTGCATTTTCCATTCCTTTCTAATGCCCTTGTCTTCCTTCGTGATGAAATCCGTTTAGAGCCGAAGGATTTTCGTCCTTTTCCTGAATTCAGGAGCTGGCTAGATTACCAAAATAATAATTCTAGACTAATAATAGCGTTCTCGCAGCAATAGTGGAAACGTTTTTGGAAAAGGTGATGGATACCTGATTATCCGTATGACAAATGCCAGAATTTAACAATGATTATGACGAGAAATAAATCATGTTGTGCAAAACATGATAAAATTAATTTCAAATCATGTCTCTTTTATAATTTATCTTGACTTGCAAAATAAATAAATAAACAAACTTTTGTAATTTGTGTAGTCTGCACCGTTTTTAAGTTTTATTAGATATATAAATAGGCTTTTCTTTCAGATATCACGCATCTGATGCATTATATTTGAAACTGTATAACTTTAATAGTTGTGTATAAATTCTATTTAAAGAAACGATGCAAAGTTAATTATTTATTTTGCCTTTTGTATGATATGTATATGTAATCTGAAGTAATTAACTAATTTATTTAATATTTAATTCATAAATTTAGATTTACATAAAAAATACTCTATTATGAAGCCAATATTTTAATTTTTATATATTTATATTAATACTAAGTTGCAGATAATACACTTTCATAAATACAAATCAAAATTAAAGAATTTTTTTATTATTTATTTTCTACATACAGAAAAAATATATTGCAAAACAGTTTCGGTATATTGCATTAGTTTCTAATTTCGTTATATAACGTTTCATTTCAACGTCATTATATTAACGTTTCATTTCAAGGCAAAATTTTTAAAAAAGAGGTTTATTGGGATTAACATAATTTTAAACCTTGTTCAGTTAACGAGCTCGTGAATTGAAAAGACACCCCTCTCACCAGACTTGCACACCACACCATCCGAAGTACATATGATTCTCAGCTTCATATTTAGAACTAATAAGACACAGATATATGGTTGTTCTTGCTAGAAATGTCTTTCAATTCACGAATCCTACATTTCTAAAACTAAGATAGCTTCATTAAGATTTTATGCATCACATTAGAGTTCATTACCTTGAAAACACGTCAATTCTCTTTATATGATCATCATTTAAAGTTTCTTTTCATTATTTTCTCTAAAAGTTATTAATTTTTAAACCTTATTTTCTTTGTAAATGCTTTTGCATACAAACAGGTTTGTTATTTTGTTTGAAATCTTAACAGATAGTCTTTTATTATTTTATTCAATATTTGAATCATTAGTTTATGTAAAGTTTTAATTTATTTAATTCACAACTATATTAAGAACACATATTATATAAAAATCTGAAAAGTTACTTTTAACAACGATTACGAACATTTTATACTAACCGCTTATATTTGATTGTAACAGATTTTGATGTTTCAATTAGATTTCCATAAGACAAAAAATTTAACAACTTTTTTTTGCAGTAAATATTGTGAATTTAGAACATAATTACTATAAATAAAATTTTATTATTTAAATTATTTATGCCTGTAAACGCAAAAATTCATTGTGTTTTAATGAACACAAAATTCTACTCTTTCATGTTAACTAATCGGATTTTGTGCTTAAGATACTCCACTCATTTTAAATAATTGACGCATTTTTAAACGTTGATTTTTTTTCTTATCACTACCATCATTTTTATAAAAAAGTAATTATTGTAGCTTTTAATTAGTCGAAAATTAACATTTTTCTAAATTAACTAAGATCAGCAATTTAATTCAGCAGTTAATAATACGTTACTTTGTGTTGATAAACGTTTTTTATTAGTAGAAATTAAAAGAAGAATGATTTTTGTTTATTGATTTTGAATGAAAAAAAAAAGATGTTTGCTATATTTTTATCGGTTTTTATAAACATTGTTTGTATTATAATTAAAAGTGATACATTTAATTAAAATTACATTAAATTGAAGACTTTATAAATAATGCTACAATTAAATGTTATCTTAGAATTTGTTTAATAAACCCTAATTTGTTGCATTTTAAACCTTCACTAAATTCGCATATTGAAAAAACTTTAAATAATATTTTTGAAATTTAGAAAAATGCTGTTTTTTTTTCAATGAGAGATAAAAATTTCTTTTTGGATTCAGAATGAAATACTTTAAACACCTAATAAGTGTAAACAGGAAGAGCATTGTTTTGTTCAAATGAAACTTCGTGTCAAATAACAACATGCATTTTCAAAGAAACAGAAAATAAACAAACAAATGATGCATATTCTCATGATCTTTCATTTGAAGAGAAAAAAATCCTATATTCAACACTTTTGCGGGAAATAAATATATAAAAACCTCCGAAAAGCAAAAATTTGAAATTACAGGATGTTAGAAAAAATAGTAAATAAATGGGGAAAAATGAATTAATTACTTCAAATATGTTATGTTTATGGAATCGAATCAAATTAAATTTATTTCTGAGTAAAAAAGATGTTTCCTCAAAAATTATATGATAACGAATATCTTTTTCTCCAGTAATACAATAAACTGGTGACATCATCATGCATAGGGGAATCATTAGGGTTGGTTAATAATATAACTTGATACTCAGCATTAGACACACAAAAAATATCAGCTCCTCAGAAATTATATAGATTTTAGAGTATCAGGCACTAGATATCGGTTTTTGGATTTAATTTATATTGAAAGGTAGGTTTCACCATTTGTTTTTATTCGAGTAATGTGTAAATCTGATAAAGATATTAAGTTGATATTGCGTAAATTGCCGTAGTATCTCAACAAAGACATTAATACGTTTAATGTTTCTTAACATGATATAATCTATTAGCTTATATAAGACTGCACATAACTTTGAAGAATGTTCACTTTCTCCTAAAAAACTATAGCAACAATTCACTTTTTTTTCCACCTCATTCAAACATCAATCAGTGCCAAAACCTTGCTCATTGAAACATTGCTATCAATATATGTTCTGAAGAAGCAAAACCGCAATATTCAAAATTACAATATATGGTCTCATTAGCCCTTTAGAATCTGAAATTGAAACAGTAATAATTCAGTTTCTCCTACTTTGATATGAAAATTGTATAAAATAATTATTATGATGAAAAAATTATTTTTATAAATTATTTTTATCTCTTTATAAAATGATAAAGAATCTGATTAGTTTGGCTATATGGCTTCTATAGTAAGATTATATAATTGACATAAATGTAAAGATAAATCTTACATTTTTACTAATTTTCATTCAAACCAGTTATTCTTTATTCTGACATTAGATCTATCAATTTGATATCGATTTTATTTCTCACTTTATGGTTAATTTTAGCTTTCTTAGTTTATAACGAAATACTTTTTATCTAAAATACCGGTATTTATTTGGTATCATATTTATTTTTTGTATGAAGCGATTATGTCGTTGCTAAATTTGGTTTAATGAAAAAAAAACCTTTTTTTTAATTTCTAGTGCAAAAAGTGTAGAAAAATATTTTAATCGTCAAAAAATTCGAACTCAGGTTTCTGACGAATATTTGTTTTAAACCTCCCTGAATTTGAAAAAACGCATTTTTGGTAATCGTCTGTTAGTAACAAAGATAATAAGATAATGCATCGAGATGCGTGGTTAAGCTTTGGTTAAAGATCTTTACACAAAATTTGTAAGCTTCTATCGAATTTTGAACAAATTTTATTCAGAGGATGTCTGTCTGTCAGCGTATTCGAATGTAAGTTAACAGGAAAATATCGGCGTAAATTTCCATTTTTACTGAATTTATCATATGATCCGTGGCAAGAGTTTTGCAGATTAATCCTTTTTCTGCAGTTACTAGAAACAAAGAATATAAATTGTGTTTTAGATATATTTTCCTCTTCCATTTCAAAACTAAATTTGACACAGAATTACATTTGCAGTCCTAAAATCCCATACCATATTTCATATGTATAAGCCATTACTTTATACTTTATGCGTGTACACTTTTCTGAAAGTACTGACTGACAGACACTTAGCACCTTGTTAGATTTGACTGGCGTATTAGCAGGTGTCTATTCAACAAATGTTGAATCTGTGCACCAAGTTATATCAGTCTAGCTGTCTTTGTTTCGTATTTGATTTTGTGTTAGCTTATATTCAAATAACTGGGAAGGCAGACAGCCTTTGCATAGTTTACTCTTAATTTGATCAAATCTAGAAATTTGTGGTAAATACTGCTTACTAAATTGCATTTGTCTATCACCAAGAGTTTTTGGATTATTTTTATCACAGATAGACAGACGGATATTTTTCATGAATATATTTTTCGAACTCGGGAAGATCTAAAACATGGAATTTCGGAAAAATCTCAAGTTCGAATATTTTGACGATACAATACTTTATACTAAGTATACGACAAAGTAAAACTCAGCAAGTAATAAAGAGCAATTCAGCTTTCTGAATTAACCATTATTAATGAAGGTCGAGTCCATTTATAAAACAAACAAATGAGAAAAGCTCAGCTATGATAATTTAACATTATTAACTATATCATAACAGGATATCCTCTGTTGTTTTTATTGCTGAACTTGATTCGGGCGCGCGTCTCAATGATTAAATCTCCCCGGCGCTCTTTCTAAAGAAGGATATAAATAGGATATTTGTAATGAAGCTCACATTCATTCATAAAACAAACAAACGGGAAAAGCGTGGTTATGATAATTTAACATGAATAACTATCTCATAACTGGATATCCTCTGTTGTTTTTATTCCTGAACTTGACTGTTGTTCATTCGCCTGCTTGATAAAATCTCTCTGGCGTTCTTTCTAGGCGACGTCGATCACGCAAATTCTTAATTCGCTTGAAGACAAGCTAATTTGGATCGCGTGACTTCTTTTTCAATGACAGAAACAACTCGATAGTATTCACAAGTGGTCACGTTACATAAATTATTAGTTATAATTTCTATTCATTTTTTTTTTTTTTTGCGGAACGCAAATATTGATGAGTGAATAGGTCAAGCTTTTATTTTCTTGAAAATTATTTGAAATTGGTTGGATGGCTAAAGCATTTAGATGTGTTTCAGATGCACTTTTACTCGAAGTAAACAAATCATTCTTATAATCCATTCATGCACAATAACGAGTAACTTTCGTTTTGCTTGACTGGAGGCATCAAGTATGTAGAAACCCTAATACTCAATTCACCTGATTCCATGCTTTCTGTAGAGAATCGGAAGTGCACGATGGGTAATTGGGATTATGGGCTGTTTTTGATCAAAAATAGGAATCTGTAGGTAATTGGCACATCTGCTGTTTTGTTGTTCTTAAATATTAAATATAAAGCTTGCTTTATTTTTAAATTCGCATTTTATTGTCTTTAGTTCCATAAAATGAAAATAAATGAAATCGGAAGTGCATAGTTTCATATGCAAGGAATATAGGGCTATCTAAAACTGTTCATTAAGTCTGAAGTGAATTTTGTTGCTGTATGGTACAAAATAGAGAAAATACGTATGGAATATTCTACATCTTGTTCAGATTATTCTTTGGAGTGGACAATGACGTGATTGTTTTTGACCATTCCTAGTTGTGAGAGATTCATAAAATGTCAGTTCACTCTTCAGAAGAATCAATTTTATGAGTAAAACTATTACTGATTATGTACATCCTCTATCAAATTAAAAATAGTTTTGTTTTCTTCATAAAATATATCAGTTTAAGAAAGTAAAGTTTAATTCTCTGTGCCCTGCATGTATAATAAAAATATGGACATGACTGTTTGTAAAAAGAAATTATATGAATAGTTATATTATCTATAACAAAATTCAATTATTGAACACATATATTTTCCATAAAGAATTCTTTTAAGAAAAAAAGATTGCAAGATAACTCTTCCTTTTCTATTCATATGCAACAATTTAAAATAGTAAAATTCAGACAAGCAGCATTTATTGTCATTCCTATTAACTCTGATTAGTCGGAAAGTCTTTTACACTTACAATTATTGAACTTGAAGATCCATTTTTTTATTCTTTATTTCCTATTAAAAACTTATCTGTGAATTTGCATGTTAAATGTATTTTTATAGTAATTTTTCTCTTCTTTAGTTATGTAAATTACTATTACTGTCTCGATATGCTTGTGAGTCACCCAGTCTTTTCTCTGGACTATTGGAAAAGTTTTTTAATACTGGTAAGTCCACGAGTTTTATTTTTTCCTGCACAACGTAACGGAAAGGTATTTTGACCTTCAAAGGAAATTTTAATGGAAGATTTTGACAAACCTTTACATTTAAGATCTCCCTAAGTTATAAAAATACATTTTTTGGGAAAATGTTTGTCTGGCAAATATAATTTGAAAACTTTATATTTAATATTTGAATTTTTAGAAAGATAAAACTCGATATATTGTCTTTATAATAAATTTATCAAATTTAGAGCAATTCTATTCAGAGGAAGTCTGTCTGTACAGCAGTTCGCATATAAGTAAATAAGATAATTATAAAACTAAGAGAGTTAGATGGACAAAATTCGGTACAAATTTTCAACATTTACCGAGTAAACACCTTTCAGAATATAAATAAAATTCAATAAGGGTTTGAACATCTGGAGGTTAGCAGCACGTAAATGCATTAACTCAAAAATGTAACGATTTAAATTCATAAAATTTGATATGCGGTTTTGTCACTTCAAGTGTAGTCTTTTGTCAAATTTTGGTTTCGATCGGTTGGGAAAAACTTCGTCTGAAACAAAACTAATTTATTAAAGAGCATATATCACTCCTATTGGTTATCAAAGTTTCCTATTATATAATACCAAAACGACATACTTTTAATAAATATGATGTTTAGAAAAGAAACTACTGCACAAGAAATAATTATAAATCGTGATACCTCTTTCATTTACGTCAAAGAAATTTCTTTCAAATTACTTTACATTTTTGCGGTTACCAGTCATTATAAATAAACATTTTAAACAAAAAATTTCAAAAAAAGTTCTTTACAAACAGTTTAAACTGTAGAAGGAGTTGTTTATTTTCTGGAAAAAAATTTTAACTTTTTTAATGGGACCTTATTTTTCAAAGTTTAGCTATGTATATTTTCCTTTTATCAAAAGGATTTTTTTCTGCTTCCAAATAATATCATATAACGCATGAAAAAGGTAAATCTATCTCAAGTTGTAAAGACTCTTACTTTTATTATACAGTGAGGTATTTTTGACTAGAAGAAGAAGGAGTTGCAAACAGATTGATTTAAAAATTTTATTTTCCTTTTTGCCAAATAAATATTGTAAATTCTATGAGTAATAAAATATTAAAATAGTATTGATACTTTACTAAATATTATTTATCAGGTTCCTATGTGTCTCACCTCATCACTTAGTTATTGTTGCATTTATAAAATCCAAAATTTACCTTTTATATTATTCTACATAAATGCTGTTGAAATGAAATAAATGATGATGAAAGTTAATTATCTGCAGTTAATTTATTAAAATAATTAGCCTTAAATATTCATTATCGATACTGATATAATAACAAACTTAATTCTGCAGTTTATTTAAAGAGGCGTATTTTTATGCATACTGCCTAGTGTTGTGAAATATCTAAATCCGGCTCTTAAAACATCTTTTGCACCGTTATCGTTTAACATTGACTCAAAAATTCCACTAAGTTTTGGATTACGAAATTAAACTACAGTTCTTTTCAAAAATAATTTGATCGTAATTTAATTCTTAGAGAAGTTTGCCCGCTTTAAATTCACTTAAATTAGCTTTAATTTCAGATTTTTAAAAAAAATGTACATATCGTCATTATTTCTGAGCAAATTGGATAATATTAGAATTATAATTAGTCTTAACTTTGGCAAAATTGTACATAATTTAATAAGGGCCAATTATCTTGTTTTTTCTTAGCAAAAAACATTTGTTTCTTTGCATAGACATATTCTAATTTTTACTAGTACAGATTCTATATCTGTATCATTATGTCCAATCAGTTTAAACTGATGTACTTATTTCTCTTTCATTTAGATTTCTGAAAAGTTCTAGGATAACAAGGATGGCGACTGTGTGAATATGAAGTTATTACCTGCCTGTCCATCGAAACATTTCCATTACAATATTACTGGATGTGAGTAGCGTCCGTAAATGATATCTTATCATTAAAAAAACTATAGAGATATGCTCAGTTCATCAAAACATTTCCTATACACATCAAAATTTCGTATATGTTAAATTCCTTAATAGAATTTTATATTAAGCGATTATATTTTAATGATAACTTGTTGTAGATATTGTTTTTTATACTGGCAATTTCTGATAATATCAAAAATGTCTACGATGTATATATTTCGGTTAAAATTTCCTACAAATTCTGAAAGTGATGTATTTTTTTAAGTATATGAGATTAGATTACTACAATTAACAATTATTCCAATTTAATTCGTCATAAAAATAGCTATTTTACAAAATTATATCAAAGCATTTGCTTCATATATAGGATGTCTTGAAGAATGTCAGCTAAAAACTAAATTGTGAAAATATTAAGGGAATTAATGTTTTTATATTAATATTTCTCCGTATTTATATTTACTCAAAATATGGATAGATCTTAGCATTCGTTTGCACGATAAATTCTTTGTTATAAAAGCGAACATTTTCATTTTGCTTGCTTGGGGAAAAAAGTTCAAAAGCTAGGCAAAGATTTCACAGGGCCTTGTGAATTAAAAATAGAGATACCACAAACGCGTGCTTAGTAGAAAACTGAACGAAAAAAACTAAGATTATTTTATGACGTCTAGACTCCTACCTCTTGAAACCTGTCAAGTTGATTGAAGTTTCAGCAAGAAATAACTGAAGCTTAGACAATTAAAATAAAGCAAAATGCCAGGGAAGGAAAAGAGAGTTTTTGTCCAACTTTAGAAATCTCTAGAGATGTGTATTCTGCGTTACAAGATACGTGTGATATGTTGTTCAAATAAAAGCCTGTAATCTTCTTCAATCTGAGCAAATGTGCTTCCAATTGCAATCTTCCATATTTTATTTTGTTTTAAAATTATAAATTTTATTTCAGTTTTTTCTTCTTCTTCTTACCATTGTGTTTTATCTGCAGATTGTAAATGAGATCAGTTAAGGGAGGTTATTGTCTTCTCTCGCTTTATCACACTAGAAAAATGGAATAATATCTGCCTTTAAAATAAGTCATTCTCTCTGTTTTCAAGTAGATTTTGCAAAATCTTTAAAAATAAACAGTTTGTACGTTGACCCATTTTAGATATTTTGAGCTCAAACAGAACAGAAACGAATTCACATTTTTTTATTTCCATTAATTCAAATCAATGCTCTTTGTTAGAAGACTAGAAAATTACATACAATCAAACTTAAAAGAATTTGGACATGTTAGTATTAAAAAAGCATTCTATTCTTATCTGAATCTTTTTTGTTCCATTTTCTTTAGCTGCTCACACGCCTTATATTGTTTTTGAAAATGACTATCGATATATTACGATTGTTAAATTCTGATAAATAATGCGAAATGGGGGCTTTTAATCTATGGTTTTAAATCTAATACTGTAATACGAGGAATGGTTGTCAAGTCGAAAATCGCCCCAGAATTAATAAACTCCGGTAAACTTGGGGGTCTGGGGTTTTTGGCCACGAGGAATCGATTGGCGCCGGTTTTGAAGCGCTACGGTCGAGCAGTTCGGAGTTACAGATAGGATATTTTCAAACTTTATTAGTTCGCCATAATGGCTACTTAAATTTTCAAGCAGTAACGTGCTGCCATCTATAGCCAATATGGCGAACTAATAATGTTTTATGTTTATGCTGTTATAGGTTTATAATATGTTTCTTATGTATGTATATATGTTTGATTTTTCTAAATAAATTTGTCAAAAATATTGATCTTCAACACACTTCAATCTTTACCTTTGTATAGAATAGTTCCCTTTCCAAACTCTTTGTTTAGAATAGTTTACAATGGTGCACTTTAATCGGTTATCTTTTCACCAATGGTTTCACAAATTTTCTTATGGCATGTATTGTTTTGATAAATCACAATTGAAAATTTAAATCTTCGAGTTAGCTTCGATACCTGTTTTCTCCGAGCGGAGCTCGGTCACCCGCTGGTTATCTTAATACATCAAGATAAAAAAGACAAACCGACATTTTGAACCGACACTTTCAAAATTAGTAATTTAATGTTTTTTTTTTCTACGACTAAGGTTTTATTTTGCTTCTGAATAGTTATTGCAAATGCTCTTCCGCCATTATTGTCTTTAGTTTCCTTCAAGTTTTTATTTTGAATACCTAAGTTATTTGAATTTAAATTTTACTGATATAATGCTGCTTGAAAAACAAGGCTTTGTTGACTTTCCTATAAACAAAATGGTCTTGTTTGTCTTCAAGAAATTATTTCTTTTGTAGTATGTGACGTAAAATATTATTTCTTTCTCATGTTTAATGACGATAAATTTGAATTATTATAAAATCGTTAGATATATTAAATAGGAAGTTGTTATTTACTTATAATTTCCAATAAAAATGTGATTCTAATTTTGAAAAATATGGTTTAATTGATCTTTGCAAAAGAATCTTAGAAACGGAAATTATGGCTGTAGACAAATAATTTATATTACTTTATAAGGTTTAGAAAACCATTATGACTTTAAAAAATTTGCATCTTTATTTATTTGTTTATTTTACTGTATATGTTTTTAAAAAGTATCTCAGCCATGACACTTTGATCAATAGCTTGCAAATATAAATGATTTTACAAAATGTAATTCGACTTTCAAATTAAGGCTAAAAAGACCAATCTCATTCAAAATTTCAACCTTGGATCTAACCTAATTATCACGTATTAAATCTTAGATTATGAATTTGTTTGGAAATCTAGAAATAAAAAAAATGTGTATATAAATAAATTTTGCACTTCATCTTTAGCTGTTTAATCTTCGATTTTCATAAAATGGAGATTTATCTGTTTCTTGCTCATCATATGATTTCCAGAATTAATTAGCTCAATTTAAATAGTTATTTAATTAATTACTTAAATCTTTTACAGTCTAAGATGAAAATATCATTATACTTTTAGATTCGGAAGTAGCTAAGATTAATTAGTGCTTTAAATAGTGCTTAAATGTCCCATTAATCATCAATATTAAAATGAATCCTTGGGAATGCTGGGCTTTCGACAAATTTTTATGTTCTAATACATTAAATAAATGTTAGAATTTTATTCATTTCACTATATCATCACTGTTATATTAAAATATTTTAGTCTAAATATGCTTAAATATTTTACTGATGCAAATCAACTATGTACCGGGTGGCCAGAAATAAAACACCCCTACTCTGACCTCCCTGGATATCGAACTACTCAGTGTAAAGGCTTGAAAATTTGTGGACATACTATTCAAAAAATGGGGAAACGGATTTAACGAAAAAAAAATTTAGTTCCAGAAATCACCGATAGGTGGCGCTGTACCACTGGACGTATGCTGAAAAGACACAAAAACACGTTTTAAACACATTTTATTTGAAAGTACCAAGCATACATGAAACAAGGACGTTATCGATGCAGGGAATGCTGCTCAATATGGTTCCCTTCCTGAAGATGTAAAATGTGAAGTCTGTGGACAGCTTGTTCAACTGCGGATCGTAACTGGTCATCTGAGATGCTTCTCACATGCAGACTGATACTCTCTTTCAAATCTGCCAAGGTTATCAGACGTTCTCGATAAACAAGGTTTTTTAAGTGTCCCCAAAGCCAAAAATCACACGGATTAAGATCCGGTGAACGAGATGGCCAAGTTATCGGAAACGCGCGACTGATTATTCTGTCAGTGGTGAAATGTTGGCGAAGAAACTGTTGCACAGGGAGTCCAATGTGTGGAGGTGCTCCATCTTGCATAAAAGTAATGGTGTCAAGGCATTGGCGCTGCTGCAAATGGGGTACAACAAATGTTTCGAGCATCCTTTTGTACCTGTTGGCCGTCACGGTACATGTCTCAAGGCCATTGGAAGTAACCTCTTCGAAAAAGAACGGTCCAAGGATGAATGTGGCTGTGAATCCACACCAGACTGTAACTTTCGGTGAGTGGAGTGGAATCTCTTGGAAGGTACGGGGGTTTGTCGTGTCCCATATGCGACAGTTATGGGTGTTCACTGTTCCACTGAGGTGGAAATGGGCCTCATCGCTCCACAGAATCTGCCACGGCCACGATGCATCCACTTCAACTCTAGCAAGAAATGTCAATGCAAAGGTCAGTCGCATCTCCCTGTCTGGCCAGCAATTGTTGATTAGGGCGGATTTTGTACGGGAAACAATGCACCATTTTTCTGAGTACGTTCCACACTGTGCTATAGGGAACACCCAAGTGTCGTGACACTGCACGTGCACTACTGCAGCCTAAAACATTATCCATTGACTGTTCAACAATACCGGTGGCAACATCTTCAACGACATCTGAACGAACCGGTTTGCGTCCTCGACCAGGCTGAACTCCAAGATGTCCAGTTTCCTCGAATCGAGCGATCATTCTCCTGAGAGCTTGTGGAAGCAATGGTCCCTTACGCAAATCCTTAAGTCGGCGAAACTCTCGAAGTGCTGCTGGAGCATTTCCTTTATTCTCGTAAAACAACTTCACAAGCAAAGCGCGTTCTGGCAGCGTGACAGCCATCACTAATAAGAATGACATTCCCCACCTTTTAACTTCTTTTATACCCAGAACATGGCTTCTAACCATGCTTTATGCAAATTTTTCTGGTTACAGTATGAAATTGCAGTTACAACGGGAGTTCTAGCTTCTTTACTATTTTTATTTTCCATAAGGGGCAGAAAAATTAAAAAGGAAGCATGGAAGCATTCCATTCCGCATAAACATTTTAATTTTTATTATTATTTGTGTCTTTTGATCATAGTTCCAGTTGTGCAGCGCCACCTATCGGTGATTTCAGGAACTAATTTTTTTTTCGTGAAATCCGTTTCCCCATATTTTGAATAGTATGTGTACAAAATTTTGAGCCTTTACACTGAGTAGTTCGATATCCATGGAGGTCAGAGTAGGGGTGTTTTATTTCTGGCCACCTTGTATATAAAATTGTTAAGAGTGACATTTGATTGCTATATATTGTCACAAAATTCCACATGTTCCAGATACTACTTTAAAAATTTGTATGTTCTCTTGTGTTTGTTTTTGACATACAATATTTTGATAAAACAGACAATTTCCTTGAACATTATTACGGAACAATTTATTTCAAAATAAGGAAATTACTAGAATTATTCCAACTTTAATATTTTGTCTTGAAGCGCTGAAATTCAACACAATCGAATCGAAAATATTTTGGTTTCATTTCTTCAAAACAATATATTTAAAGGTCACGATATATTCTTGATTTAAGTGAATTATCTATTTCAGTAAAGCATGGATCCTATAATATCTGATTTGTGGATAAATATTAAACAAGTAAATCCGGATAAAATAAATAAAATAATGAATTAATAAAGTAAACAGGCATCGTTATATGTATACGCAATAAGAGTGTTCCTCAGGTCTCTAGAAGGTATTTTTTAATTCTTATTGTCCTACAGTATTTAACATATATAGAAATTTTGACAGGCTTAAAATAATTATCCTCAACTGAATATTTTCATCAAATGTTATGAAAAAAATAAGATAAACAAAGATGATATGAATATAGAAGCGTTTTATAGATTAAATTATTTAATCAGGTTACAGCAACTATTTCCTTTTAAGATGTGTATAGATAAAGATTATTTAGTTCATTTATGAAGATGAATGGCCATAGATTATATGTCCAGCAACATTTAATTTATGGATAGTATCTTTACATGCATATAATTATTTTCCAACCTAGGAGAATAATCTACTGAGGAAACTATGTTTCAACCTTTAAATAAATATGAAGTGAACAAAAAATAATATTCCTTATTTGGATTGAACTCCAGATAAAAATAATGAACGGAATGAAATTAATTTCCATTGAAAAACTGTGGAAGGCGATTGGTGAAAAAAATGTGCAAAAATCACAGAATCATTTTTATGCATAAAGAGAAAAATTATCCCAATGAAAATGCTTTACGTGAGCCCAAGAACCCTAATGTTTGCTTAGGAAATATTATTTCCTTTTTAGATTTATCTTATTATCAGATTTTACTTCTGTTTAACTCCTATCACTTATTTTAATGACTCTAACAAGAATGCAGTTTTGCATAATCCATAATGCGTGTGTTAATTATAGTTAAGGACGGATTCCCAATTCCATTAGCCATAAACTAATTTTTTTTTAATTTTCTTCATTATCAAAATCATCTTTCCATACCACATATGGAATATGCAAATGGTGTGTGGTTTGCTTCCGTTTGGTAATTTCAACAATAGACATTACCAAATAAGGATAGTTATTTTATGGTCTTTCATTCTATTAACTGTATAACTCTATATATTCTATAATATAGAATTTAAAGTTTCAACTATGAAAATAGTGATATAATACCTGTTTCAAAATGCAGCAAAACCAGTAGGGAAAAAAATTGTTTTGTAGAATACAGTCTAAAGTTAAAAAGTCTTTCAAATTATATGATAAAAATTCTTTATAATATGCCGCTTTTTTTCTGTAGAATATTCAAGCAGTCATCAATTTAATATATACTTCAATTTTCATTTTTTAAATATTTTAAGCAGTTGGGGATTTGTATGTTACTTAAATGAAATTTAAGATGAACCAGAGAAATCGGATTAGAATGTCGTTTTAAATCGATTTTTAAAAAGTCCCTTAAATGTAAAGAAATTTTCTAAATTATCCATACTTTGCTTTTTAAGTTTTTTTATACTTCAATTTCAAATTATTTTGAAAGCTTAATATTTTTTTTTATATTACTTTCTGAAGATTTCTTCTTTTCACTTTTAACAAATTGTAAAATATGATTATATAAAGTGAATTTTGAAAAGTGACATATCTGATTATATCTATTTATTTTCAGTCACATAAGACGAAATGCATTTTAAAATATCGATAAGAAGCATTGAAAGTATTAAAAGAATAAAAAATAGCCAGTCTTTTTTTAGTGGAAGAATCATGTTAAATAAAGTGGCAAGACATCCCGGTTGAAATTTTTTTTTCACAAAAGTTTTCATTTTTTTCCTCCTGTCTTCATCTATCTCTCAGCTACACCACTATGAACTCTATACCGACTTAAATTTCAGAAAAACCGGTTGCTTCTCTTTAAGGTCATTTCAAGGCCATATTTTCTGGTTGATACTGCAACAGTATTAATTATTACATTGACAAATATATAATGTAGACATTAATTTTATGTTTTATTTTTATTTAGATCTGATTGCTCATCTCTGAGTTTAAAAGCATAGGGCAAAATGTGATTTTTTTTTAAAAAATTTGAATTTAACTTTGGACATCACATTCTGCGTAAAAACTGAAAATCGTCTACGCAAACGATTTTTCTAGCAACTACGGAAAGGGAAATCAAACGAATTGGGTCATTCGAGCGGGTTTATTTTGGTCCGTGTATTGGCAACGTAACATGTTCCTAAGAAGCTGACCATTATCAGTTTGTGTGGACGGAAGGTTGAGAAAAAGGAAAAGGCGCATAGAAAAGGAATAACAATCAAAGGCCAAGACGGCTCCAAAGAAGAGAGGGCCCAGAGGGTGACTACTTTCATTATTTGAGTCACGTGTCAAATTATTGATGACTACTTCACAGTTACGATTTTACGTTGAACGGGTTTTTATTCTTTCCTTTCCCATTCGATATCGTGAGCTTTGTTTGGTTTCCGGACATATTTGTGGTTTCTTGAATAATATTTAAATGATTTCGATTGTGCATTAGTTTTTCTTTTTTTCTTCCTTGGATGATCTCATTTTCATGTTACCTAATTGCATTCGGACTAGCTGAAAGGGTAACTGTAACTACCAACAGTTTTTGACATTACAGGACAATATTCCATCCATTTGTAAAGATTATCACGTAATTCTAAATCACTTTTCTACTTATCATCGACTGTTACATTTACTCAAAGCAACCACATTGTCTTTTAAAGCAATTTTTTACGGAAAATTTATTTTTACTTAAAGAAATGTACATGCCAATTATTTTGTATTAATCGCGGCAGTTTTTTCTGTTTTTTTAGCATACTTTTACTGTATATATATATATATTGCTTCGTTGAATGTTTATTAAGAAACTGTTCGAGCCTTAAATAAAAATGTATGTGAAGGTATCTAGGTAATAAAGAATAGTATCTTTTCTAATTGCAAAAAAAATGTCCTTTTCATCAAGATAAATGTTCTCAATCAGAGTAGAAATTATATATTATATAATTAATTAAAGTACTAATCGTTTATATAATATTAGATAGTAAGTATTATTTAGCATATAGTTCATTGATCTGAACTAATTTAATAGCAATTAGATAATTTTAGTAAATAGCAAGATAGCTCAATTTAACTTCAAAATTTAGGAATATATTAATTGCCATTATTGAATACCATATTGTGATAAACATTTGTAGAAATAATTAGAAACTTCAGGAGAAAAATTAAAATTTGTTTTCACAATGTGGCAACTGTTTGTATATGTATAGGAGGAAAAGCTTAAGTTTAGGGATTTAGGGACTAATTTCAAAATACATTTATGAATGAATTTTCAAACGGTTTTCTTTCTTTATTTCTATTTGTCTTAAATCCTTAGCTGAATTCAGCAGTTTGTATAAAATCAAGATATTATTTTTCCACAAAATTGTGCATTTAATAGAGTAGATATGTCCATATTTAAATTGTAATCGATTCTTTGCGATAGTATTAATGGATTGGCTATTCAATATTAAACATAACAGAAAAAGAATAAAAAAATTATTGCAAACATTCTTTAAAGAAAACTAGTAGATCTAGAATTAAAATATTTGTTATGTAGTTTGTTTGTAAGTTTCACTAAGAAAGTGTTTTCGAAATTTTTAGGATTTTTAATTGTAATTAAAAAGCTTCTGTAATCAAAAATTTTACCCCACAGTTTCATAGAATGCGAAAACTCAAAATCATTTTTTATTAAAATAAATTAAGTTTTCAATTACTCCAATTACATTTTCCTTAAACATTTTCAATGTTTTTAATAAATTTTTAAAACATATAATTATTTTTTTATCTATCAAAAACAGTTTATGCTGCTTTATATTCATGCGCTTTGAGGCAACATATATGTTATGCATACGTTATATTCGTTGTAATTTAGAGAAAATTTTCTAATTATATTAAAGAAATGAATGAAACCGGAAACATAATATTGCTATGATGTTTGGAACTACAGGTTAGAAAATGTTTATTTTTTCCGCATTTATTTCCTCTTTTTTTTTTTAAATCTTATTCCACATTGATTATCTTATTCTATATTATTACTGAAAATCTCAGAATCTACTGGTGCAAATCACACTTATTTTGAGTAAATTTCAATGCAATCGCATAATTTTTTTTCTAATTCTAAACCATGTGACTGAATCACGGATTCGAATTTCTTTTTATCAAAACATATCAACTATATCATTAAACTGCATAGTCATTCTTTCTTTCTTAGAAAATCATTAAAAGAAGAGATAGAGCGTAGGCATGAAAAATTCTTCTATGAAATCTGACTTTTTTTAAATCTTTTGTTAGTTTTCATTCATTTCGTGTTAGAAATGAGGCAGTTGTTTAAAGATGTAATTTAAAAAATATTATTAACACAAACCTTATTATTAACAGGCCCCTTACATAGCTCTAACTTATTGTAAAGTATTTTATTAAGAACAATTTTACATGCGTATTGTGAAATGAGCCAAAAATGTTACTGTTGCTGAAACACTTTTAATTTATAGGTGCTTTTAGAAAAGTTTTGGGAATTTATGAAAAAAATAAACACATGCGTATATTTTCTCCCATAATATTTTTGCATCTCAAAACGCTTCTTGGATTTGGGTTCGTTTCATTTATCATTATATTCTATAGCGCATGCGCAAAGAAAAATACGATTGTTGTATTACAACTTTCTGCAGTCTTAAACGTTTTGGTTAAATTTCATTAAAATTTACTATAATTGCTCCTATTTCTCATTATATTTTCAAATAATGTTTTTATATTTAAAGTATTTTTTTAATATAATTGACCGATTCATCTAAAAACCATAGTTTTAAATACTTTTTAAAGCATCCAATTTTTCAAAAAAATTATGTCGAACGTAGTCTGATACCTTAAATGAGGCGTTCTAAATAGCAGACAGTATATATTCACGACGATGTAAAATAACGCCGATAAAGTTATATACGAGTTCCTATTAAGTTTATAGGAAGAAAAATGATTTATAAGTTAGTTCTGCTGCCCTGACTTTTCAGATGTGGTAACTAAATGCTGTTCCTTTCAGCTCTGAGAAGCAATCTTAATGAGATCTTGATAAACCATTATTTTCATTTAAGTCAGACCGTAAACAATATGTTCACACTTTCGTAAATTTATCATTTCATCTTGATAATACACACAAAGGAATACAAGATTGATTGTGCCACCGCAAAATAGAAGAACATAAAAAAAGCTCGGAAAAGCTTCCAAAAATGATGTTAATTTATCAAATCAAGCAAGCCTATTGAATCAAAAGAAAAAACAGCAATAGAAGAACTGGTAACACCATTTTTCATTCTTAAACGTTTCTATTATTTAGAAGAAATTTATGTATATATTGTATTTTAATGTCAAAGATTCTTAATAGTTTGTATGTTTTTATATTTATCAAGAAAGAATAGAAATTTCAGAAATGAAATGAAATGATAGGTAAGGTAAACGTAATGATGCACCTGAATTGGTAGCAGTCATGTGAAGCAGTGTTAAATGGTAATATTTATTTTAAATAATCGTTAAAAAACCTTTGTTATAAAAAACCTTTGTTAACAAAAATAAATGTATGTCTTCTAATATCACTGAATTGCTACATTTAATTACTACCATTTTTCATACTTTCCAATAAATTCATTATCAATAAACTCGGTGTTCTCGGCCTGAATTTAAATAAAATTATTTGTGAATTCTTTTGTACTTTTTACTGACAAAAATATTATTGTTGCTTTGATAAAGGAAATAAATTTTTATGTACTTTATTTTGATTTGGATTTTGTAAATCGATTTTAGATCTCCAATTGAAATCTGTTTATACTGAAATGTAAGAGATGTTCATTCTTTCGTTAGAAGTGAAACAAATTAAATGTATAAGGGGTGTTCAAATGAAAGTATACGAACCGTCGTAACAGCGTAACCGTTAACATATCTGCCTATGCCCCTATGGAAGGTAGCAAGACATCTAAATGTACTATCAGAGTCTTCGGCGTATAGCGGAGCATCCTCAGGCTCAGAATCTCTTAAAAAGAGCACCATCCATTTGACGGTGCTCTTTTGTTGGTGTTGAATTCCTCGAGCACAGAAGAACCATGAACTTCAATGTGTACAGTAAGACAGAAGACTACACAAATCCATCTAGAACAAAAGACCAGGGTTACTCACGGAGACTGTGGTTCTTCTCCGTGGTGGGGCGTGTTCACATATTTCCAGGGTCACACATGTAGAATTGCCAAGTCAAAGAAGGTGTAGCTCAACCATCCTCCATATAGCCTGGACATATCTGCCTGCGTTTTTATGTGCGCTGTCCCTTGAAAAAGCATCTGAAAGCGAAGCGCTTCAACTCGGACAGCGAACTCAAGGACGCTTTGAAGGCCTAGGTCTCGTCATGACCACAAGAATTCTTCGAACAAGGAATCATTCGGCTCGCTAATCAATGGGATCGTTGTGCTCTGGCATATGGTATATACTTTAAATAAAGTCTTCATTTATACCCACAGTGTCGTTTCGTAAATTTTTATTTCAATGCCTCTTGTATTGAAGAAATCCTGTTTGTTGCTCGATATGGTCCATTCCCGTTTTTTCTTCACCGCTTCCATTTAGTTAGAAAATGGGTAGGTAGGTAGGCAGGTAAGGTTTATTGGCCCAAGAGCCATTCGTGGCCATACTGCTCCAACGATATGGTTTAAATTAAGACTACATTAATATGAACCCAGCTAATGAATTATAGATTAATACGAATTGAGGAAATTGCAAGAAATACAAGAGGTGTGAAAATCAGTCATTAAAATTTTAAAATTCCTCAATCGCAGAAAAATAATTTTTGAAACAATTAAATTTGCGAGTTGATGATACAATCCCAAAATGAAGCTCTAACAGAGATTAAAAGGTTGAAAAGCAGCTCGATGCAATTAAAAAGATGAATCGCTTTTAAAACTGTAAAAATATTTGGTTGGTATTTGTCACCCACCAAGTCAGTTAGACTTACGGAGGATTTTTTGAAAATGTTGACACGATAGAAATGGTACATAGGGCATTCAATTCAAATGTGCTTAAAACTTAGATCAACCTGGCATGTCTGGCACATAGGTGCCCTTTCGCCAAATAGCAAATGTTTGTGAGTACAGCGCGTATGATCAGCAAATGACTACTGCCCTTATGGTGAAGTCGACGATCCCATTCCCTTTGCGACATGTTGCCCTTTTACTTTCTCATGTCATCTCAGAAAAACCCTCATTATCGCTAGAAAGTTTATTGTTCAAAAGAGTTTATAATAATTCTTCTTCCAAAAGTAGAATCATAAACATGATTAAATTCCTAATTGATCAGGGGCAACTGCATTAATTAGTGTAACTCTATTATTTTCTTAGGACACCATTTATTACAGTTCGTACTTTATTCATAATTTTTTTCATCCCCCCCGCAAGTAACTAATATTTATAACCCTTTATTTTTGCATTCATACTGTATATTACAATGTTCATTCATCCAATGTTATTCTACTCAAGCTATTTTTCATTCTATCATTTATCATTTCATGTTATGTTGTATTTATATGTATTTTGTCATTCGTCTGCATCCTTCCCATTAATTGTTGTGGGCTTTTTATAATAAAGTCCACGTACATTGATACCAAAAAGGAAAGGGGCCACATGAGCCCTAGAAACGGAGGTGTGGAGTTAAAGTATTAAATGTTTATTAGCCTTCTTCTACTACTAGGTACTCGACAACCGTATCAACAGTATTTAAACTCAATAACGGCTAATCATTATAAACTCAATCTTATTGTTATCATTCATCAGCTTGTAGTATCTGTATGATTATTGTTACTAAAACTAAAACGTTTGTAAGTTACTCAATAGATTAAAGCTTCATTTGTTTTAGAGTAGTATCATTTATGCTTTTAAATAGCTTTAAAATGAGTTATATCTTGTGAAAACTAAATAACTATAAAAAACGAAACAAGTCATTTAGATTTGAAATATTTTAAAATAAACATTTTTTATAGAAAATATAATTTAAAAAAAAGAATACTCTTCCATTTAAGTTCCTAAAAGTAAGTATCTAATTTAAGTTCCTCCATTTCGCTCCATATTTTGATAGAAAATATTGATTGAGTATTTTGTTTTATAAGCGGAAATTATCTTTAAAATGCATTGGTTAACAAATTAACTCGTCAAAAGTTTGAAGAATGGGTTAATCGATCATTTTGTATATCCCATAGAAAGGAGATTCAGTTAAATAAGTAATTAAATAATTCATATCTTTGAGCGTTGAAGCGTGAAATTTCACCAAAAAACGTGTTCAAATACTTCTTGTCTCTGCACCCTCATTCAGTAGTAAAATGTTCTTCTTACTTTTAGTTCATCTTACTTTTTCAGTCATGGTTTTTTAAAATTCAAATTAACTCAATGAAATTCAAATCGACTCTTACATCGACATTTAATGTATTTCATAAACTAATTTTTTTCTGTAATGAAATGTTTATTAGACTGTATATTCTTTTGAGAGAGCTTCTTAAATTAGACCACAAAATGTAGAAATACATTAATTTAACTTTAAATGCATAGATATAACTACATATATTTATGCTTATATTAATTTAAATTATCAAAATACCACAATTAAAATATTGTGTTATTAACCCTCCTGCATATAATGATGACACTGATTCGTGAATCCAATTTATGAATTTTTAGTTTTAAACGTGTCATAAAATAATGTATTAAATAATTTAAACTGCAAAAATCTCTTAAAAACGATTGTTCTCGAATTCTTTTTATTTTATTACGGAAATTAAAGTAAATATAAATGTACAAAACAGGATGTGTTATCCAATTGGCAAGTCAGGTAAACTCATAGATCAAAGGTAAAACAATATTTACAATATTGTTACATATTGAATAACATAGTATTGCATAATTTTGTACAATATTGCGTGATAAGATATGCTATCTGTGATAAACAAATTAGCCTTTCTGATATCATTTTTATCTGTCTATCACTCATTTTATCTAATACTATAATACGAGGAATGGTTGCCAAGTCGAAAATCGCCCCAGAATTAATAAACTCCGGTAAACTTGGGGGTCTGGGGTTTTTGGCCACGAGGAATCGATTGGCGCCGGTTTTGAAGCGCTACGGTCGAGCAGTTCGGAGTTACAGATAGGATATTTTCAAACTTTATTAGTTCGCCATAATGGTTACTTAAATTTTCAAGCGGTAACGTGCTGCCATCTATAGCCAATATGGCGAACTAATAAAGTTTTATGTTTATGCTGTTATAGGTTTATAATATGTTTCTTATGTATGTATATATGTTTGGTTTTTCTAAATAAATTTGTCAAAAATATTGAACTTCAACACACTTCAATCTTTACCTTTACTTTACCTTTGTATAGAATAGTTCCCTTTCCAAACTCTAACTTTGTTTAGAATAGTTTACAATGGTGCACTTTAACCGGTTATCTTTTCACCAATGGTTTTACAAATTTTCTTATGGCATGTATTGTTTTGATAAATCACAATTGAAAATTTAAATCTTGGAGTTAGCTTCGATACCTGTTTTCTCCGAGCGGAGCTCGGTCACCCGCTGGTAATTTATTGAACTACAAAATCATCGAGCCAGTTATACAATCGTCGAAATGTTTATAAGTAAGTCTTTATAAGCTCCTACAAAAAAAGTGCTGGTCAACAATACTTTCAATATTCTGTGGAATTTTAGTTGATTCATCTGAATGATTTCTTTTACTTAAAATTTTAACAAAATATCTTTTATTCATAACATTACAAATTTAAAACTAAATCCTCAAACTATTTTTAAATGGTTTAACAAAATTGTTTTATTCATAAAAACATCTTTCTGAAATTTAGCATGCATTTTTATAATAATCTTTAGAATATAAGCTGAAAT
>JAPMOQ010005754.1:244096-272426 GCA_026543055.1 Argiope trifasciata
TAAACTCTGTTATGAGTCTTCAGTGAATGCATCAATAATTATGTATATATCCTGAAAGATATCCTGCTTTTTTGTTTTTAATTGATAATATTTGAAAAAAAAAAGTTAAAAAATAGCAATTTTTCTCAAATATTAAAACTTTTTTTTAATAAATGAATTTTCATAAATGTCATACGTTTAGGCAAAACAAGTGCTTCAAATATCATTGCTTTAAAAAAAACCTCTCCGAAGTTGATCGAATATCTTGATTTATAAAAGGAGATACTTTCATTAAAAGATATCGATCTCCATTCTGATTTCTTTTGAAGTAAAGGCATACTTTAATTAAAATTATGCGAAATTAGATGCATGAGTTATCCTAGTTGCGCGTATCATTCGATATTCCGAGGTTGAATTAATCTGATATCAGTTTATTTTTTAAATTTCTCTGACAGAGTCATAATTTATATCCCTTGGATTTGTAAAAAAGAAACTCGATAAATAAAAATGTGCATATCATTTTTTTTTACCTTATCTGACTTTCTTTGGGAGTTCTATGATAAATGATATAATTTCTCAGAAGCATGCTTTGATGATTTTTTATGTAAGAAGAGATTGCAAAAACTGGTTCTATCAGGTTGTTACGAAATAGATTGACATTTGCTGAACGGGAGCAACAATGCCATGAAATAATAAATAAATTATTTGTCATTTTATCTACGCTAATCGCATGTCAAATGGCAATGGACATGCTGTAATTTTCCCCCCAACTTTGATGCGATTGTTTGCTTAGAAATAATAATTAGGTTTGAAATTTGACATTAGTGGCTTTTAACATGCTCAAATGAGACGCATTTATTAGAACTTCCTCGATGGACCAATTACGTTATCTTTTTCTAGGACGTAATTAAAAGTAAACCACTAATACAGTGATAAATGATAATTACGCAGAACATGCTTCAACATGCTTTGAAACTAGGTGATTTCAGTATATTATATTCTTATCTATCTGTTACTCAGATACCAGTTACAACTGACATAGATTTAAATGAAACCACTGGTATGATTTCTTAAAATAACCTTTCTCAGATTTTTCTATAACATTTTCTGTCTTTTATTATAGTGAAGACAAACTTTGCAATTTCCAAAATAGGATAAAATTTAAATAAAGTTAACTTTTTGACTTAAGATTTCTTATAACCTCTTAAAAACAATACTAATTTTTAAAAAATTTCAATGCGTCTATACTCGATGAATAGTTAACGGGTTTTGGGGATATTAATACCAACTTGTAGAGAATTTATTGAGGAAGGTTAAAGTACTTTAAAATCATACAAAAATAAAAAAAGTTTTATTTTTGCGATTTTAATTATGCGTGAAAACCGCAAACTGCAAATAGTAAGAGATATGGTATGCATATGCGATACATTTCTTGGTTTACGTCTGAATTTAAAAAGCCATTCAAACCTCATTATGCCTCAAGAAGGAAATAAATCCTTGGCCGGAACACATTAAATGCCAAAAAGGTTCGTTTGTTGCTCTATAAAAAACGAGGAGGAAAGAAATATTCGGTTAGAGAATGTCAGAGAAAGAATGCCCACACTTAGGAAAGGAGAGTCTTTTGATGAGCGAAACAACCGTCTTTCTTTAAATCGGTCTGCAACTCAGTTGCGGAGACAGAGTGAATCTCCTGAGGAGAGAAACGATCACCTGTCTGCTGACAGAGAAAGTCATTTAAATTTGAAACAGAGAAGTGAAAAAACAAACATTTGAAACAGCTTTTCTTTTTTATATTTTTAGTGTATTGTTTTTTCTATGGAATATCATTTTTTTATTTCTTAACAATTTAAATATTTCTGAATGTGTGCAATAAAAAATTGTTTTGTAACTATTTTTGATAATTTTTAAATAGATTTTTATGTTTTTTTGATGTTGCACAACATGTTCAGGTCATATCGAATGGAGGGTAGATTTAAGTTTAAAGCTAATTTTTCTTCTTGGGTGCTATGGCATGGGCTACACCATGCGGGTAGTAGTATAAAAATATGATGAATAGATGAGATGATATTTCTAATTAGTAGTGTTTTCTTTGTTAAATTAATTTCTATTTTAAAACTTTATTAAACTTTGAAAATTTACGCAGAAGTCTTTGTAAGAAAAAGGAAGATATATAAATGGATATATTAGCATATATTGATTTTTAAATAATTATAACGTAATGCTTCTAGCCAAGGCAATTTAGCTTTTAAAGTATTCAACAGTCGCACAACAAATGAAGACAGAATTAATATGTTGTAATATGATAGCTGATCCAATAATCAACTTTGTGTTCTAAATACATTTAGAAGTAATTATAGTATATTTAGTAAGAAATAAAATAGGGGAAAATATCATATTCCCTGCAGTAAAATTCTATTTTTACATAATTTGCTCATGTTTTGGTAGCTACTTTCTTTGCCCTTAAGAATATAGAATCATATAATATAAAGGAAATTTAAACTAACCTTGACCAATATGTTTTGGGATTGGAACATATTTTTTACTATCTGAGTTGTTAAAAATTGTTGAAGTGTTAGGTATTTCGGTCCACTTTTAGATTATAATTTAAATATATTTTGTAACTGATTGATTGGCAAAATAATTAGCATTTTGTTCAATCCTTCTCCTAAAGAATATATTATTCTTAACTGCCATTTGTACATATATTATGTAGAATGAATTAACTCGGACTTTTAGATACAAGATGTTTTTTAACGTTCCCCCTAACTTAAGACTAAATTATCTTTTATTGTAATTAGAACATATATCACATTAAACGAATTAACATAAACGATATCCTTAAGCTGTTCCGATTTGACATTTAATTTGTTCATTATAATATTTTGAAGAAGAAATTATATCAAGTAATGTGAATATTCTGACCTCAAAGTTGCCTGATTTATGATACGGTGTGTTTATATATAGTTAGTACTGAAAGCTAAAACTTAAGTTGCAAATTTCACTTATAATAGCTACCAATATATGCTGAAAGGTCTTTATAATTATTCCCTTATTAGTTTACATATACACATACTATTTTACATACTATTACACATATTAGTTTACATTTACATACACTATTTTAAATCAGAATAAGCTTCCTATTCTTTTAAATTTCAAATTAGCTCATATTATTTTATTCGAAAATTTTCTTTTCTATTCTGATCCAAAGTCCGCTTTTATTTAATTATTTCCAATTCTCGCCCTCAGAAATGGATTAATAATACAACTTTAAAGATTCAAGAGCAGGCATAAAAATCCTTAACACTTTCATTATTCCTCCCAAACATTTTTAATATTCAATCCTTTTACTTAAATCGACATAGGTCAAAGAAATAACAAATTCTCTTAGTAAAAGCACCAAGAGAAAACTTTGCTTACTTTCACTTGCTGCTATGGCGTGAACAGATGTGTTTCTTCTTTCCTCCATATAGAAATCAAACCCTCTCGTGGAAAAATAAACTCACATTATTTCAAAAAGTGTATTCTTCCTATTGGTTAGACTAGTTTAAAACGAATTATATTACGTCAGTCCTTGGATTTTTTTTCCATGACCTCGGGTGGTCTATGGCTTTAGGACAACAATTCTCAGCCTGTGGAGAGCCCCCCCCCACCCTAAAGGGGTGTAAGCACACTTGAAAGTTGCGGCAGAATATCCAAGGGAAAATATTATTTAAAAAAGTTTATTAACGTACTAAAAGGAAAGCAGGAATACACATAGAAAACAAAATACATTTCAATATATTTAATATCTTATTAAAGTAAAACAACTTATTAAATTGAAAACTCGGTTGCAAATACTGAAAGATTGAGAAAAGCTGCTTTAACAAATATTTTTGTATGTAAAAGCAAAAGTACCTTATCAATTTTTGTATATATATATATATTTATTTTACAGATCATCAAATAAGATAACTTAAGATAATTGATGAAGAAATGCTGTTCCATCGAAGATTCATCTCAAGTCGGAGAAGAAAGAGGAAGGAAACTATGCAGAGATAGACAATAACAAATTAAGACAAGAAGGCGCTGAACTACTCGAAAAAATCCAAGCTCGCTGTTTTGTCAGATATATAAAACATCAATATGTATTTTCATCCTTGAAAACAAATGGAATGAGCTAAACAATTCATAATCATTGAAGTTTAATATTATTTCATGTGTGTTGTATAAAAATCTGGATTTTTTATTTCAATAAAAATATTTTTGAGTTATTAAAAGTATATTATTATTACGTAAGACAAAACAATATTCTTGAATAATCAAATAATTTAGTATCTAGTTATACTTTATTTTTAATGAAAATAAATGCAAAAATTATTCTGTCGTTTCCTTATAATAAGTTCATTAAGGAAGACTAGAATATATATATTTCTAATTATATTCTAGCTTTTTTGCTAAAGATAGAATAAATAAAGAATAATAAGATAAAATGTAATGGTATTCTAAGACACATATATTAATTTTAAGATTAAATGAAATTGTAAAAGCATTTATTTCCCATGCTAATTTTGCGTAAACTGCCAAAAACGTACATTTAACCTATCCTGCCTAAATCAAAGTTTCATAAACACTAGGATAGTAGAATTATCGGGTATCGTATTTAAAATCCATATAAAATATGTTCACTGTTGAACACAAAGAGCTGATACCCCAAATTCAAAACGTCACTAGAGATTAGATGATCCGAAAGAAAAAGATTGAAAATGAATACCATTAGGAAAAGGCTCATAATGTATTAAAATCCACTTAATGACAATCGCAATATCAAACCTCACCTAATAGACTAATTAGGTTTTTATCTGTGGTGTTGTCTAGGTGTTTTAGTCCATTTTGACTATCAGATAAAACGACGTTTCTCCTTTATTAGAAAGCCTTGACTCATAAAACTGGTTAAATATGTTACGTACTATTAGAATTACTCACATTAATGACAAACTAGATGGTACCCGGCGCGTTGCTGCCCCAGAAAAAAATTAATATTAAGTGCAATCAATCAATCATTTGGCAATATTTCATCGAAACAGAATGAATGACATGATAGTATATGAAGTACGAACAAACAAATATTCATTTTTTTTTATATTAGATTTGTGTATCCTTTTATGATTGTAAAACCTGGTGTTCTTTCAAAATGACAATGAAAGAAATTATTTATTGAATGTCGTGGTTCTTTTAATATTCGTTCAGAATTCTCACATTTAATTTTAGAAAAAGTGATTAAAATATTTTCTTTTAAGATTGATTAAACATAGAAAATATATTTATACCATAAAATCGTTAATATGGTTGAAAATATAATTTTTGTAAATTAAGGTGGTGCGGAATTATTTGTACTACAATTTACTGCAAAAAATGCTAAAATTCAATTAAAATTTAAAACCTTTAGGGTAGTTCTCCCCAAAACTTTCTTGCATAATCTGTCATGAAGTTATAACCTCTGAGAATGACATTCATGAAATTTGCGTACTATAACTACAAAATATTAACCTTTAACTTGTGTTTAATTTTTCTACAGAATCTATTTTCTCCTCGGCGAATTATTTGGAGATTAATCCTTGGTAAATAGATGCGGTTGAGATTCGAATTAATTTTTTTAGATAATTGTACTATCTCTATAACCATCACTTAGATGTAAACAATAAGCTGACCAAGTTTCATCGCAAACGGATGGATGGTTTAGGAAGGCATAACAGACATACATTCATTTTTATTTATATAGATTGTAGAAAAAAATGTCAAACTCAAATGTCATGCCATTATTTAAATATTTAAATATAAAACGAGATTTAGTTCGTATCAAAAAAGGCATAAATAAACCAATGAAATTTTTAAGATAATAGGAATGCTTTGAAGTGTAAAAGGAAAAAAAAAAAAACATCAAAAGCAGAACAACAAAAAAAAATGCGTGGTAAAAGAGAAGATTGGATTGGATTCTGAGGCTTAGTGGCGCAAGTGCCATGATTAACCCGTTCGCGACCAAGGTCCCGTGGACGCGACGCAGCGATTCCACTCTTATCAGCCCAGCGTCGCTTCCTCGCGAAGAGCTCCGATTGATATGGAGAGACCAGCGTCGCGTATGCGTAATCGGAAATCGGAACGTTTTATTTGAATTTTTAAATGCTACTAGATGGCGGTAAACGGCAACGGTTTTCACAACGGTCGACTCATATGGTATTTGACCTTCATGAACGGGCATTAGTTTATGTTCTATGCTTCTGTATTTGATATATTTATTGATGTAAACAAAGAGAGAATCACGGCTGTTTAAAGGGCTGGGATTTATTGCGCGCTATGTTTATATTTTGACAGATTGTGGAAATTTATTAAACGTTTATTAGTTAAAATGTTGGGGTAGAATTGCTTTTGCCTTTTGAGGTTTGATAGAGCGAGATTTCGAAATGAATGAATCAGATAGTGAAATGGAAGAAAGTATTTCTTCTAATTAATATAAACAAACTGGGAAACACGGGTGTTTGAAAGTGCACGTGTGAGTTCAAGTGACTTGTTTATTGCTTTGTTTTTTTCGTTAGGAGAATATGGGGGAGTACATTCAGCGGATTATTGCAAGGGGTAAGAGTAAAATATTTATGAGTGGTGTTCGGTTTTAGCGGCGTTTTTTTATGTGTGTGTTTCGTAGAAATTTTGGGATATGTGATGGGATTATAATTTTGTGGATTATAATATGTGATGGGATATAAATTTGGAGTCTTTTTATTAAAATGCTGATTTTATACGAATTTTTTTGTAAAATTAGGCTTAACTGCTTAAAATGCGCGGGCCGGTAGTGACGCTCCGTTTCAGAGCGTTCGGTCCCGTGACTGAGTTTTATTTCCAGCGCGCTGGTTCTCAAGGGGTTAGATATATTACGCAAGGTAAAAGGGAGGAAGATCATCAGAATGAATACAGATTTTCGATGGTTCATCGAATTGCAAATGTCTACATGTAAGGTAGGTGTGGTCTTGCTCATAAAAACCCTTCGTACTTCCAATTCAATGCGTGTGGTTCACTCAAAGTTGATTGGGTTTGCAGTATGAAGTTTATTATAAATAACAGATTTGCGGTTACATGGCAAATTATTTTATAATCTATTTAGAAGAAGATTGCAAATCGTTGGAAGGAAGGGTGTTGCAGTCAGTAAACAACAACAATTTTGAAAGGTGGTAAGAAAATTACTGAAGTTGTTTTTATGGTCTGTGTCAATTTAATTTATATTTATAATAAAAAATTCAAACTTTTTCTTTGTTTTATACTTTTTATCGGTATTTAAAAAAAATCAAAATAAGAAATTGAAACAGGATTTTGTAGTTTGGTTGTTTATGATCTTATTGGTGCATGTTTGGCAATAATGCGCAAAACATTTGGCAGATAAATGAAAACAGGAAATCTTTAGATAAGAATTTCAGAAGACGAAAAATTCTTACTTTAATATTACTCAATTAGAATTATTTTAATGTAACAATTCATATTTTTCTAAAAGCTTTTGACAATTTTCAATCTTTTGCATTTTTAGAAATCTTTTTCTAATCAACTTTATTTAAATTTTTAATCTTTATTCAACGAGCATTAAACCGATTTCAAATTATGGAAATAAAATAAGTTTTATTTTTTTTTTCAAAACTGGCACCAAAAATTTTTTGTCTTAGGAAAAATCAAAATCAGGTCAGAAAATGACTCTTTACTCCCTATTTACGAAGCAGTTGCAGCTATGGAAAACTGTTGAATGCAAAAGTTGTTCGATTTATTGAGGCTCTAATTAGGTTAATTAATTTGTTTTTCTATCTCCAATTTCAACCTGTCACCATTCCCATCCTCTTTGAGCTAGATGGCAGATTTAAAATTCATCCAAGGCTTTTACGTTTCTTACACAATATTCCAAGAATGTTAAAATCCAAACAGATTTACTCTGGTTACACTGCTAATTTATGCTAATTTACTCTGGTTACCTTATTTACAATATATATATATATATATATATATATACTTTACCATATATATACCACCATAAATGATTAACATTGATTATTATAATCGCCTTTTTTAAATTGAACATTGCATTCTTTCTGGAATACAAAAGACAACAATAGTAAGCTATTATCTTTTTTAATTTAAAAAATTATTTTTAAAACTTGTTTATTGATTCTTACCGGAAACAAAAGTTTTTGTAATTGCTTAAAACAGTTTTTATAGAGTGAACATACTTATCATATACGACTCTCTAATTCTAATAAAATGAGAAGTAAGAAATATTTGATCTATTTAATATGAGAAAAAAATTATAAACATTACGAATCAAAATACATTACATTAGTGTTTTCTTTTATAAAAGAAGTGTTTGAGTAATGAAAATAAAAACTTTAATTCAGGTGTAAAAAGAACTATTTTAGTATGAAACCAAGAACTGCTTATTGCAAACTTCATCCTAAAGCAAATTTCAACACAAAATAAAATTAAACTAACAAGATATGCTTTAAAATGACAAGAAGAAACAGATGCATGAATAGATAACAGCCTTTAAAGTTCATCTTACGAAAACTAAACTAAAGATTGTGGTTTTTCTAAAAATATTTATTCTGTAGTTAAATGTTTTTCATGGAAAATAAAGCGTTTAATTGCATGTGGAAACGGAACATGATTATAATTAGGAGTTTTCTCATTTTATTATAAAATTAAGTATAATATTTTCAATATAAAGCTGTTTATTAACGGATCTTGCTTCTAAAATATAAAAAAATCAGAATTCGTTATAATTATAGCTTAAAGAATTACTTTACAGTGTCAATTGTTTTCTAATACAATATATATTCTGTTTCAGATGAGTTAATGCCTTTAAAGAGAATGAAAAGTGTTATTAGAAATTAAAATGATTCAGAATATTGTATGGATTTGAAATTATGATTACATACAACAAATGGAACAAAACTAATTGAGAAAAAAAAACAATTGGCCATTATCTTAAATTTCTTTACAGAAAAGTTTAGATTATTTTCTTCATACGATAGCGGGTTCAATGTCTTCATAAAACTTGTAGAAACGTAGATGTGTAAACATTTTTTTCATTTAATTGGCATTAATGGCTTTTCAAGTTATGCGCTCCATAACAAGACTAGTGCTTACGCAAAACTTCGCAGGAATAGTACTTTAAATTCCCTTTGCGATAAATACCCGTACACTTTCCCGTCTTGCAGATGTTTCACTCTTTTGACCTAGAAGAAGTTCACCTGGGGGTTTGGATAGCTTAATGGTAGTGTGTTCTCAACAGTGATGCAATCACTTTCACTTCCAGTGCTTTTTATGGGATCTGTTTCCTCTTTCTTCCTTCAGATTTTTTTCCTTGTTTTTCCAATCTTCTTCCAACTTTGTTTTTTGTATCGGGTTAAATGCGGAGTAATTTGGTTAATGTCATTACTCATCAATATGCCCATGGATCAAATGTCATCTGAATACCTTTATCATGAGCAAGATTAAACGTGATTATTTTCATTTGCTCTGAGTTAAAACTTGTTTTATTTTCTTTTTAATGTGAGTGTTGGTTGTAAATGCATTATTCATTTCATGATAAATGCTAATTTCGGTAAGGATATATGTAATGTATATAAATAATAAAAGAAAAATACTAAATATATTTCTTCTTTTTAATCAAATTTTCTGAATGCAATAAACATTCTCATTTTAGCTCAAAGCAATATTGTTAAAAACATTTATATTATTTCTATGCATTGATAGATAAGATATACTAAAAATCATTTGCAAACCTCAGCGTTTTTATAAAAATGGCACTAAAGTAAAATTGATAAAAATTAACCAATTACACAGTTAAGTTATTGTTCTATTTGCTATCCTTTTAAAAGTTCTTCTCAAAGAAAATGGTTTCAGCTATGTTTAAAAAATGTTAACTGCTTATATTTATATCTTCAACGATGTTAAAAACATTATTTAAACGAATATGGATCCTTTAAGGGGCAATTGGAATAGCCTCTATCCCACTTTTCAAAATGTAAATATCTTCTTTTCCTTCAAGAAAAAAACATTTTAAAAAATATATATTATTAAAAAAAATTTGCAATATTACAAATTATACTGTTTTTAATTAATGCAATTTCATAAAAGTTGTAAAGAAATTGCATTCTACAAAAGTAAAATTTCTTTATCGACTTCTTAAATTAAAAAAGTCACTAATTACTGAAATTAAATTAATTACTAAAAGAATTAACTTTTGAAATTAAAAAATTAATTACAGAACTAATTAAACTAATTACATAATTACTGGAAAATTTTATTAATTACAGAATTTTAAAAAGTAACTAATGACAGAAATTAAATAACTGATTTTTAAAAAGTAACTAATGACAAATTAAATTACTGATTTTTAACTAATTACAGAAGTTTAGTCACTGAATTAAAAAAAATAGTAAAAAGAATCTATTAAATACTAAAATTAAACTTTTTTACTAATGAAATCAAAATAAATGTGCCAATGCTCCTCAAAGACTCATCGACCAATAGAGAGAAAATATATAAAAGTGGTTTTTCTTTTTTTTGTTTACAGTTTTTCAATTTTTATTCAATAATTTTTTAATTTTTAATTTAGATTAATGTATTTGTGTAACTTTCTAATTTAGTTTCTGTAAACTTCACTAACTAGTATTATAAAATGATGATGTACACAGAATAATATCAGTACATAATTTATTTGAAAATTAAATTTTTTACAAAAATATGGTTAATCCGAATACCAGACATGAGTCGTGGGAAAGAATGTTTTAAGAACATTAAATCATGGTTTGGTGGTGAAAGTAAGGCCTGTTATATTATGCCATTATATAATGGTTACAGACATCTTAATATTAATATGTGTGGTAAAAGTTGCATTTGTAATTAATTAGATTTGAACCAATTGAAAAGTAATCAAATAATAGATGAGGCATTCAGAAATTAGGCAGAATGGAATTGTATATGCAAAAGTTCAACTGGATACAACTCAAAGGCTTATTTAATTCTTCTATATCAGTATGTAGATTTATGCTATACTTAATTTGGAAAAAAAAAAGAAATCTAAATCAAATGTCATGATAATGAATGCTCGATGCATTCATTATCAACTATTCGAATCTTGATTATTCAGTGTTAAATGATCCTTTCAAAAAAATTGCCCATTAGCTAATATATTAAATCATATAAATTTCTTTTTACTAATTGATGTCTCAGTGCTGAAATGCCATCACGTATTGGTTAATAATTTGAAATTATGATTACACATTTCATTAGCCATATGACGTTTACAAACTGGAATTCTATTCTGCTTAATGAATAAATAATCGTATACAGACATGTAATAGTAATCACTTTGGAAATGTGGAAATACATTTAAGGAAACTGTATTTTTACCTTTAGTGACATTACTTATATGTTGAGCCTTGACCTATGAATTTTATTTCTCAATTATAAGACACATCTCAGATTGGAGCATTTATTATTTTAATTGATATAAAATTATAAAAATTTTCGAGATTCTAAAGCCTTTTTTAATTTTTTAATTTTGAATTACTTAACGTATTTACTTAATTAAAGATTTGAAATTCAAATTTTAATAATTTGATGCACGATTTAGAATCTGTACAATATGTGAAGAGGCTAAACTGATTGTTAGTGAAATGTATATAAATGCACTATATCTGATATTTGTTTCTCACATTTAGATCTGAAGTTTAGCTTGAAATAAGAAAACCATATTAAAATGCGCATATAACTATCTTCTTTACTTATGAATATTAAAAAAATATGCAAATGCAATTAATATATTCTACTGTAAATATAAATAGAACTTAATGTACCACTTCTGTATCCTGTAGATGAAGATCTCTTCTTTCTATTCACCTGACAATTCAAATAAATTTAATCTCTGACAGATAAAAGCAATGGAATAATAAGATATGACATAAAACTGAATAATTCTTGTGAGATAAACTGTATTGTCAAATAAGACAAGTTTATTTTAACATTTACGAAACAATTTTAGATTCATATACGTGTCTTTAATGCAGAAAAGAATTGCTGACACTAATTATTTTTGTTGCACTTATATTTATATTATGAGATTAACTTCATATAAAAATCATGATAATGAAGTTTAGAAGCATATATTTAGCGATTATTTATTATTGTTCACAACATTTAATTGCTTACTCTGTTTTATATCTTATGTTTTAATGAGGAATTTATTCGATTTTTATCCTGAATTAAATAATTATATTCAAATTGTCTCATCCACCTTTATATCGACTTAACGGTTGCATTTTTTAATATTGTGTGCTTTTCACTTCAAATTAAATTTCTTAATCCGTTTGAAAAAAAAATTGAACAAAAAATTTTCAATTAACACAATTTTCATTCAGTGTAGAAAATAACGCGAGTAGAACACGCCTGTGTTTAGTTTATACGACCTGGTTTCATCCCATTTTAAAAGTGTGAATCACATGAGATTCACATTTACTATTCAATAAACGTTCTCTTATCTGCTGTTATCAAAAAGATATTGAAGAAATCAGCATCTTATTAGATAATGATTCGATTCACAGGCATGTTTCATGGCTGCGTATGAATTGAGGCATTTCAATGGATCTGAAATCTCTGCTGATGTATTCAGTATATTTATCGTATTTAAGAAAACAAATAAATGTATCTTTTATTTCGAAGTTATTCCGAAATCAGCCAATCGGCAGTTTTTATTTAATCATTATTCATAATTTAAGAGCAATTAACTTTTTTCTGAGTAATTTAACTTTTTTTTAGTTTTATTTTCTGTCTTTTCCTAATACTTCATCAGCATCTCAGAATTCAAAATTTCCCCCTCTTAAAACTGGTAACCAAAAATATGAAGGAAATTAATCTACTATAAATTTAATCAACATATTAAAAATGTCAAACATAATTTTGGGTTGGTTTCCAAGTAAATTGATTTATCAGCATATATATTTAAATCTGGAATCATGTTGATTTATACGTCCATAGTAGAATTTACTTCTAAAACCGTTTCAATAATATTATCGATAAATTTTTGACATCTTATGTATAAAAGTGCCTATTTCGTTTAAATTTCTATTGAATCTCTTTGAAATTTCTCTATATAAGAGTTTGGCATGTGAAAACTTTTTTGAAAAAAATTTATAACATTATTAGATACTCTTTCGAGTTGAGAAAAAAATCAGCTGGATCTTGGTGATCAAAAACACTCCTTTTTTCCCTCCCGAACTTGATAGAATGTTTATTGTAGCTCTAATTTCTGAATGTTATTTCTCTAAGTTGGAATCTATATATTTGAGATCTGCAGTTTATTGTTTTCATACATGATCATTTCTTATGTACTGGTATCATTTTGGTTTTGTGAAAATATAGCTTTTTTATTGAATTGCCTATTAATGAACGTCATTTCAATCTGATTTTTCTCATGTTGACTACCATTGCATAAATTTAAATGGGCATATTTAATCTTGCACTTATAAAAACCGACTGATTTTTTTATATTTCATACATTAACATAAATGATTATTGATCAATTGCGAATATAAGTGAAAATAATATATTGTCATACGTGAATTTCTATAATGCTTAAATGTTATTGAATGAGTTTTATATAAAAAAATTTCATGATGTCACATATTGTAATTTTATATAGCATATTTAATTTTAGTTTCATGATTATATGTAAACGCTATTTTTAATGCATTTTATTATAAAAAATAACAATTTTCTGCACGTTGTGCATTTTTTAAATTTATCTATCTTGTGTTTAACATTCCTATTACTATCACACACTAAAGAATCAACGCAAGCATTTTACGACCAAAGCGAAACACATTGCAGTTTTAAATTAAGGCAGGATACTTTTTTGTGCTTTTTTATAAAGCCATTTATCATAGGACTGCGTTGACGTACTTATAACAGCTGAGTTTAGAAACGATTATTTGAAAAAGTGTCCTTAAAATTGTTTATATAAATTTTATAATATGTTCAAACATTTTTCTGAGAACTTAATAAAAAATATAAAGTTCTTTAATTCTTTTAAAATCAAATATCTACAAATGCTAAATTTTTAATGCTTTTAAAGTTTCTAGGCATGAAAGAATTCACATTTGAAATTCCAAATGTGTTTCTAAAAAAATCAGCATAAAAGGAATTTTGACTTTTACCTTTTAATATTTTACTTTTTCTTTTATTTCTTTTATCTTTCATTATCTTTTTTTTTTTTCCTTCTTCCTTTCATCATTGCCGGTTTTCGAAGTTTCATTGTTTCTAAGAGTCATTATAATTAAATGACAGATTCTTAATATGTTTTTGTTTTAAGTATTCTATACATTTGTTTTATGAATTCAGATTTCCAACTAATATTTTGCATTGAATTTATATACATAACAATTATTTTATACATTTTATATTCTTGTCATCCACTCCTCAAGGTATTTACTTTTCCTTGTGTTTTGTTCCTTTCCGTAGTGTTCTTTTTTTCGAATAAGAAATCATAAACTAATCGTATTGATGTACTCTCAAGAAAGGTGTAAAAGAGGGGGCAAAATGAATTCAGAATTCCCAATTATTGGAAGGTAAGTAAGACATTCCCAATTATAGAAAGCTAAGTAAGACATTCCCAATTATTGGAAGCAAAGTTAAGTTTGTTCATACTGAAGTCAAATGTTCAAGGAAAGCATATGAAGTTACAGATTATATTTCATTTATTCAATTTTAAGTATTGTTTCCAAAATTCATAAAAACAATATATAAGTTTCAACAAAATGTATTGAGAAAAGAGTTAAAATAGAAAAAAATCAAGACTAATTGAGAACGAATCCAATGTTAACAGAATAGAAGTATTATAAATTCTGTATCAAGAAGTAAAAAAAAAATAGAAAGAAAACCATCTTGCAATTTACTCTCCCAATTCATTACTTATTTACTTTTAAGAGAATATGAATTCAATTTTAGTGATGGTATTGTTTTCTTTGATTTATAAAAGAAAAATTCATGAGGTTTACAGGTTTTGAAATCGTTTATATTTTTTCCAGCATATATCAGTTCCTAGTGCTGACGGAACTGTTAAATTCGGGATTCATGAAAAATGGGCAAGGCAGAGACAGCGAATCGTGACAGTTATTAATGGCACTTATGAATTTAATCAATCAAAGTCTTAAAGGTATTCATATCAAAACCTGGGAATGTTTATGGTATTCTTAAGTGATGTGGGTATCTAGATGAACAGATGTTGCCTATATGTTTCTTCCTTGTTTTCTTTATAATAATGGACATGCGGTAATTTATTTTCGTTTTCATTGACATTAAATAATTGATCTTCTTTGTTATAGAAATTGATTTGGATTAAACTTACTCCCTTTGGTAGTACCAGTGTTTTTGTATATGTTCATAACTATGGTAAAACAAATGTCACAGTTTGTGAAATTAATGAATTGTGGATGATAAATTAGTTTTCGAAAAATATTTAATGATTTTTCTTCTTTCATATATCAATGGAAAGAATTTATTTTGGATCTAAATGTGAATTCGGAAATACTAGATTCTATACAAGTTTTCGTTGTTTAGGTTTTAATCTTAGATATTATTAAGATTTGTGACTGGTAATTATGCATTCAGCTTTGAATTTCTAAACTTTCTGTAAAAGGAGTTTACACATTCATTACCTAGAAAATTTATCTTCAAGAAATTATTATTTTGTACAAGTTTTTTTTTAAAAAAAATCGATATGTATTTATAAATTTTTTTTTCGTTGTGAAGAAAAATTTCTTTGTAAATTAATCTTAAAAATGACACTTATTTAAAATTATTTTTAGAACACTTTCAATTAATCATTGCTTCTTTTATTCAATATTCATTAATCCATTTTATCAAAGATGTCAAGGAAATAGTGTAACTTCGTTTTAATTAAATAATCGTAGCTTCCAGAGTGCAAGAAGTCTTTGCCATTTAGTTTATTGAAATATTTTATATAATTTAATGCATATCTAGGAATATGAAAATGTTCATATAAAAACATAGGTTTTTTTCGCAATGGTTATTACCTCTAGAATAACTTTAATAACTCCCCTCAATCGAATATTTTTAAGCAAATAGCTTCATTCCCTAATAATTAATTGAAATGTGTTAAAATTCCATACGTTGAAACTCACTATGACATGCAGTTACCTGCCATTCAATATTAATTATTCAGTAGCAAATGTTAATAGCACAATTCACTATTTTTCAGTAGTTAGAGGCAACTGAGAAACTGCAAATGTTAATTACAGTAATAATTATCGTGTGATTATAATCGTTATTAATGGATACATGATTACGTATCGATTAACGTAAATATTAAAATATGTGATATAATTTTTGTAATTCAACTAATGAAAGATAATTCTTAACCTTCTACTGCTTATTCCGCGATTTCCGCTGGTGGACAATCAATCTATTTCTATTGTAACCCTTGACTTTCGCAGCTTATTGCGTTTATTTTTAGGATTACAGACTTTTATTATATCATATCATATAACCTATAGTATCAGTTCACGTTATTTGAAAATATTCGAACTTAATCGCAAATATACTGAATAGTGATTATTAAAAAATTATGCAGTCAGTGGAGTAAGCAAATCCATATAAATTGCAAAGTTTTCTTAAATAATGAATTTTTTTCTTCGAACGCGCTTGCTTGTGTGAAAATTAAAATATTGGTATATTATCATTTTTATTCTTTTTTTTCAGTTGGCATATTTCAAGCAGCGATTACATTGAAGACATCATATTTTTATTAAAATTACGAAATGAATTGTTGTTCGCATAGAAAGCCCTACTTTGCACAAAGCGCCCACTATTATTAGTTATTTGAACAATCATTATGTACCTATATCAAAAGTTATGATTCAAATTACGGTGGTTATTTACAGTTTAAATTTTGGCATGTTATGATTTTTAATCTTTTTTTTTCCAGTAGGCATATTTCAAGCAGTGATTACATTGAAGAAATCATATTAGTATCAAAATTACAAAATGAATTATAGTTCACATAGAAAGCGCTACTTTGCATAATGCGACCACTTTTATTAGTTATTTAAGCCATCATTATGTACCTATATCAAAAGTTATGATAAAAATTAGCGTATGTTCCAAAAAGACGTAAAATTTGAAAATGTATCTTAATATTACGGAGAGAACCCGGAAAAAAAATATCTACTCGAATACCTCTATCGTTCTTCCATCTCATGTTGCCTCCTATCACGAAGATCATTGTTGTGAGTCAAATTTGCGTGTGCAAAGACGCTTTTACACAGTTGACGAGTGAAATGTAATACTGATCTCATTTTGATATCTGGCGGAAGTTCTTTGGACTCACGCAATTTCATACCTCAGGTTCAGGATGATTGTGCGTAATAGGTATATTGCCGTACTGATTTACTAAACTCTGTATGCTCAATTGTGCATTGTAAGCAGAGCATTAGTGTGAAATGCACTTCACTGACATATTTTGAGTGGGAAGGTCATACGAAGGGCAGCCATACTCATAGTTTCAAGAAGTCTTTAATCAAAATGTATACAAATGAATTTTAAAAACTTTATTCAATTCGAAAAATTAAATAGATTAGAAAGAAAGCATAGAATATACAATTAAGAATATAAAGTTGTCTTGTTACCAAAATTGTTAACTGATCAGTAATTTCCTAGTAATTGGTAGAGATCGGTAACTGATCAGTAATTTACCAAGTTCCTATAGCAAATTAGGTTTATTTATTTTAGTAACATTGAAAAACCTAAGAAAATGGTCTCCCTGTAACTTCTTCGCATATTCTCTGTAATCTGGCTATTGGACTCCTATACATGCTTAAAAAATGTAATCTTTCAGCCACGAAGTGAACGCTGCGATAGTTTGGAGCTCCATGCAATAATATTCTGTACTTTGAATTATAATTAAGATATTCGAATATGAGTTTTAGAGGTTAATTTATCCATCAATTGAAACCAAAAAGCGATGCAGAATTTTAGCCGCAAATACATTACATTCTTTTTTGTGCGTAATTCCTTCCTTTTCTGAATTGCGCATTTACAGTCTAACGAATGTGTAAATTAACAGATGTATAAATCAAGGACTGATTTAGTTTAAAACAAAATAAATTTGCTTCGTAGATGATAAAATCGTCTAGATCTATAAATCTAAATCCTAGATCTTCATGATTTATAGTTATCGTTCCCAATTTCTTTCAGTCAGGTGGCGTCCTAGCCTAGGGCTAGCATATCTTTCCTGTGATCTGGGCGTTGAGTTCTGGTTCAGGCATGGTTGTTCTTATACCTGTGTTCTATTCGTAGGAAAAGCCCCTCCGTCCTTAAAAAGGTTTTGTACAAGAGAGTTATGATTGTGCCATCTTCATTTGAGCATGAAATCAGACTTCTATCACCAGATGTTCAGGAGTCCTGAGCCTCAGAATCTACTTTACCTCACCCCCTTTCCATTGTGAAGCGGACGAGACATCATCATTAAATCGCTAACTTCCTCAGACTAACTTTTCTATAGCCATGCCATAAGTAACAGCAACTTACAAAGAGACAAATAAAAAAATTTAGCCAGAGTTTAGTTATTTTATTTTTTATTTTAAGCTGCTTTTTATGCTAGATTTCATTTTAAATATAAATGTTTTCGAGAAGTTGATGTGGATTTTATCTAAATAAATTGAAATTTTAAATATATAGTATCGTATTCTTTTCAACGAAAACTTAGTTTTTAAAAATTATTTAATCCTTTGATTTTCTATTTAGATATATTATATTTGGGATATTTATTATTACTATCATTCCTAAAATAATGCGTGGGAAGTTGAGAATTTCTATTTCTTTTTCTTCTAAGTGATTTCTAGATTTCAAATTAATTGATATATAATTGAAAAATTGAAAAAAATATATATAATTCTCTGCGTGAATGAAACTGATCATTGTAAGCGAAATTGTTATTAAAATCTGTTTTGTAGATTTTTTTAAAATACATTTTAGCTCAGAAGTGCAATATTAATAAGACGTTTTTCTCTTAATGTGAAAATAACACAATAAAAATTTTGCTGACTGTAAATACTCAACAGCAATCTTCAAAATATCGGGGTTTTTTAGACACTCATCCCTAAACATAATTCAAGCACACAGAAAGAGTTTGTGTGAGTAAAACATTGAGAATCCCGAATCAAAACGTGAATCGGTTTATATTATTCTTCATTCACAGAAAAATTCAAGCATTATTATCTATTAACTATAGATTTCGTTCCGGAAAAAAACAATTTATAAAACCCTTTGTAAATTCATTGGTGCATAACAAAACGTGTTACCACGGCGAAACAACTGCATGCAATCTGTGGATACTTCAATAGATTTTGGATCGATAGACACGTGATTTTATAAATAGACTGGCATTTTCAGAAAACAGTTTAGCACACAAACATTGATTATTTATAAAAAATGGAAGGTTTTACAATAACCTTGGATGTCTGAGTAGTTTTTTTTATGATTAAATGTTGTGTCTAGATTTTTCTTCGTCTTTGATACCAAAACATTTGATTTTTTCCAGTTTTGGGTTTTTACATGACAATTGCAATAAGTGGATTTAATATTAAGAAAGAAGAAATAATTATTGAAATAATTCTTAAAAAATATTTTTTGTAACAAAGTGTTGCGAGGAAAGAGGAGTCTGGAAACTTGCGAAAGATTAAAGATTTTTTTTAATGAACCTTGTCTTATATTTTGCTAACATTCTCAAGAAATGATATTTCGCCAAAAGTTTCAACGATCATCAATTGCATTCCAAATAGAAGTCTCATTTCTTGATTTAATATTTTGCGACTTATTGTTACAGACACTTTTCAAGCATCTTCAAATGAGGAACACGATTTAGTTTTTATCTAAGTAGCAGATACCAAAAAAGCGCTCAATAGATCTTTTTTACAATGCAAAATTGATACTTATGATTCCTGATATTTGCTGTTTGTATTTCAAATTGTGCCATAGGCAACTTGCATTTTAATAAGCATATTAACCCTTTGCACTCGGAAATGCAAGTCAGTGTAAAATTATTCACCTAATACTAATATATTCTAAACAATAAATATATATAACTTTTTCAAGTTGAATTTCTCGAAAAATTAATTTACACCTTTTTTTTATCATTTTGTAGGTATTTTTAACACTTAAATTTGAAAAATAAATAACTAAAAAGTTTAAAATGAAAAACTAAAAATTAGAAATGTACTTTAAAGTTAGAAACATCTTATAAATTTAACTTTTGTTTTCTAGATTTTAACAAAACGCTTATAATAGGTTACCTTTCTTATTTATGTAAATAACAAAATTCGCTATATTTGTAAATGGACTTAAATGTTTGAAGAAAATGTTTATTTATTTTCTATAAATTGCATTTAATGTAGAAGTTTATATTCATACCTCTAAAATAACTTTAATTTAATACTGTTTGTCTAAAAAGTTTTGACCTGATCTTGACATTGATTTAGAATGTTCAAATATTCCAAAACAAAATAGCTTTAACAAGTACTATTTCTATTAAACAGGAAAAAAAGTAAGAAAAGATTATCTATCAACGGACCTTTCTACACATTACAATCCAAACCTGATATATGAATCATAAAAATGATAATAAATTGAATATTATCGCGCTGATAGTAGCTACAAACCATAAATCTTTTCAAATTGCAAATAAAAAGAACAGCAAAAAATGCTAATCTTAAGTGGTTTGCTTAACAAACTAATAAAATGACGAACGATTTGTTTAACCCTAATAGTTAGTCACGTACTAAAGAAACGTGACTTAGCTACTGATGGTTAAAGCTAATTTTCGTATCTAACTAGAAAGGACCATTTCTATGCAAATCCCTTGTAAATGATTTTTATCACTTTTTGTCTTACATTTATGGCTTGTTTTTCACCTTTTCTTATAGATATTACATACTTTATTCACAAGTCGTTAATATAATTTCTGCACTTTTTTGTCTTTGACATTTGAGAGTGATGAAGTAATATTAATTTTATTTTTGTTCTTGAGTTTTTTATTGATAGATTCTAGGTTAAATACTTTGACGTAGAAAAGAAACGTTAAGTACTACATTGCTAATTATGAATTATGTTTTATGTTTGCGTGTGAGAAGTATACAAATATAGTATTGCAATCGTGTGAAAAATTAAATCTCGTGATTTTGAAAAATCTCAGATGCAAATATATTCTTTAAAAAAGTTTTTTGTGGGGACATTTTTGAATAATATTTTATCTGTGATTCGTATAGCTCAAAAACCTACCTAACTAAATTAATGAACTCTAAAATGCTATCTTTACACCATATTATACTGAACTTTACATTTATAAATCATTTAAGATAATCTATCTGTTCATTCATGCCTGTGTCGTTGGTATAATTACCAAACCACAGCCCCAATGACCTATGGATAAAAAATTTCGTACGGCTTTGATCGTTAAAATTGTAAATGTGTGTCTTGATGCGTTTATTTATTGATCATCTGTTAGGATATTGTAAACGCAATGGATCTGAAATGCAACTATTTAGATGCATTATATTTATTCAGTAACATGTAGTATTTGGACTTTTAAATCGAAATTATGAGTATGACTGAAATTTTAAATCTAATACGCCAAAAAGCAAGAATTAAAACTGAGCACTAAATGTTTTTCCCCATGTCAAGAAACAGAAAATGTGCCATTTTCTATAATCAGAGAAAATAGAAAAGAAATATCTCCTGACAATTTTTAAATATTGATTTTTCTTAAAGATTTTAACAGAATACTTGCCGAAACAATTCACGGTTATTCGTTTAAAGTCTTGAAATTTTATCAGTTGGAGAGGTGACGCATATGGAAATCTCAATTCAGTACAATGTTTTGTTAAATCACACATCTCTATGTCTACTAATAATAAAGAAAAGCATTGCGTACTTATTATGACTTTGTAGAACGAATTACTTATCAAAAACCGCCAAATGTAATATACATAATTTAGAATACGAAAATGTGTTCTTTTAATAGCAGATTTTTGGAATTATGTCATCTATGAGCACAACTAAACAATGAGTAAAGCAAAAATGGATGAAATTTTGTTCTTGTTGTATACTACATTTGTTAATATGTGTAAAAATTTGAATGAAATCCCTTCAAAAGAAATTTCTCTATCTTCAACTGAAAGCCAACACATTAGTTACGATCCATAAACAGTTTTATAGACAAATCTTTGTACATATACATAGATTTTTAGGATATCAAATTTTGAACTAAATCCGTCAAGGCGATGATCATCTTTTGATTCATACATTGTGATGTTTATAAACACAATAATTCACTTATGAATAATATCAATTAAATTTGAAGACATCTGCTAATTTAAAACTTAGTTTTAGTTGTTAGCGATCAAGGAAAAAATGGCAACTATAATGCTTATTCGGTATTCTTCACTATACTTGGAAGGGCAAAGCGCTCATATCAAAAACTCTAAAGGGGAAAAAAACTGTGCAACTGAAACTGAAATTCTTTTACGCATACTAAAATGAAAAAAAAAGAATTTGTTTTAATGAGCGAGTGTTTCGCAGAAGTATTCTAGTTGGTTGTGGTGGAAATTATTATTATTTTTATTACAGTTCTAAGCCAAATTATTTTTTTGGTCCATATAGTGCTGGATGCCAGAGTGTATAGTCTCATAATGAATGATGGCATTATTATTCTCTAAACGTAGGAAATATGACTCACTAGCAACAATTTAAACTTTCATTTCATCGAACATCTCAAACGTCCCTTAGTAGCTTACTATCAAAAAGGATGAGCGTATATTTAATTATATAGAAATGCAATTATGATCCAATAATGATTATATTCATATGAAGCAAAAATATTAAGAATGAATTTCTACATCTGTGATCTTTATCTTTAAAAGTATTCGACGAACTTCAAACTATGCCACCAGAGTTTAGATTTAAAAAAAAAACATTAACGTGCAACTGATTAAAGACAGCTGTTTTTAAATTTAACTTTTAACATAAAATGGTACTTTTTTAAATGCTGTTTCTTTTGATAAATATATAATCACCTCAAAATCATTTGATATTATCAAAAGTTAAAACAATCTTTCTTCAACAATTTCCTATTTTTATGTTTGTTTTTGATATATTTCACTTTTTTTGGTTTCTTAATATAGGATAGGAAGTGTCTGGGGATGATACGTGCGATATAAATAATATATGGAAATATTTTCGTTTCTTAAGTGACAGGTGGTTTAAATATTGAGAAAAGTGTCGAACCTTTCAAAGCTGCTGCGCATTTTTAAACAGGTTACTGACACTCAAATGAAACTTTTTAATTACCTCGTCGAGGAAACTGCTTGTTTATTGCAAAATAAAACTGCTGCTCTATTCCACTTTTTAGTATGTCGCTGAGAATATATTCTGGCACCAGTTAAATGTTTTTCTTGCATTTTGCAAATAGTTTTGTCTGTTTTAAAAATATTGCATTTTTTTTTTCTTTTCCAAACATATTCTATCATGTAAACTATCCATTTTGTTGTTAACTATCCAAAAATGGCCGAAAAGAATTTCTTAACTCTGTGTTCTTTTAACAAAATCATATATAGCATGCTTTATGATACAATAATTTTAGTACCATTTTGAGTAATAATTTTATATCCATTTACTATACAGATTTATATTGCATTTTATTAAATAATCCTATGTATGACGGGTTATAAATTTTTATTTCATACGCATACTTGTAATAGGCTGGAAAATGAAGTGGCAATAAAAAAATTTAATACTTTTAGTGCATTGTAAGATTTGATAATTTTAATAATATTCTTAAAAGAATTAATTTGAATATAATATATGGCAAAAGTTAGCACAAGTTGTTTTCAAAATGCTGGATTATTGTTTAAAATAAAACATTTTTTTCTGTCACGTTCTAAGATTTTCTGATTTAATTTATTTCTTGCATAATATAAAATAAAATTTTAGAAATTTATCTGTTTTTATTATTTTTTGATGTAACCAAAAATAACGTTAAATAAACATAATGATATCCCGAATTTATTAAGCTACTTCAAGTTATCAATTCATGAATCTATATTTCTGAAAAATTAATGTTATTTTGTATAACTTGAATTAATACTACACAATTAAATTTAAAATATCATATCATGCTAATATGATATAATGAAATGAATTGGTCTAATTTAAATGTTTTGTTTTCAAGAAAAAGTGATGGGCTGCTGCTGTAAACAGTTTTCATACTTGCAAAATCGTTGCCAAACACAGGGCTCTTGGCATTAAGTAGGACTTTTTAACTTTCTTAACATTCATAGATTTTTTTTAATGAAAGATGACAAAACCCATTTAATAATAAAATGACTTTTTTATTCAAAAAAATCTTCTGTAATTTTACTGCTTTTAATTTTGAAAGAAATTTCCTTTACAATTAATTCCCAGTTGTAAGAATTTCCTATTTCTAAACGTCTATCTCCATTTCTGTTGTGTAATTAGTTATTGCTCGACTCTCTCATTTGCAACTGCTCAATGAACTGTGTATTTCATTTCCAATTGTAGTTGACTGATTTTTATCGTTTCTATAAAGAAAACCCCTTTTATGATATCCAAAATAGGAAATATAATTAATACATATACTATTGCGATATTTTAACGCATTTGAACTCATTTCTGCTCGGCGAGCAAGCAGCAAAATATTCTTATGTCAGATTCTGAATGAAATTTTAGAATAATGAGAAAACTGTAATGAGTAGGCACATGACCACAAAGATGTACAATAATCCGGATTTGTCTGAGAATTTTCCTAAAATTTGAGTTCATTACTTGAAGAATCTTTGAGAGTAAGGCAATGACAGATATTCCTAGATATGAAACATAATTAGGATAAGTACCATCAAGCTGCGAGTGTGAATCGTATATTATGTTATGTAAAGCGCCCAACATACACCACAGCAAGCCCTTAAACCATCGCCCCTGTTCGAACTTTGTATCATGTGTTTGATAAAATGTATAGCATTCATAACAGCAAGTACCTATTAAGGCGTACAATTGTTAGTTTTATATCATATATTTGGTAGAATATACATCGTCTATCACATCAATACTATTTGTTATAGCATGTATAAAAATTAAAATCAACATGTTAACAATTTTATCACAAAATCTCTCAACATGAAACCAGGAAACTTGCAATTGGTAGAAGTTATTTCTGAAAAGAAATTCATATTCATATGCATCATGCGTATCAAAGAATAAAAGCGACACTTTATAAATTATTTCAAAAAAAAATTATTGACAAGCTTTGTTGTTAATGGTTGCAGTTTATTAAAAAAAGCTGGAAGATATTAACTTTTTTCAACTTCCGAAGTTAAGATGAGAAAAAACTTCAATTAAAAGCTTTTTTATAGAAAGATGAAGTTGGAAGTTCATGCGTTAATATAAATTGTAATGGAATAGAATAATCATTCTTTTTTGAGATTGGTTGTTCCTGATCAACGAACAATAAAACATCGTTCAACAAGAGCTTTAGCATAAGGAAGCAATGGTTACAATAGAACACGCCTTTTACATGCAGTTATCCTGGTAGATGAAGCGTGTAATTCTAATTTCCATGTGAAATGTTTTGGAGACAGTGATCTGTTAGAAAATTGTAGTATTACTTTGATAATAATGTATGCTGGTTAAAAAAAACTGCAAATTGTAACACAAATCTTTGTATAAAATAACATAAAAGTAAAAATTCAACATTAAAAAAGTAATTTTTAAACATCGTAAAGCTTCGGTTTTCTTGTTTTACTGACTATGTTTTAAGTAAAGTTTATAAACATTTTTGGATTTATTTCTTTGTTTGATTGTTAGTTTATAACTTCCATTAGTTTTTTAAAAGATTTTAAAGAAAAGAATTATTGAAATATTATGAAAATAAAATTTAGATTCATTCAATTTAAAGGTGTTTCATGATTTTTATATTCATCTTATCATGCGCTAAAACCACATAAAAATATTCAACAAAGCGTTACTCAATAGGCTTTTATTTATGAAGCAATTTGTTTATTTAATTAAAATTATTCTTGAGAAAAAAATGCACATTACCGGGTTTCTAATTATAACCTTATTTGCCAAGACTTTTAATTAGATATTTGTGTAAAAATAAGCTTAAGAGAAATTAAATATATATTTTTTAGCGTAATGTAGTACCCAAAATCAAGTAATTTTGAAAACATTTTAATTTATAAAAATACGCAAAAGTTTCTTTCACAAATATTGTATCAACATGTGAAAATTTAAAATTAATAAAAACACTTTTATCGCGTAAAACAGCCATGGATTTGAGAAGCATTTTCTATATTTATTAAATAGAACTATGGATATTTATTAAAAATTTCTAGTTGTATGAAATATCTATATGCTAATAATAAAGAATGCGTGTTTTATGTTCTATAGAATTGGCTACTTGATTTCAATCTACCAATTTCTTCACAGATTAACTATCTTTTTAAACTTTTTCTGGATTTTGGCCATTAAATAAATCGTTTGGAAATAATTTTTAACCATAGATTTAATTCTAGAATAAATTTCAAGCCGCTTTCATTAGTTCGTAACTGTTTGATCGTTTGACATTCTTTCATTTATAAAACCTAATTTAGAAATACTTTGTTTGACACCTGAATAATTTGCATAATAGAAAAAGATATTTCCGTGCCACTAAAACTGCAAGAAAGACGAATTATAAAACTACATATTAGTGTCAGGTAAAACATTTATGCTATGAACAGAATTAATGTAAGGCTATTCAAATTACATTATAATGTCAGGTAATGCATTTACATTACGAAGATGGGGGAAATGTATGGGTATTAAGTAATACGATTCTAATTGTTATAATTTAGTGCTTACAAATACTTGTGAGAAGAATTATAAGCAATGTTAAGCATAATATTTAAAGGATTTTAAATATGGCCTATGCTCCTAGTGAACCATTCGATCGTCTACGTCGGTTAGTAGCTAAGAAAAATGTCCAAAATATAATTTTTAATTCATTTCATAGTTATAACTTTGAAAAAAAAAGGAATTCGTTCCTAATTGCCGATTTCATTCTATAATAATATGTTAAAAATTTAACTAAAGTAAGAAAAGGAATTTTATATAGCTGTTGCATTAATTATAAAGGCTAATGTAAACTTATTTTATGATGTTAATAACGTAAATGTGACTGAAATTACATAATGTTTAAAGAATTTAAACATTGTTACATTAATATCGATAATTAGTTATATTAATATCGATGGTTATATTAAAAATAGTTACATTAATGCCGATATATAAAATAACTACTCTTTGTCTGTACAAAATATTAAGAAAATATTTTATTTACAGAAATTTATTTTTCTTATTCATTTTATGTTCATAAAATTCAATACAAAAGTATCATTTCGGCTTAAAAACAATTACTAACTTTCAATATGAAATTATAAAACAACTTACATAAGAAAAAATTTATTTAAAGTTATGTTGAGAAAAGGTAGTCCCTTTAGAGAAGAACAAATTATTTAAAATTATGTTGAGAAAAGTTAGTATCTTAAGGGAAGAAAAAAGTATTTAAAATTATGTTGAGAAAAGGTAGTCTCTTTAGGGACGAAATAATTATTTAAAATTATGTGGAGAAAAGGTAGTCTCTTTAGAGCTTCTGAGGTCAGAGATCATGAGAGGCTGAGAGAAAAAAAAAATGTTAAGACTATAATCAATCACTGTCTCGACATCTAAGGATAAAGTTCACGTTTAATATGCAATTCCGAATGTGCATATCACATTTCTAATATGTGACTCCTTTCAGCATTGACTTGACACAGGCTGTCAAAAGAAAACGAACATTTTTTAAAAACTTTCTTTAGTAACTATTGTTCTAAAACTGCAGATTACTGCGAAGTTTCTGCAAAAGGCATTTCATAACTATTTTTTATTTAAGTAACTACGTACGTTTTTTAAATAAGTAACTAACTATTTTTTAAATAAGTAACTAAATAAGTAACTATGTATAAGTAAATTTGCGAAAAAATATTTTTAAAAATTTAATATTATTAATTTTTGAGGAGGTTTGTTCTCTAACCATTAGAATTTTGTTTCTATTTTTTTGTAATGTTACGCTGATATTTATATTTGCATTTACATCCGTATCAACGTATTTACTGTTTAACATCTTCAGATGCTATTTTATCAATTTTAGAATATAATAGAATCTTCATAAAAA
>JAPMOQ010005754.1:298704-339798 GCA_026543055.1 Argiope trifasciata
TTTTTAAATTTTAATTGAATATTAATTAATTTCAGAATTTTTATTTCAAACGAACTCAATTTAATTTCATTCCTAAATTTCCTAGTTCCTGATTGAATCCCCACATTTAAATTAATTATTTTTAACAAGTTCTCTAGAAAACTGATCCCTTTTAGCATTTTCTCACTCTCCAAGCGAATAGATAAAAATCTCTAATGATTATAATATTCTTTCAAAGATGCCTACATTTCCATTTCTTACGCAATGAAATATTTATCAAAATCATATAGTAAAATTAATGAAGGGAAGCTATCATATCTATGTGTAAAGAAATGTCATTTTATCACTGTTGTTTTCTTGTATACTAGCCGCCTTTAGCGACCAGCTGGTTCGCCATGAGTAATGGGTTCTAAAATTTTCAATTAAATCACATATTCATTAGCCTTGAAGTAACTCCGGGCATTGATTGGCCTGGAATTAATATTTTCTTTAAGATGATGGACTGAAAGTTCTTAATGATTTAAATATTGCAAAAGATCATAGAATTCTTTGCCTTGCATTTTTTAAAGAAACTATCACATTTTATATTTATTTTATTTTATCCAGTCAAGTGCTAAAAGTTGCATTTCTTCAGATTTAATTTGCGATGATAGTTTTTTTTTAATTTGAACTTCCTTTAAAATGATGGCAACACGGTGATAAAACCTAATTCCCTTTGACGTGCTCTTGCAGATTTTATAGAAACCTTAGCTTTGCATTTATTTTTTTAGAAACTATCACATTTTATAATGAAAAAAAATATTGAATTAATGATACAGATATTGCAAACGATAATAGAAATATGCCATTAAGTTGGGATTCCAATGCATATCCTGTCTAAATTCGATCAGGTTTACCGTAAAGAAGATTTATTGAATTAATTATTTAGACGACAACGATCATAGAATCCTTTGCTTGGCATTTATTTTTTTAGAAAATATCACATTTTATATTTCTTTTATTTTATCCAGTCACGTACTAAAAGCTGCATTGCTTTAGATTATTTTGCGATGGTAGTTTTTTTTTTATTCGAACTTCCGGCATTCTTTTATTTTATCCGGTCACGTGATAAAAACATGGTTAAAATATTTCTTTAAAAATTCGTTAAAAATAGAAGCTTAAGTTATAAATTTTAAAATCTGATACCGTTAGAAGGCTTACTTTTTAATCTTTAAATTGATGTAAAAATCATGTTTGTGCGATCATATTTTTGGAAGTTATAGCGGTAAAACGTCGAAATTTCGCTTAAATTTTAATTCATTCAAATTCAAATTAAAAATTCGAAAAAAGGGCTCCGAGGTGCACATTCCCAACCTCCAAGGTATACATGAACCAAATTTGATAGCTGTAGGCTCAACGGTCTGGCCTGTAGAGCGCCAACACACACACACACACACACATTGAGCTTTATTATAAGTATAGATAATATCCCACCCATAGTGAAATAAATTTAAGTTTCATTTTTTTTTGGTCACACGTCTGAAAAATTATCATCATTTTATAATATTGATATTCTTAAAGTAAACACATATGCCTTCTTATTCATAAGATATTGATAAAATCGAGTTAATCCACAATCAAAGAAAAACATCGACAAAATGTAAGATAATTAAATATCGCTGCATTTCGTTTGGATATTATATATTTTCTATGTGTTCTTCACAAAATTTTCAGCAATTATATATATTTATGCAAATATAAAAAGAATGCACAAGTTCTGAATTGAGATATTAAAAAAACCTGATGAATTATTAAAATATGCTTTACTTAATCGACATAAAAGGAAATGCTAACGAATGCTTTATTTATATTTTTAACAATCGAAAACAGTTAAATTATTCTTTCAGCTTTTACCAGGATACATTACACGATCGCTTGAGTGTTTCGAATTAATCGTGACAGCTGAAATCTCACAAGTAGCATTATGCAGTTCAAAAGGTTTCCTACTGTTTACTTTGGGATAAATGACAGCTGAAATGCTTTTTGCTTACGAATTGAAAATGCAAATGAACTTCTGGGAATGTTTAATGATACATCTTTGGCTAATGAATGCTTAACTACTATCTGTCAGAAATGCCTTTCTTTTCATGAAGTTGAAAGAGTTTTCGAGAAATAAAATGGAATTATAAGAATGCGTATTTATTAAAAATGTTTTGATTGTTATTAAAATTTATTTTGCCAAATTCTATAAAAATTATTTTGCTTTCTTTCAAAACATGTCGTATCTGTGGATATTTTTGTTATAAAAATTATCAAAAATAGTAATCTTGATTCTTATTTTCTGCATTTGTAAAATTAAGGAAAAATTTTTGTCAATAAAATTATATGTTTCTACCTGTCGGGTATGCTTTTGTATTAATTGTTAAACATTGCATTTCACGTTTTTGTTTTCAACAAATTTAATATTAAAAATTAATATTTTTTTGTATATAAAAAATGGATGGTGGCTTTAGATTTATTAATGAATTTTATTTTTAAAATTATTTTTTGTTTTTTTTACTAAACGTAGTTTTATTTTTGAAATATTGCATTTCGCTATTTTACATACGTTTGTGGTACTATAATATTTAAAACAAATCTAGTCAAAATTTGATAAAATGTATGTTATCTTTAATTGTTGTTATGTTTTTGATTAATTCATTCTAATAAATGAAGAATTCTTTCAATAAATAAAGGTGATAATGTCATAAACATATTAAGGGATTTGACATTTGAAATAGTTTTCTAAGTCCTCATTTTAAAGTATATGAGTGGGATATAAGTGATGCAATGGAGATATTAGCCTTTTCTCATTTATTCCTATAGAAATTTTATATTATATTTATTTATAAAAAATGCTGATGACTTTGAAAAGAAGCTTCAATATCTCTTTATTTAATTAGTGGTGACATAGAAATTTTGCATTAACATTATTTAGAGAAAAATTGATTCATTTGGTTGACTTATTGCCTAAATAAGTCATTCATACTCAAAAGAAGCTTATAAAATTCGTAATTTTTTATTCCACTCCTCTACTTTCATGAGAAAATTGATGTGGCGTAATATGCAGCACATGAAAGCATGCTTTATCATGCCGTATGAAAATAATCATTGTAACGACAATTTAATAGACACTACGATAATTGATGATTCATAGTTATCGAAGAAATGAAACTTGATTTTCAAAACAATCTAAATACCTGTTGATGAAATGTTAAATTGCAGAAATTCACAAAATTACGTATGAATTTAAGCTAAATTACAAGATATTTTGGGAAAGTATTACCAGATAGAAATTTTGAAAGTTGAAATAAACTATCGGGATCGAATGTCGACAATTTGGAAATAAAGAAAAGAATTAGAATTATACTAAGTTCAAGCTTATTTTCCTTCATTTTTCAATCCTTTAATATTTTTATATTTTATAAACCTTTTTGTTCTTCATAAGAAATCTCTAAAAATACAGAATAACTGTTCGGTAGTAAGATCTAAACAATGTCATGTGGATAAATATGGAATCATAAACATCCTAGCTCTTATCCTATGAATGTGAATACTAACAGAAAATTTACCATCCCTTTTATTGTCTTGGATTAAGTAATGCGAACATCCGTCTTTTCTATGATAAAAAATTTTTTTTGGAGGGAAGAATCAATTATAATAAACCATTTTCTCGAAGCTCATTTCTGCTGGTTACATTATTTTTCATTCATAACCTCAATTTCGTCTTGCTATACTTCTAGTAAATATTTTTAGCAATTTTATTTTTTTAAAAAGAAAACATAGAAGGAAAATGGGACGTTGATTACTAATAAGAAAACTGAAGTGTTGTTTCAAAGGTCTATTTATAATTTTTTTTAAATGTCAAAATTCAAGATAATTATGCCTTTTAATACTACATATTTATATTGTGGTGTCTAAAGGTTTTTAACATGATCTTGGAATTCAATGCTGAACCTCACCGAAATTCGGGTCGCGTAGTTTATATAACCTTGATATATGGAATAGGAACAGTGGAACATATGTTTTTTCAATTATTTATAAATTTTGTCCTGAAGGAATGCGAATAGATTAATATATATAATCATAAAAAAGGTAATATCAGGGCAATATTTATTCATATATTTCTGCATATAGTAATAAGTAACACAGGTCTGCAAAACACATTTTCTTCCTTCCAAAGTGAATATTTTATATCTTTTTTAGAGTCTAATTTTATTTTTTTAACTTTTTATTCTCCATTTTCTACCACCCGTATACATTGCATATTCCATCCATTGTGTTCTACACTATTAAGGCATAGTAAACTTAAATCAAAAACTATAATTGCAATAAAAAATTGAAATTAATCCATCCTTACGCATCAACTTGGACATATTAAAAAAAGTTTGAAATTATGTACTCAAATATCATAAAATGAAGTTTAGTTCTTCATAAAACAACTGCATATTGTTCCGAATTATCAATCAATATTGCAATATTTACGAAGACATATAGCATATAATTTATTTTCGCGTCGTTTAATGCTAGATTTAAATTTTTAAAATTTCCATTTCTCTATAATATTTTAAGCAGACATGCATGAAGAATCATTAGGAAACTTTCATTCGCATGAATTCAGAGAAAAATGACTAATTAAATATCAGTCAGACGATACTTGGCAATTTATTTTGATGATGCCGATTTTTTTTCTCTTTTCTTCTTCTTTTTATCATTTCAGCTGACAACAGTTTAAAATTGGTCTCGGATTTTAATTAGAACTTCCATCAAGCGTTTAACTCGTAACATAGCGACACGCTTCTCAAAAACGCTTGAGGCTGAATTCACTCGTGCGTTAAAACGCATTATTTTTTTCTTTTGGAGGTCCACCGTTAAGCTTACGCCCTGAAGACATTCCCTAACAAAACGTCTACCAGATGGACCGTAAAAGGGGACGGCCCCAAGAAAATGCCTATTGTACATCTAAAAAGAACACGCCAGGATACCGGAGTCAAATCCAGGTCAATACCGCATGCAGAGAATAGCCAAAACAAAAGTGCAAGTGCTTTCCACTTCTAGTTCCGACAATTACAGCATATGTCCCTAAAGTAAAACTTTTACGGAAGTGTCCCACTACCGGTCTCCCCGGGATGGATGGATTGATTGATAGGTACAATCTCAGCATAACAGTACAAAGCTTCCGGTTGTATTTATAGATTTTGTTGGTGGGTTTTTAATAACCTACAAACATCATTCGTTAGACTTCGTCTTCAGAAACGGGGAGGGGATTTGCTGTCTGACAGATGTTAGGAAGAGTGAATGTTCCAGTGCTTAAAAGTTAAAAAAGACGGCTCATTAAATTGTTTTATGAATGTTTTAAGTGGAACATAAGGGGTATTTCACTGCATTTGGTTGAAAGTTTATGGTTGGAACATTGTTACGAATTAGAGCAGGTCTGGACTCTTTCCGTGGTTAAATAGTAAAAGCGGAAGTTTTGTTGCAAATTACTGCGTCGATTTTCATTTTGTATAATTTTTTCCTTTCTCTTAAAGATAGCTAAAACCGAAAGTGGACCATAAAGAGAAATTGTATCATGAAAATAAAATTTTATTACCTAGATAATAATTGGGACTATTGTATATCTTTATTTAAAACATAACGTTTCTTCCTAATAAGGATGTTGCTTATAACACGAAGTCAAATTTTGTTTAGTTGCCATACAACTAGATTTCTTCGACATTATTAATTAATATCATCTGAAAATAATATCCAGGATTCAGTTTTATACTGATAGTATTTTGCGATATTTTTTATTCGGTCTTTTTCAATTATAAAGACCGAAACATCTTCGAAAATAATATACCTTAAAATTCAAAATAAATCTATCTAATAAATTATGTAAATTTAAGTTTATTTAAATATTATATTTTTACAGTTTATTAAAATATTTATTTATTAATAGGCAAATAAACTTATTTATTTGGAATATAATATTTATTTATATAGCAAATAAATAAGTATATTTAGTGCCAAGCACTATGAAATAAGAAATGCTATAACCAATGAATATGAAAACGAAAACATTTATTACCCTTGGAGGTATAAGACAATCCTCGGGCAAATAAATATTGTAATTAAAATTATATAAAAACTTTACTTGCAAATCATATGCGTGCAAAAATATCCTCTATAAATGTGATACAGTTTTTTTTTCAAAGAAAAGGCAATGATAATTGATTTACCCCGATAATATATTTATTATAATATGTTATCGAATAAACATATTGAAATAAATATATTTACTGTGTCCCGAAATTTGATAAAGAATTTCAAACTCTAATTTTGCTTCTAATAAACACAAATGAGCTATAAAAAATATGCTAACGAATAATTTAGGATATCCAACATTATTCAAAAATAATGAGGCCAAATCCATTATAGAATTTCAATTATATCATAAAAATTACCTGTCAAATTCCAACATGTATTATTTGCTTGTCATTTTAAAGTATGTGTCATAATAATTTGGAAATTCTAAGCGACTAAGAATAATCCCATAAATATCATTAATAGTGTTGCCCAACGAAATTTGTGATCCAGCGAAATTTTAAATTTAAGTTATTCTAAAAATTTTCACTTTCCATGAATGCCGTATGGAAATTTAAATTGCTGAGTTTCAGCATTACACAACAGTAGGAATTACTTTTTGGATTTTTTTTCACTTACATCACGGAACTAAACGCAAAAGCTTAAGGGACTCCAAAATGACTAAGTGCTTCTAAATTGTTCTCAATAGGAGGTGTTGTTAATAGCATGGCCTTTACACCAGGCTCTGTAATTTTCGATTTTCTCCCTGATATTTCATAGAGGGAGAATTGGAACTGTCATTTCCCAGCAGGGACTGCTCGCCATTTCAAAAAAAAGACGTTAATGGGTTTTTCCTCTTTTTTTTCTGACTTTCAAGGTCAAAGTCGTGATTTAACTTATTCTAAAAGCATTCTTTTTATGAATATTTTACTTCAGTTGTAAATGTGAAGTTTCAAATGTAGGTGGAATAGTCCCAACGATGTTTATACCACAGACAGAATCTTTAAAAAAAATTTTTTTAAAGGGGGAAAAGTTTTAAACATTTTGACTTGATTTTTTTACTATATTATTTTGAAGATTTGATGGAGTAATTTTCTTTGGTTCGCTTTGACTTTTATAAATCATTTCTTTCTTATGAAGAATAAAGTTGCAAAAGAATGTTTTGATGAAATAATTTTAAAATGTTTGATATAATCAAGCATTTACATGGAATTATTTTGAACGTAAATAAATTTGATGAAATGTTTTTGTTAATTTATTATTTTTTTCTTTAAAAAGAAGGAAGAAACATATTTCTTCATAACTTAGATGGCAAAAAAACCAAGGATATTACTGAATCAGTTTAAAAATCTGCTTTTAATCGCCAATTCATTTTTTTTTCGCTCTTATCACTTCTATATCTTAAATATTTATTTAAGTTTTAACATTTTATATATTAGTTTTACTTAATCATTAACATTTTATGTAGCTTTCACTTTTTTGTGCAACTTCCTAATAATCAACAGAAATTTAGAATTAGTAAATAATTGTATATCTAATGTTTGTAATTTCATATCTAATTTAATTAAACCAAATTCCATCATTATGCCGAAAATATTCAAATTCAAACTTCAGCTACATTACTACATATTTATGTCTTTGAAATTTATGGGGTATGCAACACATTTAAGTCAAGTGCAATTTGTTTCAAATAGTTAAACTTACCTCACTAAAATCCAAAATACAAGCGTATGGGTTAGAATGACAAATAAATTCAAAGGAATTTTATAGACGAAAATTAAAATTTAATTAGAAGCAAGAATTTCTAATTTAAATTAAAATAGAAAAATATAACCAATACATAATATTATGATTGGTTGTGCATTGGTATGGAAAAATTGGTTATTAAATAAACAATCGGAAAGAACATGGAAAGCAATAATGAAGTTATACTACCCGATCACAATGGCTCCTCCGGCTTTCTAAACAATTCTTAAGCCATCGCTGACAGAGTCAATAATCCTTCCCGTGTGAAGCATGTTCCATCATTAATATGATATAGATGACCTCCCCCATTTCTATAATTATCTGCATGACGAGAACAAACCACCATACTGCTAAATGAGGACATTTCTGTTATAGTTCGGCTAATCACTCAATTTTTAATGATGCTCACTTTGGACATAAAATGATTGATGATTTTTTTTTCTTTAATGCAATCAAAATTTTTAAATAGGAACATATAGATGCTTCAATTTTATACCTTATTTTTGGACATTTTCATCATGGGCATTCTAAATTTGAAAATAAAATGCTACTTAATAGACATACGAGTAACTTCATTATATTTAGAATTGATATTTGCTCGATTGCATAAATTCCACAAAAATTTCGGTTATGCATAGAACTGAAAATGGGCTAATTAATATAAGAATTCGCAACGGATATCTTTTCTAAGAAAAAGCTGTGCGAGTTTTTTTATGTATAAATTGACGACATAAATTACTTTTTTTCAATATTTCCAAAATGGAAATCTGTTTTTGCATAAATAACCTTTGTAAATAAAAAGACTCTTTTTAAATCACGTAATTTTTTCCAACAATCATTTTGAATTTTTCCAATTATCATTGAGATGTAAATACCGTCTTTCGTTAGTTAGACTAGTTTAAATACCCAGCTAGTGATTGCTAGTTTTTTAAAGACATTCAGGAAACTACGATATTAGCTTATTATTGGTTATTGTCACGTGAGAACACGATATCATTTTTGGTCAGTTTTGAAGCTCGCTCAGGCAACGAATAATTGAAGCTCGAAATAGCGTAGGCAATTATTAAAGAATAAATGGCATTATTCATCAATATCTTTTGATCCCATATATTTTTAACCGCTTTTACCAGTATTCCAATATTATTATGTATGTTTCTTTGAAAGCAGATGTGTTTTTAAAAGGCTGGCCTGTTTTTACTAATATTGCTTTAATATTACGTATACTTTTTTGACAGTAGACGCATTTTTAAAAGGTTGAGCTATGATATCATAGCTTTTATTTTCATGAAATGGAATTATTTCGAAAGAAACTAAATAATTTAATTTTTTATAATATGTTCAAAAACCTTCCCTCGTGTTGTTTTTTGATAAAAAGTATTTTTCCTTTTTCTCAGTGGTGACATATCACTTCTTTCATTCTTAAGTGGCAAACGTTGAAGGATTTTACTTTCTGTTCTAAGATTAATCCGCTATGAAACTGCTTTATGATTTTAGAAATTAGAAAACAGCAGTTTGTGTTCACAAAAGTATTTTCATAAAACTTTTATATAAATTAATGAGTTTAAGAAATTATTGACAAATAGTTTATCATTTGTAAATTGCATATATATATATATATATATATACGATCTGCCTTACAAAATTTTTTAAAGCAAAGAAGAAAAAAAAAACGAAATCCGTGTTTTATTTATTAGGTTGTATGGCACGGACAACAAATCAGAGCTTCTGTCTTCAGAAATAGCTGTATCCTTGTGAAGATCACAGAGATTTATCTGCGAACTCACTGATTTGTTAAGCATGTTTAGTATTTGGGTTTCCATTATTCATAAACACGTTCTTTGTATGAACGGTAATTCGACGTGCTTCCTTAAGGTAAATGCGCCATGAGAAAAAAATAAAGTAGCATTTTTTCACAGTTAAGGAAAAGTGAATAAAAATTAATCTAATACTATAATACGAGGAATGGTTGCCAAGTCGAAAATCGCCCCAGAATTAATAAACTCCGGTAAACTTGGGGATCTGGGGTTTTTGGCCACGAGGAATCGATTGGTGCCGGTTTTGAAGCGCTACAGTCAAGCAGTTCGGAGTTACAGATAGGATATTTCCAAGCTTTATTAGTTCGCCATAATGGCTACTTAAATTTTCAAGTGGTAATGTGCTGCCATCTATAGCCAATAGAGCGAACTAATAAAGTTTTAAGTTTATGCTGTTATAGGTTTATAATATGTTTCTTATATTTATTCTTATTTTATGTTTATTCTTATGTTTATATATGTTTGGTTTTTCTAAATAAATTTGTCAAAAATATTGAATTTCAACACACTTCAATCTTTACCTTTACTTTACCTTCGTATAGAATAGTTCCCTTTCCAAACTCTAACTTTGTTTAGAATAGTTTACAATAGTGCACTTTAACCGGTTATCTTTTCACCAATGGTTTCACAAATTTTCTTATGGCATGTATTGTTTTGATAAATCACAATTGAAAATTTAAATCTTCGAATTATCTTCGATACTTGTTTCATCCGAGCGGAGCTCGGTCACCCGCTGGTGTTATAAAATAAGTATTTCAATGTTATTACTTTTGATTTTCTCGTATACAAAGATAAGAAAGATATTTTTGGAAAATCTATCTGTTCTGTCTGGGAATAAGGAAACGCTTAATACACTTTGAACCAGACGCTTGAAATTTAGTATATGGTCTTTAACACTAAATTCTCAGATTTCTATCAAATGTTGAGTAAAATCAGATCGAATATAATTCAACACTCTAATTACAAAACAAAGAGAGCTAGATGGATAAAATTCGTTACACTGATTTAATATTTATAGTGTGGACACAAGACACTTTTTTAGCCAAACACAACTACCGGTTGACTGTCTGTCTCTTTATACTTTCAATAATATGTAAATGCGATAATTCAAAAACTCAATGCCTTAAAAATATAAAAGATGGAGTGAATTCTAGATTACAAGTTCAGTTTTGAGTCAAATTTATGTTTTAATCTGTTGGGATAAACTCATTTAAAGCACAAATTCGAATTTTGGATACTATCGACCGCACACCTGGAACTAAGCGCCAATTGTAACACGGCAGATTCAGTAAAAATGATAAATTCAGGACAAAAGACAACTTTTGTAACTCTTATACTTCAGTGCAGTGTAAGGTGTTCTCTAGCATAACAAATAGCTAAAGTTGAGGCTTTGTTATTATTAAATATTTCGACCCCCAAAGGTTGTTGGAATCACTGTAATCCTATTTCAGACCACTGATTAGAATCGGAAAAAAATGGCTTTTAAGATTGTATCTAACTGTGAGCAAGATTAATAAAATTCGTAACACTCTTGACAGTTGAAATTTGACGTGAAAGATTGAAACTCGTCTAAGGAAAATCCACCTAATTACCATTGTCCATTTATGTGCCTGGGATCGCAATTGAATATTCTACAATCTAGATGGATGAATATAGCTTTAAACTTTAAAGATAAAATTGTAGATTTGTATCAAAATGTTAAAAAAAATCAAGTGATTTAGCATTTTGCTTATTCATTTATTCGCGTATTTATTAAAATTTAAAGACGCAATTTAATTTATTTATCACGTTTAGCAACTAACTTGTTCGTCCAGAATATTGACTTTTCTGGCTTTGAACTTACAAAACGAAATGCATTTAAATAAGATTGAAAAATATGGAATCAGTCGACAGCAAATAACTACTTGGACAAATTAATGCGATTTATATAAACATATATAATATGTTACCGTGTTATATAATGTAATAGTGCATGTTATTGTTAAATTATGATTCAGTTATTTCATAGAACTTACAGTTATTTTGTAAAATACCTCATTGTTTGATATTTTACAGAATATTTGCTTTATCCATGCACTTTATTGTAATTACATGCACTAATCTAAGTTAATAATTTCATGCTGGATTTTTTTTACGCTAGAATCTTAATTGTGTCACATTCCTTTTCTTAAACAGAGTAGAAGTTTTGGCGATTTGGCGAACCTTTTTCCTAGCATTTTTGATTATAATTTACTTCTGAATGTTTGAGTCTTGAGGATGTTTGAATTAAGAGCAATTGTAAAAGTGTGCAATGAAATAGCCTGAATGTTTATGTCTGACTGTTGGCGACGATAATAAATAATATGACCGATTTCTGTGCCACATACGTTAGTGAATTATATTTAGAAATGATGTTGGCTTCATAATTGAAAATATATGTATATTTTGGATAGATCTTTTAAAAAAGATCTAGTATAAAGAGATAATATATATTGCACATGTGTACTTAACATTTTTTGTGTCCTTACCATGAAGCTTAACATTGCCATAACATAAGCCATTGCACACAAGATGATCGCACATGCTGTTTTTCTTTTTCCAATACTTTTGTAATTAATTCGTTGATATCAGTTCATATGTACTCACCTTCTGATATTAAACTATCACCACATGCTGTTTAATTTCTTTTACCCTGCTATGGCGTGGCCTCTTTTTCTTCCTTTAGTATGCGTAATGGATTCTAAAATTATATTGCCTGGGTCACTCTCGATGTGATTCCACTTTAACGGGTCTGTTTCTGTAACACATCTTTCATCAGTCTTCGTCACACCCATCATACTGATATGAATTCTAAAGAATTTGAGAAAATTTTCCTAAAAATTAATTTTATTATGAAGAACTGGAAATTACTATAAATAAAAAAAATCGAATATTATGCATTTACGGATAATACAGTTTTTAAAATATTTCCGTGTTTTTTCTTTTCTTGCGTTTGCATTTCTTTGTGTATGTTGTATTAACAAACGTGAAAGTAGAAAACTTAAAATTAAATATGTGAGATAATTCTAATGTTTAAGAAATCCATTCTAGTTTATGATCTCGAATTATGATTACTTTTTTCCAGATGAGATTTTTTTAAAAATGAATGCTTTTTTTTCATACCGAAATTAAATCCACTTTGTGAAATTGCAATTTATTTATAAACTAATGACTCATATTTAAAAGATGAAATAGATAAATTTTGTTTGGATTTTATTTTTAAAAAGCTAATTCAAGAAGATATAATTGAACTCCCCGTCCTTATTTATTATCTAAATATTTCTCTTTTTAACCAAAATCCACTGATAATTGACATATTATAGTTACCATTTTTAATGATGGTAGTTTTATCTTATATATTCCTTTGCATGTATTTATATTGAGGTAACAGGCTTGTGCAATCATTTATTTAAATGGTCCAGTAATAGGCATTCTCGTTTAGCCAAGATCTTTTGATGAGAGCTATCATCAGTATCAAGAGCGTGCCGTTAATTATTTGAGATTTTGTGTCCAAGATCAATGCATTTCAGGTAGAAGAATTTATGAAAGTATTTACAAAATAACAATTACTTGAAAGTGGATGGGGATAAAAGTAATAGATTATAAAGTCACCACACGGTAACCAGCTCGATCACCTGAATTATTGATTTTTTTAGTCTGTAAAATAATTAATAAGAAATTCATTAAAAAAAATCGCACGTTATCTGATGTAACTGAACACTTGAATCCAATTGAATTGGTTTACAGCGAATAAAATAATGAGCATTTGTGACATAAGAGTGGTATTCAAAATCGTATTACTGAGTTAATGATTGAAAAAATTATGCAATTGAATATTTCGGTGGATGGATTTGAATTTCCTCAAGCTTCAAAACGAATTGTATATGAAAATATATCGTTGAAAGTACTGATTAAAAAATATTATAAAGATTAAAGGAAGAATTATATGGTTATGAAATTTATAACATTAAAAAGATGATATCTTTTAGTTTTAGATAATAATTTTTTAAAGTAATAAAAAGATATTTTCTTTTAGTACGAAGACCAATTTTGTAATTTAATTGTTTTGGAAAACATGAACGTCAATCTTCATAATCAAATCGTAACGATTACCCAACTACCGACAGTTAAGATTAACTTCGCGCTTGATTAAACTTTCTGCTTGAAGAATATGTCTTAATTTCTTTTGTATTTTCCAGCATAATATAATCCCTCTCTAGATTATTTCGAATAATATTTTGCAGTTCCACCAATTAGTTAAACGAAACTAAGAATTCATTGCTGTTGTAAAAAAGACTCAATAAAGCTCTCTGAGAACCGAATAATTGATTGCTGGCATTTGATTGTTGCCAATAAGTAATAAGAGCAATTTGTGTGTCACATAGGTTAGCCTTTTATGCATATATAAAAAGATATTTTGCTTTAAAAAAATTTAAACGTGAAAATATACCTTTTGTGTAGAGGAATTCACTCGTATATGATATAAATTGTCACATCATGATCATGTTGGTATTTAAAATTGAGTTACTCATTTTAAGCATTGGTCAATCTGTAATTTTATGAATCTTCTTTTATTAATTTTTTTTATTCAAATGTAGTTTTCTGTATCCATGTTTAGTTATTTACATCAAAGAAGTTCGTCAACTAAAACTAAAGAAGAAACTAAATAAAATGTCACTTCCTTACTCTCCTTAATTCCTTTCTCGCTTTCGATCTCGAGAAATCCGAGTAGTCAATTAAGCTAGCTGTTCTCTTTTACAGGAAATCGCAAGGCATCATAGGATGGTATTTAGGATCCTATAAGCGAACGTCACTATGTCAGATGCAATTCAACTCTACATAATGAAAACTATTTTGAATAAATATCATAGATATTTAAAATAAAGCAATATTCTTTCTCCAGAAACCTGACTGAAAGGAAAAGTACTTTAGAGATGAAACTACAATATTTTAAAGAGTAACTGCAGTGTATGTTTACTTTCTAGTATAGAAATGAGGCATGAAAAAAATATTGCAGTCGTCATCAAATCTGAATCCGAGATATTCACAAATCTCCACATTTGACACCTAAATTCGACTTTTTTTGAAAAGTATTTGTACGTTAGTAACAAGGATAACTCAAAAATGCTTTGAGGAAATTCGCTATGCAGACTTTGAAAAAAAATTGAAGATATCTAATTAAAAGCATACATACTCTAGTAGTAAGTATGCTTTTCCTAATTTATGATAACTACGAAAAGAACTTGGTAAATAAAATTCAGTACAGGTTTAATTTGAAAATGCATGTGGCAAATTTGAAGCAAATTCTAATTTGGGATTAACCGAAGTATTACAGCATGATAACTCATAAACGAAATACTTTACCAAATTTGATATAACTTTGTAATTTTGTGACTGCAAGTGTAGATCTGAGTTGGGGGAAAAAATAAAGTCTCTAAAAAGTAAAATGTGATTTTCGGATGCTATTAACAGCATGTCAGGGATTGATCTCCAATACATTCTCTGAGAATTACAGGATAGACTCCTTAAAAAGTCAAAATTGACTCAAAATATCGATATTTAGAAACTATTTGACACACAAATCATGCAAGGAGCTTTTTGGAGTTATATTTTTATGAGTACGCAAGAAAATGCTGGTTGGTTTGATCACGAAATGGTTAAGTTACTGGTTTAATTAGGAAAAATTATAATTACTCAAAATGTTTTTTAGTTCAAGAACTGAAAAACCAACATTAAATCTCAAAATGAAATATTTATTATTTTTCATAATTAAAAACTACCAGTTTCCCATATTTCAAGAAATTTTAAAACATGTCTTCAATCATTTTGTTTCATGAATTTCCATTAATTTGTTGCAAGCCTTTTTGCTTTTACGAAGCAATTACCGAAAAAAAGAAATCTATTGTATTCCTAACAACTTCCTACAATGGCAAAAATGAGTGTTGACAGCAAACTGATTGATGAACATACTCTTAGATCTTCATCATTGAACGCACAAAAATATTTATGAATCTTCTTTGTTTAGCTTCATAAAGAAACGTGAATTTTTATGCCTCACGAAAAAAGTCAGACTAAAGAATAGAAGGAAAATTAATAAAATCCCTCGTCTTTATTTTTTATTAAACAATATTAGTAATAATTCTAATTTGTATAATAATTTCTTTAGTTTATTAAAGATTTTTGATTCTTGCTTTACTTAAACAAGTAATATAATTTTTTTAAAATCCAATTCTTATTTAGGTCAACAAAAAAAATATTTTAGTTACTTTTTAATAAATAATTATCAACAAATTATCAAATAATCAAACATTATTGATTTTCACAAGAACTGATAGCTCATTCTTCTGAAAAAATACTGAAATTCTTTCATGTTACCGATTCAGCTATGGTCTATTGATCTCAATTTTATTACAAACTGCTAAAACTCTTTTTAAAGTATAAAAAGTTAATTAAACTTAATTAATGAATTGATATTTGGAAAAAAACTGTATTTTCATTAACTGTGGATTGTCATCCCCTGCAAGTTTAAAAATTTTTTTTAACTTGAGTGTATGAATAAAAGGTATATTATAAACGATTGAAAATTTGAACAATATATGTTAATATATATATTGTGAGTGTGATCTAATAGTAGGATTTTAAAAAATGAGAAGATAATGCAGAGCAAAGCTGATTAGATCAATATGAGAAATTTGAAAATGTTGGAAATAGTGTCTGTTGCACCAGAATTGTAATGCATCTCTGGTGATGGGTTGATTGATTTCTGCCATAAAGCAAACTTTCTGACAAACCTTGACACCAGAAACATAGTATTTTCGGAGTTTTTCTTGTGTGAGTGTGCGGTTCCCTTGCTTGCATATGAGGAACTCATGTTTACTTAACGAATGTAACTTTTATAGAATTAGTTTATTAAAATTTCTTTAAAGTTATTACTTGACTAATTAGCATAGGGCGGATTTCATGCGAACTGAACAGTTTGTAGCAACTGCATCATCTGGCGAAGAAAAGAGACAAGAGAAATACAATTATGGACTTGGCGATTAGATGGAGCGACAAGTCATAAAGTTTCGCTCTGTTCTAATGTCAATATATCCATTATTGTTATAATATATATGTGAATGATTTTACGTATGTACTTAAGAGTCTTGTTCATGTGAGTGCGTCAGAAATAAAAAGCGTTAGAAATACAATGGCGACTCATTATATTTATTCTTAACCAAAATGTATAAGTAAGAAAATACAAAACGTTTAAGACCTCCGAAATAAATAGGAACGCATGAAAATGTTTTAAAAATGTTATTAGTTTTTAAGTCAAATAAATGCATTTATAAAAAAATTCAATTTGTGTTAGAAAATATTACAACTATAGAGTTTGCTCAATATAAGTTATTAAAATCATTAATTAAATTTCACTATTACTAATTCATCTATATATAATTATTTTTTAATATTTTTTGTTACATTCCTTCTGGTAGTTTTGGCAAAATAATAGTTATTTTGGTTTGAAATTTATTATATCACTAGCCGCCTTTGGCGACCAGCTGGTTCGCCATGAGTAATGAGTTCTAAAATTTTCAATTAAATCTCATATTCATTAGCCTTGAAGTAATATTTTCTTTAAGATGATGGACTGAAAGTTATAAAAGTACGCGTTTTCTTAATAATATTCTTTAATTTTATAAATCAGTCAGTTTTAATGATTGATTTAGAAGAATGATTGAAGTAGCAACTTTTATTTAAAATATTCATAAAAATATTTTGTAAAATATGGCTCACAGAGCAACGTATGAAGAAATCTAAAACTCATTATTCATAAATGCACTTTTTGTCTCAAACTACATAAAATGTAATTATTTACTTCATTTAGATCAAATTAATAGTATTAAACAATATATATTAATAATATTTTGCAAATTGGCCATTGGAAAGGAGTTTGAATGCATATCCTGTATAAATTCAATCCTGTATAAATAAAGATAATTTATTCAATTAATGATTTAAATATTTCAAACGATCATAGAATCCTTTGCTTTGCATTCTTTAAAGAAAATATCACATTTTATATTTATTTTATTTTATCCAGTCACGTGTTAAAAGTTGCATTTCTTTAGATTTATTTCACGATGATAGTTTTTTTTTATTCGAACTTCCGGCATTCTTTTATTTTATTAAAGATTGATTTAGAAGTGCTAAAACCATGGTTAAAATATTTCTTTAAAAATTCGTTAAAAATAGAAGCTTGCGTTATAAATTAAAAAAAAACTGATACCGTTAGTAAGCTAATTTTTTAATCTTTTAATTGATATAAAAATTATGTTTGTGCAATAATATTTTCGGTAGTTAAAGCGGAAAAATGTCGAAATTTCGCTTAAATTTTAATTAATTCAAATTCTAATAAAAAATTCGAAAAAAGGGCTCCGAGGTGCGCATTCCCGACCTCCAAGCTATACATGTACCAAATTTGGTAGCTGTAGGTCCAACGGTCTGGCATGTAGAGCGCCAACACACACACACACACATTGAGCTTTATTATAAGTATAGATTATAATATTATATCATTATAATGTATCATAAAAACCAAATGCCTTTATTTGAAAGTAAGAAACTAATTAACTAATATTCATGTTTAATATTTAGAGAAGGAAAAATGGTTATAAATAATTTTGCAATACTTATAATTTTTTATAAGTTATGAATAATTGTGTAATATTTGCATATTAAAAATATATATTTTAATACTGTTAGAAAAATAAATATTCATATATTGAATGAATTAATAATTTATTGAGATTTGAAGCTCATTTCAACAGATTTTTAATTTACAAATTCCCTTAAAAGCGATGCCTTATTATCATCCATTATTTAAAACAGAAATTTTTTGTTCTGAAATGTTTAGAAGATTAAGATGTAGTTTTCTTCTTATTTACATATAGAAAAGATAGAACAACGGATTTTATTAGCTTTTTCTTTTAAATATTTCATTGGTTTATAATTTCATTATATATGATTCAAAACGAAGCTATCGCAAAAAGTTTCTTTTTGAGAAAAAATTATAGCTCAAACCATTGATTTAATCTGCTATATAACAATGTAACAAAGAAGCATGTTACTATTCTGACATCATAAAGGCTTCCGCATTCTGTAAAACTAAGATACTATTACTCACTAATAACCTTGATATGTAATACTGAAAGTGGGTCACGAAATATCTGAATCCCAACCTGCTGCAACAAAAGCTTGTACCTGTAAATGTATTTTATGCTTGATGAACTCATAGACTTTATACTAGATAACACTTTTTCCCCGAAATCACAATTACTCTATGAATATAATTAATGTCTTTTAACATCTAAAGACATAGTACCTTGGTATATGAACTGACATCACATTATTTTGTAATTTAATGTAGTTTCACCTGGGTCTGATATTAAAAAAATAAAATCGTTTAGGCCTATTAAATATTAAAACGCAGGTTTTTTTAACTTGGAAAAGCTTTGTTAGTTTTGTCAAAATTCATATTATATGATGGTCATAAATATAGTAAAATTGTTAGATTATTTATAGCAATAATATAAAAATGTTTGAATTCTTTCTAAAAACGAAATATTTCGACATTTATTAAATTACAAACAGCATTTGGCGATCAACCTGATTCGCCTATGCTAATGCTCGCCAAAATTCATGTATTCATTATTAGTTAAGCACTTTATGTAAAATTAAATTAGTTTCTTAATAACTTCTGCAAAATATTTTCAAGCTTCAAATTTTGATAGGCATATAACTAATACGATTATAAAAATTTTATGCCTTTTTGTTCATTGAATTACATATAGCTTTATTTTCGTTTGTAAGTTCACATAAAATTTGAGTTTAAAATTGTTACGAAAATGGTGAAACTCCAATTAATACAAACTCCTATTTTTACTGGAAGTAAACATGCTGTTTAAAAATATGAATACAGAAACTTTACTCTTTCAGCATTAAAATCTTACATGCACTACAAAGATTTTTTATTTTTATTTTTATGCAATATCTCAAAGAATTGTTATTAACTCTTTCAGCGGTCAATTTTTTTACCAAAAATGCTTCCAAAAAAAGGCATATTTTTTCTTCCACAATTTTACTCATGAGAGAAGAATCAATGAATGCTTCCTAAAATTGTAGAACATCAGAAGTGTCGTCAAATTGAATCGTGTCAACATAAAGAATACTAGTAAATTTAAATCGAGGACACGGAACAGGTTGGTTTTTCACATCAACCTCGGTAAAAATTGCTGCAGAACTCCATTCTTCATCAGAGTTGAGCTCACTGCACGAATCATCTGAGGAATAATCCAAATAATTAGAAGAAATATCTGTATCTGTATTAGAATGTAGTTCATCATCTAACCAGAAAGTATTTTCGTTTATTCCATCCATAACTTCCATAAGAAAAAAAAAATGTTTTAAATTCACAAGCGTTGAATACAGTAGAACAAAAATTTCAAAGAAATATTCCAGCTACAAAGAAAAAACCCGGATGAAAAGCATTTCAGTTACATAGACAAGCCACGTCATCTATTAAAAAATATTAATACTAAATAGTATCTTTACTATAATGAAAAATACGGGCAAACCAGAGAATGAAAGGAGAAAATATCGATGCCCGTACGCCGTACGGGCAAACCAGTTGAGGCCAATTTTGGGTAGCACGTACAATGTACGGGCAAACCGCTTAAGGGGTTAAAAAAATGTATCTAATTCATCATAATAATTTTTTGTTTTGTTTCAAGGCGGGTTTAAATTTCTTGGATAATAATGTTTTATATAAATTAATAAAAATAATTCTAAAAGTATTATGAAATCTTAATTTTATACAGTACATACTTTAATTCTAATTAATAGTATTCAGTGAATTATTTTTGACGCTCTAACTTTTAAATCAGAAAAGGTTATATATTTTCTACTCTAAAATCTGATCGAGTTATGAGATTTTGAATATTCGTTTTAGGACATTTTTTTATAATTTTATGCTAATAAGTTTTAGGGAAACTCTGAAATCTTATTGATGTTTTCCAATTTCATGTCGTCATTAAAGTATTCAAAAATTGGGCATTTGTATAAGGTAGTAATATTAAAGTTTTAATAACCCAATCAGTTTCAGTCAAATAGAGTAGACCTTTATTTTCATTAAAATGTTACTGCCTCATGAATATTTTACTAAATGCGATTAATAGGACCAAGAATCTGTATATATAAAAAAATGTATAAAATTCATAATTCAACAGAAAGTTTATTGAATCAAACTCTTTACTTCATTTAGGCCATTTCCATCAGATATATGTAAGGCTAATAAAATTGAGATACTAGATGATGGGACTCAAAGTGGACATCCTGAGTACATTAAAATTATGTTAGTCCTTAAATACTATAAAATTACTGAATTAATAACATAAATATCTTAAAAGTTCACATAAACTTTTTTTTACATATATTATTCACAAAATAACCCATTTGATGTTTGTTATTTTTCACTGGCATGCGTTGAAAATTACACTTACTCAGATTTAGCTTGCAATAAGAATAAAATTATTTTTTTGATTTTTTAAATTTGTCTACTTAATGAGAACACGTTGATAATAGACTATTTTTTCCCGTTATTGCTTAAGTGCTCAACCAGATTGTGTTTTTAGTTCATCTGAATTGAATTATTGAAGAAGTAAGTTAGTTTAATCAGTTAATTAAAGTCAATTTGTAAATTTAAAAAATCATATCCTTGAAAAGATTCGGATTTTATCATTATTAACGTGCTTAAATAAAATTTTGAAAAACTTCACATTCCCACCCTCCAAAGTACATATATAGCAATTTAGGTCTGATAACTCACCATGAATTAGCAAGAGCACAAACACGCACACACTCACGCGCGCGCGCGCACGCACGCACTCATTCATTCATTTATTTCTTTATAAAAAAAGATGATTGATTTCATAAGAATTTTTCTCTTTTGTACAAAGCAACTTAGTCCATTCAATTAATGTAAAACGAAATTTTAAGAAGCTGCAATCTCAGGTGTGTGTAATTGTATTTCATCGATTTAAAAGCTATTCTGGCTTCAATAAGTTTTTCCCCATATATTATGCGTTTATTTTCTTGTAGAATTCGAAAGTTCCATTTTAGAAGAGCCTTGTTTTTGAATATTAACATTGAAGTTCACTCAGTTCATATCTCAATAATTTCTTATTCAGTTTTCCTACTGAGAACCTACAATTTATTTCGAAGTTCAATCAAAAGTTAAATATTAAAAAGTCTCCTAATTTATAACAGTTATTTTATAATATTATAATATAATATAATATTATAAGAATTAGATGAACTGAAAATTGAAATAAAGGAAAAATAATCCAGTTTTATTTAAAAAAAATCATTACAAATATTTTATTTTATTTATTTCGATGTCGAAATTCCGAGTTGCCAACGCAAGTATACCAAGTTCCTTCTCATTTCTTCCTTGATTCGTGTGTCGCCATCTAGTAACAGTTTTAGCAATGTTATCCACTGATTTAATGTTAAGCTTGATTGTGTTGTTCTTTCAAATAATAATTAAAAGAATTCATCACTAAGAGTCTGAAATGAAAGAATTTGAAGCAAAATTGTTATAATCTTTATCAGAAGCATAATATCATTCTATTCATTCATATAAAACAATTTTTTTATTATTAATGTCACGTATTAACATTTCAGCCCAAAGCTGCAATTGGTTAAATTAGATATATTATTTCATTGAAAACAATTTCCAATAATTTTCTTCTGAAATTTAAGAACCTATAAGTATCAAAATTGTATATAAAAAATTCAATCTCATTATTTTAAAGGCTATCATTAAAAACAAACCTGCTGCCATCTGTTATTCAGTTTCCTATTCAGAAATTCTAGTGGAATCTTATGAATTGATAGAGATAACTCTAGAACTTATTGCCTAAATACAATTTAACTAATTTCTTTGAGGATTTGTGTTTTTGCGGTTTTTGTTGGTAGTTACGAGATGAATTAATTAGTGTCTAATATTGTAAGTAGATTTCATATTTTGCATTTACAAAATGCAACACAATTTTAAGTCTGTCATTCTCTTTCAAATATTTCTCCTTTTTTTATGTAACTTACAATATTATAATGAATTTAAATTTAACGAATTTTTTTTCGCTCCAATTTGCCTATTCTATCGATGGTACAATGATCAGATTTGAAAATGTTGATACATTTTTATGTTAAAAGTAATTATTTAGTTTGTTTCATACTTCAAGTTAAATGTTTATTCATTAGTCTTTGACAAATTCTAAAACATGCCAGATCTTTTACGAATAGTCAATTAAATATTAAGATTTCAATAAAAACAATTAACATTAAAAAAATTCGATTTCTACTTAGATCATCAAAAAAATATTTTAATTATTTTTATTAAATAATTACAATTAATATAAGTACATACGAATGACAGAATCACATCATTAAGAGGCAGACTACTTTTTTTCCCAGTGATCTACAAGCTTCGCAATTGACGGTGTTTATTCCTAAATTTTTATCCTACTAAATCTATATCTATACTTATAATAAAGCTCAATGTGTGTGTTGGCGTTCTGCAGGTCAGACTATTGGGCCTACAGCTACCAAATTTGGTACAAGTATACCTTGGGGTCGGGAATGTGCACCTCGGAGCCATTTTTTCGAATTTTTAATTAGAATTTGAATTAATTAAAATTTAAGCGAAATTTCGACGTTTTTTCGCTATAACTTCCGAAAATATTATCACACAAACATGATTTTTACATCAATTTAAAGATTAAAAAATTACCTTTCTATTGGTATCAGTGACTTAATATATAGCTTAAGCTTCTATTTTTAACGAATTTTTAAAGAAATATTTTAACCATGTTCTTTTTAGCACGTTACTGGATAAAATAAAATAAATATAAAATGTGATATTTTCTAAAAAAAATGCAAGGCAAAGGATTCTATGATCATTTTCAATATTTAAATCATTAATTCAATAAATTATCTCAATTTATACAGGATATGCATTCAAATTCTGGTTCAAGGGCCAATTTGTAAAATATTATAAATAGGCATATATATTGTTTTATACTATTAATTTGATTTAAATGAAGTAAATAATTACATTTTATACAGTTTGAGTCAAACAATGCATTTATGAATAATGAGTTTTAGATTTCTTCATACTTTGCTCTGTGAGCCATATTTTACATAATATTTTTATTAATATTTTAAATAAAAGTTGCTACATCAATCAGTCTTCTCAATCAATAATTAAAATTGACTGATTTATAAAATTAAAGAGTAATATTAGGAAAACGAGTTCTTTTAGAACTTTCTGTCAATCATCTTAAAGAAAATATTAATTTCAGGCCAATCAATGCCCAGAATTACTTCAAGGCTAATGAATATGTGATTTAATTGAAAATTTTAGTAGGTATTACTCATGGCGATCCAGCTGGTCGCTAAAAGCGGCTAGTACCTAATATAAGAGAAAAAATGTTCTCCCCTATAAAATGTCAATTAATTAATTTGCCAAAAAAAAAAAATCTAAATTTTTGTAAGATTCGAACTTGCATACTTCACCTTCAAGTGAAAAATACTGTAATCCTCGCATTTCATCGATTGAGCTTCTGTCTGTTGATTTCAATTTTCACTGAAAATTGCTGAAACGTAAAATTAAAGTATTACAATTAATTTAATTTAATTAATCAATTAATATTTGAGCTTTTTTTATTAACATTAATTGTAGATTGCCATCCCCTACAAGTTTAAAAAAATGTATTTGAACTTGAACGGATGAATAAAAAGTATTTTATAAACGATTGAAAGTTTCAACACGATACATAAATAGATATAAAGTGAGTGTGAACTGGTAGTAGGAATTTAAATAAAAATGAAAAGATAACACATAATAAAGCGGATTAGATCAACGTGTGAAATTTGAAAATGTTGGAAATAGTGGTTGTAGCATCAGAACTGAAATGCATCTCCGGATGGGATGATTGATCTCTGCCTGAAGCGAGCATTCTGCCCCCCCCCCCTTATTAATAAATTCTCAAAGATGCATTTTCCCCCGTCAATGTATTTTCCCGTAATGCTGAATGCGAATGTAATTTCAAAATTAACTTACTGATTTTAACTAGTAACTTGTATGAAATTGGCAAATTTGGAATTTTATATATCACAGATTAACATTTCTGTTTGGAAAATAAGTTATCCTAACTATTTCAGTATTATTAAAATTATTAAAAGATCGTTAATATTTTTTATTAAAATTTTTGAAACATCGTTGATAATTATTATTAAGATCATGGGTATTTATATAATACCCATGATCTTAAAATTTCATCTCGCATAAAGATTTTAAAAATCAGAAAGATTTTTAAGATTTTTCTAAATTCTTAAAATTAATATATAAAATGTAATTTGATATAAATTTTTATTGAATTTTAAGCTCAATAATTAATTCTCTGCATTCTTACAGTCACTTTCCTGTGAATACATAACTAAGGTATGCATATAAGCTTTCAAAGCATTCCATCATAGATGTTAAATAATTATGGATTGAGCCATCATTTCACTTTGATATCTTTTAAATTTTTTTAAGAAATTACAATGAGCACTTATTACTATGTTGGATTTAAACTTTCATTTGTTATTTCTAATAGCAAAATGTTCTAATTTGTTTTTTAATACCCTTGTACAGTTGGAATATTCACCCAGTATTTCAGTATTCAGCAATTTTTCAATATTATTAAAGACCGTCTAATATCATAATCACTATAATTATAGAAGCGAATGTGTGAAGGCGACCATTAGCTTTCTCTGTATATAACTCGCATGATTTACTGCTAAAGAAAATGTGACATGAATGTACTTAAGTTGGTAGAAATATCCATTTTAGAATGATTTTTTATAAGTTTTAATTAACTAAAATTTCATCAATTTTGGCCATATTCCTGCAATAATCCTTGAAGATATAATTGCACAAAATAATTTGCATACTACTTTAATTCTCAAAAAGTTGCATTTTTCATAACATCGGCTTTATTCTGCAATTTTTATTAATATCAAAAACTCTTTAAGATTATATTTTTTGTCTAATTTTGACCGATACGTTTCGTTACTTCGAGCCATTTCGTTTCTTTCGAATCATTTCCAGTATTCTTTCAGATAACCTCTCTTCTACTGTTGAAGGCTAAAGAAGAAATATCATGTTTATTGTCTGCGCATTTTACATAAGTATCAAAAAGAGTGTAGTTACATTACAGAGAAAGAAAGTGTGCAGTTACATTATAGATCCATTCTTTAATTGTCCACTCTGAATCCTATCTCACTAAAACTTTTCTAATAAAATTATTCTTTTTATGTCGAAAATTTCTTATTAAAGGCTCAAAATATCCTAATTTAAATTATTTATTCATATTTTTCTTATATATTTATTTTAATTACATTATTTCTGAAGCTAATTAGTTTTCATTAATAATCTTGAAGACATAATTATTACTGTTAAAGAACTAGACATCCTTATGGCTTTTGTTTGATAATGTTAACTATTCAATAGTTATAACATTGATTTAACAATAACTCGTAATAATTTTGCTTGAAGAATAGTATTAAAATAGTTTTATTTTCGTGAAACAGTAAAAATGGTTAATAATCAACTTCTAAGAAAGTAAATCCTATTTTTGCTTTAAACTCGAATAAACACAAATTTAATTAATATTCCGGACATTAAAATGACAACAAAATTCTGAACTCTCCCCTTGTTACCAATAAAAAATGTACTGTAATTCCCAAGCGTACAAAGACACCAATAATTTGCATAAAACTGGAGCAGAGAATGCTTATGATAAAACGGAAAATATGCTGCTTTCTCAGATGGAATCGATAATTGTATCAGAGAAGCGGCCTTTCGAGTAACCAAAGAAAATAGCGGTACTTGAAAAGCTGAGATCTTTGTCCTTCCCTAATGGAAAGCATCTCTGTAAAATAATGAACCCTGGAAGGGATACTTTTATCTGAAAAGACATCAAGCTCGCGGCGAATTAAAAAGTTACATTTTTGTTACTGGTTTAGCCATCCGCCTTTCCTCTCTACGTCTCGAGCGAATGAAGAGTTTGCATTCTTCTTGGTCTTTGAAGTGAAAATTCCTTTAAAGATGTTTCATTATGGAATGAATAAATAGTTATCTTTTGGTAAAAAAAAAGGCTAACACAATGCTTCAATTTGATATAAATTTTATTTTTTTAACGGAAAGCATCATATCTTGAGAAATTTTAAAAACTTTGAGACTTTTGCTGAATTATTTATTTCTGTTGACTTGTAATAATTAAAGAAGTTTTATTGGACGGAAATTTTAACTTATTTACTGTGCCAGAAATAACTATGAAAACATTTAATGTTTTCATTATAGCATTGCTTTTCTTATTTATTATTGAAGCAATATTTCTTTGATGTAAATATTAATTTTGATACTTTTTATTTACATTCTATGACTATTACTGGTATTTATTTATTGTTTGATCTAAAATTTATTATTACTCCTAAAGTAAGTAAACAAGAAATAAGGAATTAATAAACCTCGCAGTGAAAATTTAGTAGATCTTGGAGTAAAAAGAAGATTTAGATTTATGCACAATCGGGCGAATTTTCAAGCAATTGCGAATTAAAATAGGAATTCTATGGTATTTGTGAATTAATCTCATGCCATTGGTTTTTAATTTAACTGCATGCAGTTGACATGTTTTAACACCTTTCTTTTGGCGAACACAGTAAGTAGAAATATAAAATCTTTGGGGATTTTTTTCTTTTTTGCGATTAATCGCCGATTTTTGTAAACATTGCTTCTTTTGATGATTAACGTTTAGATGCTTTTAATGCACCAGCATTAGTTCTAGTGTTATAATTAGTAGGCTGTTAGGAAATGTATAAAATAATACCATTTCAAAATTGACGAGTTTGAAAATTTTCCCAGGCAAAATTCTTTCTTATACTTTTCAATAAAGAAAAAGAAAAATTTGGAAAAAGAAGCCTTTTACAATAATATAATAACATACAGAAACAAATTTCAGTTCGGTAAATTTTTTTACTATTTATTTTTGGAAATTAGATCATATCTGATGAAGACCTCTAAAAAGGAAGTCATGGAGTACAAATTTTTTCGGGAATTACGTTTCTGGCTTTTCGACCATAAGATGTTTAACAAACTAATAAGACCACTTCAATAATCAAGTGAGTTTACAAAAAGACATAATTGGGTAATCAGAAAACAAAGCAAGTGTTCCTACATATTGCAATAATTGAAAAAGGTAAAATAATACACCTTTCCTTTTTTTTTTTTTAAAAATTTCCATTAAACTCATACGGTTAATTATGTGAAACTTGTAGGAAACAGGTGGATTCAGACTTCAGCATGGCCTTCAATAGATATTACAACAAATATCTTCCAACATTTGGGTGATCAGCATTTATATTCTAAATTGTTTCTTCGTTCACCTGAACATACCCATTTAGACTTCTGTTTCACCGAATGCTTAAAACTTTAGCATACGTACCATTTCTTTAGTTATTACTTTTGAAATATATAGGTTTTTAATAAAAATCTGGAAATCTTTTTAAAATTATGTTTTACATATAATTTATATATATTTTTTTTTGGAAAATTAACCTTTGATTCTACAGATTTGAAAATTCAAAACTTTTATCATTCATTTCGGAATAAAATGAATTTTCGGTATAAGTTTCAAGGCAGTTTAATTTCAAGAATTTTCTATTTTTCACTCTTGCAGGAAAAGACTTATGACTAAATTTTTCTAGAGCAATCTGAAACCACGACTTTTTTACGATTCTAAATCCAAGATCACTATTAAGTTTCATCACCGTCTGACAAGTTTAAGCTACCGTCATTTTCATTATCAACAGCAAAACTTGCGAGATTTCTTAATCTCATAAATCTATTATGTTAGGCTGTCATAACTTTAATGGAATTAAGATTAATGGACCTGAAATGGTAGCACACACAGCGGATCAATTTGATTTTAACTCTAAGGTTTAAAAAAAATGAGATACATTTTTTTACTGATTTTTGCTGTTCTTAGGTTTCCCATGAAGAAGTAACGTGTAAATTTTCACAAAATACTATAAATTTTGAGCAAAATGGAAGGCAAAGGGCCCAAAAGTCTCCACTCGTGGGCTAATAAGTTAAAAATTATCTCATCGAAAATAATGAATATGATAAATGGCATTCTCTGACCTATTCAGAATATTTATGTGAATATAGTATGTTTAGTTTTACAAAGCGCTGGTTTTAAAATAGAATAAATTAACGGAGAAACTGTATGGTGAACAAAAGAAACGTTTCACTGACATTTTTACATTCCAGCCAATTTTAATACCTCAATTTTTTTTTTATTCTCTTACATTGCAGAAATCTTGTAGCGTTCCAATTTAAATATTGATACACATTTGAGAAATTTGAATTCTAGAATGTTAGTTAAGGAAAATGCTACAGGGAATATCAAAATGTTTAATAAGGGTTATTACAAAATTCAGATCTTATTTCAAGCTTATCTTATTTGACATAAAAAATCAAAATCTCTTAGAGTAAGATTTTTACATTTTCAACTAAAAAAAATAGAGAGCAGTTATTAATTTCAAACTATATCCATTTCACTTAAATGTCAATACGCTATGGGGAACTTAATATAGTATAAAATAATTTCTATTTCATACAATTCAGTTATAAATTATTCCTTCTTTTAATAATGAAAAAAATTTTTTAATAAAATTGTGAATTCAATTCGGTACGATTTAAGCGAAAAGTAAGACATTTAGAATATTTTAATTTTACTCATGTTAAATCTTTTTCTATAAATTCTCACTCTCTCTCTTTTTTAACTCAAACAAACATAAAAATCAGCCTAGACATAATCGTTTCAAGGCGGAAATTACGAAATAACTTTAGTTGCTATTGTTTCCTCTAGGTAGCGCCATGAGTTGTTAAAAATATTGAGCTACAAATAAAGGCTTACCTATCGATGACAAAATAAACAAAGAAAAGTATATGTAGGTACAGAAATAATATTTTTTTAATGTAAAAATGTTGTTTTTTTTTGTCATTGACCATGGTCATATGACAGCAATGATTAAACAATGTTATCCTTAGCTTTTCTTTTCTTTTTTTCCGATACATTAATGTAATGAAAATGCAATTCTAAAATAAATTCCTTGATAATGAGAATAAAAATTTGAATTTATATGAGCTTGCTCATACCCCCCCCTCCTTTTTTAACCTTCCACTGACATTCGTGTTAAGTGCGGTTAAATGATATATCAAGAATAAATACTGGATATTTTAGAAATTTTGATTAGTTAAAAATAGGATGTTGTAATTCTTGCTCCCTTTTCTAAATTGATTTGTTTTTCCTGTAATGTATGGGCTAAAATTTTAAATGGCCTATTGCAAACCTTCGTCTTTTATTCTACATAATGATGTAATTTAAATAGATGATAATAGAGAAACATGTATTGAAAATAGAGTATAATAATCTTACAATCGAAGAACTTTTAGAATGAGCCCTAGAAATTATATGCTTCTATTGTTATAGATGGTACCAAAAAAAATTTATCAAAAAAATGTGGTATGAAGTCAATGTGTAGGTTCTTATTAATAAGTGACATTCAAACTATCTTGCCTCGAAATTTTTAATAACTTATCGTCAAATCAATCTGCAGATCATTATTAATATATGTTCCTGCAATATGTAAGATAAAAATTCCAGGTATCCTAAAAATAGTACCAAAAATTATAATTAACTAGCTGGTGCGTTGCTGCTGCAGAAGAAATAATCTTGGAAATATCGTTTGGAATTTGAAATAATTATCTTGTTAATTAACCCCTTCTAGTAAGATTTAAGAATGCAAAAATTATGGGTGAAATAGCTATTTAATTTTTATTTAAGAAAACTTAGTTTAATTTATAATTCTAACTAATTTATAATTATTAATTAAAATTATATTATTGGTATGGATGTAATTGTAATTTGTAAGTTCACATTCAACATTTCTTCAAAAATCTCTAGTGATTTCGGATTATCCCTTAGTTTTCGCGTTTACTCTAGGCATCCAGTATTTTTTTAAAAGATAATTTTAAGCACATAATGTGTCTACGACTCCAGAGTATTCACAAAATTCACCTATTAGTCATTATGCGCGTTTTTTACTCCTTGCTAATATTTCACAATCATTAGTTTCAATATTAGTATCAGTTAAATATATACTTATTTTCGGATTTTTCTGAATCATTTTGGTCCTTAATTTATATAACTCTTATTCATTAAGGTGTTTATTTCACTGCATGTTTAACATTTAGAAAGACAGATGTTCAGGCTAAATGTTTATTATAATGAATGAACCAATTTATCAGAATGACTACTAATAGTTTAGCCATAACTTGTAGAAAGACAATCAAACGATATATGATAGTGATCTATGATATTATCAACATAAGTAATAAAAGTGCATTCGCATTCAATACACTAGAAATTTTAAATTAAATTAATTATTATATTCAACAGTAACTTTAGTCGCATGAGGAGTATATCTCGTCACGCCATATAGAACAATGACGGGTATAGCTCATCGTTGTGTTATATGGAATGAAAAATCAATGACGAGCTATACTCGTCATTTTACGGGAAGGGGTTAAGAATGATGGGAAAAATGGTATTTACTTTCTTGTCAGCAATGAATACATAAATTGAAATTGAAGGGTATATAAAGCATAAGTAGTATTTATTCCGCTTTTATTATTATATTCTACAAATAATTATTCATTTTTATGTATTAAAATTCGTGCATTCTTTTAGGATTGTAAAACTTGGTGTTCTTTCAGAATGGTAATAAAAGAAACTATTTATTGTATCTCGTGAATCGTTTAATATTACAAAATGTGATTAAAATATTTTCTTTTAAACATGATTAAACATAGAAAATATATTTATACCATAAAATCTTTAATATAGATGAAAAGACAATTTTTTGAATTCTAAAATGGTGCAAAATTTTTTGTAATCTAATTTTCTGGAAGTTACTGCACAAAATGCTAAAATATTACAAATGTTTAGTTAAAATTTCAAACTTATAGAATTGGTTCCCTTAAAACTTTCTCGCACACTCTCTAATAAAACTATTACCTTAGAGAAAGACTTACATTGCATTTACGTACAATAGCTATGAAATATCGACGTTTAGCTTGAATTTACTATCTTTTCTGATTCTATTTTTTCTCCTTGGCGAGTTATTTCGTGGTTAATCCATGTTCAATAGATGCGATTAATTGATTAGAAAATAGTTTTCATATATTATAACATTTTAATATGCCCATAATCATTCCGTAAGTGCAAGTAATAAGTAGTGATTTATCGCAATTGGATGAACGGCAGGGCAGCGCATAAGAGACATACAAACATTAATTTTCATTTATATAATGTATGATACATCAGAAATTATGTCATACATTTAAATTTTAGAATTGAATCAGTCAAAAATAAAATCAAGAATCTGTCGAGAATCATTTTATTAGCATCCTTAACTATTTCAAAGTAAGTGAAGAACTACCTACTATTTTTTCACCTTCAGTTACTGAAAATAATATATATATATATATATATATTCCACAGCAAATTAACAACTTTAATCTTATGTTAAAAATTGTTAGTTAATAATAACTCAATATAACCTCTAACATAATGAAATTACGCTATAAAAGTAGGTATGCTCCTTCACTTTGATTAGAAATTGATTGCAATATGCCCATTAATTTGATTGCAAATTCAGTGGTTGCAGTTGAACATCCTTTTCATAGAGTTTTTAATATTTTGATAATATTTTTAAAATTTCAACCTTGTAGCAATGTAATTAATGTAGATGTAATTAACTGACCAAAAAACATTCACTTTTTTCCCATAGTTCATAAACAAGCAAATTGTGGTGACCTTTCGGTTCGGTTTTGTTTCCGGTCTGAGGCATGTATAAAACTAGAATATTCATCATGTCAGGTAGTCCAATGTTTTAAAAATTACGATGTTTGCTTTTTGTATATTCCAAATATTTGAAAATAATTCTTTTACTTCTTCAAAATCAAATTTTAGAGACTATTGATACTTCATGCTTTCCGAGGATTGCAGCGTTGCTTCTCTATGTTTATTATTAATAAAATTATTTATTTATTTATGGTATCACAGGTGATGCAGCAGAACATGGTAGAAAGCTATGTTATGGTGATAAAATATTCAAAGATTAGTTAGGTGAAATTCTATTGCATTGCTTGTAGAAGCAGAAAAATATCTGTGTTTATATTATCCCCACAATTCATAACGAAAAAAATTGTTTGGAACAAAATGAACTTCTGATCAAGTATAATAAGATGTGTTTAATGATTATTTTATGGAAGTAGCATGCTATAACAGAAGTTAGTAAAAGGTAGCATTTTACAATTTTCTGGTATAGTTATACCTTAGTCAAGCTTATGCTCAGATATTGTCAGTCTTTGCATTTCGCTTTTCTATTATACATGATTAATATTAATTTTATTATAATTAATTATAATTAATTAATTTTATTATACATTCGATTTTTTATTATACATGAGTTCCATCCATACATAGTTTCATAATTTCTCACTGAGAAAATTGATTTATCTATTAAATATATGCATGATAACATAATTTATAGATAGTTTGTCAAACATTTGTCACAGCTTTAATATGATATGTAAGATAGTCTTCTGTTAATGCTCAGTTTTCCTTTTGTAGGATGTCTTCTAAGTATTTTTATTAATACAACTTAATTGCTTAGTTTTATAAATGAGTTGAAAATGCATGTTTTATATCTGTACTTCAGACAAGGATGAATATGTCCCTAGAATTTAAAGTAATACGAAAGCAATTTTTTAGTTGTAAAACATGCGAAAGAATTCAGAAGAAATTAAAATTTCATCTATACCAGATTGAATTTAAAGGTATTAAAATTTTTTATGAAAATGTATGTTAAAGAAATTGAAATAGATTACACAGATGTATTTAGCACAAAGATGAAATGGTATATTTATGCACAAGGTTGAAATTTTGAGTTAAAATAAATATTTAAAAAATCAGTTTTATTTTTGTATCTAACCTAAAACTTGTATTTCAATTTAATTCTTCACAGATATTTAATTTTTTAATCAATTTTTTGGTCCAGTTTTTAATATGTTAAGGAGTTAAAATTGTATGCAATATTTCCATTTTTGGAAATATTTTCGGATTAAATTAAATTAAATTTTGATTCTCTATCATTTGTGTTCATAATACAAAATTTGTGAGAAATAAATCTGTATTCACTAATAATGACATATGTTTTATAAAAATCAATTAAAATTATTTTTTACAATAGAAAATTATCATTTGTTATACTAGAAAAACAGCCTCTTTTATTTTCCTGAAATCCTATTTGAAAGAGTTAAACATAGACTTAACCATTTCCATTTTCCCTTCAAACAACAGAACGTTTCGAAACCTTAACACCTGAAAAAGGTGGTAAGAGGAATCGTGTATCATCTGTGTTCATAATACAAAATTTGAAAAAAAATAAATCTTTATTCACGAATAATGATATATTTTTTACAAAAATTAAATAAAATTACCTTTTACAATAGAAAATTATCATTTGTTATACTAGAAAAATAGCCTCTTTTATTTTCCCGAAATCCTATTTGAAAGAGTTAGACATAGACCGAACCATTTCCATTTGCCCTTCAAACAACTGAACTTTCCGAAACCTTAACACATGAAAAAGGTGTTAAGAGGAATCGCTAAAATATTTGCTCGAAAAAGTACATTTCGCAAGGTTTCTTTTCAGCCTGAAATAAAACCAAAAACCTCGAAAGCGTTGACGATATATGAAAGCTGTTACATAGATATTCTTAGCAGAGTTATTTTTGGAATTATCCTACCAGACATAAAAGACTGTTTTGTAAACAGCTTATGAAAATATCACGTCTCGCTTCAAACAAACCTATTTTCAGTTACGAATGCACTTGATATTGATTTATCGGTAGAATTGCAGAAAATCTTTAAAAGCAGAAGTGTACAATTTTAATCAGACGATGCCACAATTTTGGATGGAGAAACTGCTTTGCATTTTCTAGTATCAAGGCAACAGAGATATGAGATTGGTTCTTAATTTTCAGTATTTTACTTAATTTTCTAGATTTTAAGGTTAAAAATTTTTTTCTCTTCTGGCACTATGTATAGAACAGTGAGTTAAACTGATTTTAACAAAAAAACAGTTACAGTTAATGCGTTAAATTTTTGACATTTTTAACGATATTTTTATGCAAAACATTTTATGTATTATCATATATTATATAATAATTTTAAAAAAATAGCCAATTTTTTTTATTAAATTTAAGCTTCAAAATTATATCTTTGATTTTTGTTTTCATTCTTTGTTCTCAAATATAAAATTTTATGTGATAGCAATTGTGCTATAACAATCATTATCTTGGGTGTTCCCCCTAAAACTTTCTTATATGATCTTTAACCATTTCGCATACAATGACGTGTCTGAGTCGCGCATTTTTAATTTTTAATATGCATTTAAGTGAAAAGTATTAAATAATTTAAAAGGAAAAAGTCGCTTGAAACGTATTGTAATTAAAGGAATTAAAATAATAGCAAATATTCCAATGAGGAATCTATTCAATTCGTCATTTAATTTGGAAGTTAAGTAAATTCGTATGTCAAGTGGTTAATAAAAGTGTTATCCCTGCTCTCTCTTTGTAGAAATCTGCGGACTATAATAAGGCTATGAATGAGAGTACTCCGATTTTTATTTTCAGAGCTCCAAACGAGAGTTGTAGTTTCGCAATATAGTGAAGAAAAGCGGCACGTGCATATTGAATGCTTGTCATTGGTAGACAACAATTATGAGATATCAACATTTGTCAGTGTTATAGTATACCATTTTGACGATTAACCTTTGATCTGCGGCAATACACACATAATCTTAATTCTGTATTTTGGAATATTTTATCATAACGTTTGAAATCAAAATTTGGCAACTATTGTAATCCCAAGACCATTTAACCAAATTTCCTTTAATAAATCAATTCATTTTTGATTTAACGTGTCTCTATACTAAGATCAATATTTGTTTGCATTGTATTCTCAGGAATACCCAAAGTTAAAAAAAAATTTGGGGGGTAGAGGAATATAATTTTATTAGAGTGTATGCGAGAAAGTTTTGAGAAGAACAACTGGAATTTTCTTCTATTACTTGAAATATCAAAAATGCATTCAATGCTTAGTAAGAAATGTGCGCAAACTCGCATGAAGTAGAGGCCAGTATGGTTTCAGTAAGCCTGTATCATAAATTATATCAGGATCTTTTCATGACTCGTACCTTTTCTTAAACATCATAAAGATGATGAAATGTAATGTAACGTAATTCATAACTGAGACAAATGCTTACAAATAGATATATTCCAGTTAGCGCAGCCTGTAGCACAATATTATAAGATATTATATGATATTGAACAATATATCAAACAATACTGCGAATATTGAACACTGTCATATAATATTCAATATTGGCAATATTGTCATACAATGCAACACTGTCATACAATATTGTGCAGTATTTGTGCGCTACTATGGATATGCAAGCAACTGTTCGACATCTGCAAATGTAAAATAGTAATTCGCAACTTGCTGTTTAAAGCATCCAAAGGAACAAAGTGAAATAAATAATAGCTCGCTAAAAGTGTATTTTTAGTATTTTGAAAACTGTCATTTATCGAATAGGTTTCAGCATCGCAAAATAAATGGCGCTGCCATTTTGCAAACCTTAACAGAATAGAGGTATCAGATGTTAGGTCATTTTATAAATAGCCATATTTTTCAGTTCGCTATAGTTCAAAGAAGAAAAAAAAAGCAGCATCTTTACTTTAATATTTACACGACACCAATTTGAATCAAATTTGTATCTTTCAGGAACATATCATGGAGGAAAGCAATTTATCTGAAAAGAAGTTGCAAAATCATGTTAACAAATTTTATTTAATCTTGTAAAATTTCCTATAACATTGAAAATGAAAAAAAAAATCTAGAAAAACAAATCGCATTTTACCATAAAATCAATCGATGCGTTTTGCACTGATAAAATTCTAAGAATCACGAAATACTCTTTTGCTAAAATTCGGAAACTCTTGCTACATATAGCAGAGCTAAATTTTTGTTCCAAATATAAAAGTTTAATTGCGGCAGAAAGTTAGATAATGACTTTAAAGAATTTTTTTAAATTTCCATTATAATGTAATGAACTCCATTAAAAAAGCGACAATAATCTTTAACAAACTGTTGAAATCTGTTGAAGCACATTTTTATTTTCTTATATACCAAGTGTCAAAGAAATAGGGTTATCTTTAAAAAGTTTTAACACGAAATTTTGGCAGTTCTCATTTTAAATCTCTGAGTATCAAAACCACATTTTTTCCAAAACGTTTATCAATGTGTGACAAAGATAACAGTTCCACGCTTTCAATTACACGGATGAACTTTGATATATGGTGTTTATATTGAATTTAAGATGTCTGTAAAATTTTAGAAAATATGTATTCAAAAGAAGTCTGTCTGTCCAGCTTTCCGAATGCATGCTAACACTTTTACTATAAAATAAGAGCTACATAGAAAATATTTTGCTCACTTTAACCTTTATATTGTTGATACAAATCAAATTTTAAGACAAATTCAAGAACGCTTCTACCGTCTGTCAGTTTGTACTTATAAAAGCATTTAATAGCGATAACTCATAAAGGCAAGGACTTAAACGCATCATATTTTTTAAACCATTTCTTGACTACAGCTGTAATTCTGTGCCTATTTGGGTTTGAATCGACTGTGAGATAAACGCGTTTAAAACACATATTTAATTTTATTATAGAGTATACGAGAACGTTTTGGAAAGACCATCTCCATTAGTTTAATTTGCATTAGATTGCCGACATAAAACATTATTATTAATTAAGAGAATAATTAATTCTGCAACTGCTCTGATTCTTTATTTCTGCGCAAACTCTCATCATATACATGGCACAAATCATCTGCGATTTATCTCTATAGTTTTGATGAAAATTTAAAAATTAGATTAAAAAAATTCCCATCAGTTAATAGATGATCAATCTTAAACTTTTAAAAACGATATTTTTCTTACAGATCGATCGGAAATGTCACTGTCTAAATAGAAATAAAATTAAATCTAATGATTGAATATAGCTAAAATGAAAGAGTTTTAACTCTAGTAAATAATTCAGTTCTTTTATAACAACGTCTTCTTTTGTAGTGACACGAACGATATTTTTAATACACTGATGGAAAAAAAATCCTAACATTAGGAAGGAGCTGTGCTAGATAAACGAAATTTGGTAGGCGTGTTTATACATCTGAAAGATGACGTTGATTCAAATTTCGAGCTATGCTCGTTAGTGTGGCGCTAGTAGTGACACTATGAACATGCAAATAAGGTTTGCTTTAAATAAGCGCTGTAAGGTTCGTGATCATTATTTAAAGTTAAGATTTGACGTAGTGGGTTAATGTTAGTCAAGGATGCCTCTGAGAAGACAAAGAAGCCATTATCAACAGCTCACTGAGTTTGAACGAGGTCGTGTTGTAGGGCTACGAGAAGGTGGGTTTTCTTTCCGCGATATTACTGAAATACTTGGCAGGAATGTATCCACTGTGCATGAGTATTGGCGGCAGTGGTCAAGGGAAGGTACTGTCTCAAGAAGAACAGGTTCCGGGCGACAACGTGGTACTACTAAGAGGGTAGACCGTCGTATTCGGTGGTGGCTAATCGTACTGCGCCTGCAGCTGAAATTCGAGACTGCAGTTGGTACCACAGTGACACAACGAACTGTTACAAATCGGTTACTTCAAGGACAGCTCCGAGCCAGACGCCCTGTACAGTGCATTCCACTGACTCCAAACCACTGCCGTTTGCGACGTGACTGGTGTCAAGCTAGAGTTCATTGGAGAACGCAGTGGAGATATGATTTCTGATGAAAGCCGGTTCTGCCTTGGTCGCAGTGATAGCCGTTTGCTGGTTAGAAGGAGGCCAGGTGAACGCCTGTCTGCGGCCAAGACACACAGGGCCTACTTCTGGAGTTATGGTTTGGGGAGCAATTTCGTATGCCAGCAGGAGCACTCTCGTGGTTATCCCACGCACCCTGACTGCAAATTGGTACGTCAGTCTAGTGATACAACCTGTTGTGCTGCCATTTATGAACAGCATTCAAGGGGGTTTTTTCCAACAGGATAACGCTCGCCCTCAAACCGCTGTTGTAGCCCAACATGCTCTACAGAGTGTCGACATGTTGCCTTGGCCTGCTAGATCACCAGATCTTTCTCCAATCGAGCACGTATGGGACATCATTGGACGACAACTCCAGCATCATCCACAACCAGCATTAACCGTCCCTGCATTGACCGCCCAAGTGCAATAGGCATGGAACTCCATCCCACAAACTGATATTCGACACCTGTACGACACAATGCATGCACGCTTGCATTCAAAATTCTGGCGGTTACACCGGTTACTAATGTACCAACATTTCACATTTGAAATGGCTCTTCTCGCCAATGACTCTACCTGTGATCTTGAAACTTTAATCAATTAAATATGTTACCTAGACAAATGTATTCCTAAAATTTCATTACTGTACAATAATTTTTTCTTGGTGTTGGGATTTTTTTCCCCATCAGTGTAGATTATTTACAATTTTGACGCATGAAAGACAGTTAAATGTTCTAGTTGTGGATTTCTCTTTTGATAAACTGCTGAGTTTAATTTCATAATTCAACATATTTTCTTAAATTAATCAACATGCTAATGCTTTTTGGGGGAATTTTTTAGAACTTTTTGGAAGATACAAGCGCTTTTATTTATTCCTCCATGATTTAGTACTGCTCCTCTTCAGTGCATCAGAGTAATTTCAGATAATCAGAGTTCAGCATGCATCAGAGTAATTTACACTGCGTTTTTTGATATAATCGGATTTTGAACTTCGAAAATCATTGGCTCCAAAGCGTGGATCTTAACACAGCGCCCATGTTTCGCAATAGGAATTCTTACAGTTAATTTAATTCTTTTATAAATGACATAATTTTAGTATTTATTTTATAAAAGGGAAGGAAAAGACATGAATTTAGTTGATGATTTGACATTTCATAATTTTAGGTACACACAATTAAACTTTAACTTATAAATATCCAATATATAATCATATTTATTCCAACTGATTTAAAATTTATATCTTAAACGATTTTCATGTGTATACTATAATGGATCGTTAACAATGAATGGGTAGTTCAGAAAACAATTACAGCCTTAGATCCATCACAAATGCATGTTTAATAAAATATAAATAAATATTTGCTTCTTATAGTGGTCTTTTTGCTTTGGCGAGTTTCAAATTACGCCACAATTACCGAACTTCCAAAATGACAGCTTCTCCATTTCTATTCTAAGTAATGATAAAAATGAGTGCATAAGTGTTTTGGCATTCTGTGGTAGAGACCGTTAAACCTAGAATTACCAAATTTAAACAAATGGATATTTTGAGATTCGTATATTATGTGTAGTGATTTTTAAAAAACGAAAATAAAGTTTTATATTATAATTCTTTTTTCATCGTATTTTCTAAAGTTTAAGCACAAAAAAGAAACAAAAGAACAATTCAACGAATTTATCTGATTGTATTTAATCCTCATATTTTTTATCATTTTAAATTATTTTAAGCTTATTTTAGAACTTAATATTTTATTTGTGTACATTCTATGTTTTCACTTTTGTTACAAATACTTCATGGATTTTTGCTCCATTGTTGTTATGAAAATATAAAGATACAGCTTATTTCCCAAGCTGTATAAGTTTTTATTTCAATATTTTCAATTAAAAAAGTGAATATTTCAATTCCCTTGTAATTTTAAATAATATTTAATTTAAAATTTAGTAGGAGTTCGATTCTAAACTAAAGTTCCAATTTTGAATAATGAGAAAGAAAATTAAAAATAACCCTTTATTTAGCACAATAATCAGAACATATATAACTTCTTAAATGTTATGAATTCCCTATTGAAAAAAATTTGAAAATACTTTGATTAGGAAGATCAAGTTCTATAAAATACTTAATTGAAGTTTTTTGGAATCATTAATACCAGTTAACCAACTGGTCATTAAAGACGACTTGTAATTCTGAGATAAGATCTACTTAACTTCCAGGATTGGTTGAAGACTAATCTAATAATTCAATCTTTGAGCTTTATTTATTTTTCTATACCCTTTACTTACTGTAAAGAATATTTCTAATATTTCTCTATAT